>PVIA01000356.1:0-474553 GCA_004024845.1 Tonatia bakeri | reverse complement strand
TGCAGCCATACTCTCCTCTTGTCCATTCTTCGTGGAAAATGCCCTGAATGGCCCCATCTCGGGGCCTTTGCACTCACCATTCCTTTTGCCCAGAATGCTTTCTTTTCCAGGCAGCTTCAAGTCTTATTCCGCCATTTCCTAAAGGTCTCGAGTCTTCCCCCACCAATAGTACCTTTCATACCATCCTTATCCTCTTTACTCTGAGCCATTTTTATCTAAAGCATTTGTCCTCTCAGGGCAGAATATGGTTTTGTCTTTTTCATTGTCTGTCTCTCTCCACAAGGATGTAAGTGTCATAAGGGAGAGTGTAGGGCTGTTTTTTGCCTCTGTATTCCTAGTATCTAGAAAAGTGCCCACCATGTAATGGGAATTTAATAACTCATTAGCTAATTGAATAATCTGCATTTCCTGTGTCTGATAGAAAATAATAGCAATTCCTTTGCTTTGCTTTCCGTAGGGTTTGTGGCTCATGTGACATCCTAGAAGTAGAGGTGCTGCCTAAATGACAAAGAACTGTGTGAACTGTGTCATCTCCTCTGGCCTACAGGGTAGGGTGGCTGCAGAGTGAAAGTTCGTCTTGCATTTAAGAGAGCAGCTGGCATTCCCTGGATAACTTTGGGATACACATTGTAGTATGAGCTAATTTAAAATAGGTGAGTTTGTGAATTTGAAAATAATCTAAAAGTTATGTATTCTAATCCCACACCTGATATTTAAATCTGTTTTTGCACATTCCTGTCATTAGTCTATGTTAGAATGCCCCAAGTAGCTGGAGGGTCATTCAGGTCTTCTTTAAGACAGTCCCTTCTGGTGATGGATATTTTCGTTGCTAGAACATTCTTGACATCCAGACAGTGGTTCCCTCCCCCACCCCTCCAACCCCAAATCCATATTGAAATCTTTTATTCTGACCCTGTGAGTTTTCTCAGCCATCTTTTTTTTTTTTTTGCTCAGTTTTGCTTAGGACATACCACTTTCCCCACCCAGGACCCTTGAACTCTGGAACTGCTGCTGTCTGCATATACTAGACCCTTCTGACAAGAATGGCAATGATCATTGAAGCCATAGTTTAGGAAAAATTTGTGCCAGCTGCTTCCCACCAGGGTTCCCATTAGCTTGTCATTTCTTTGTGCTACTGTGTACTTTCCATGACAGGGACGTGCCAGCTCTCAAACCTTTCCTTCAAGCCCTCGTTTTGTCCCCCCTCAAATGTTCCCAGTTGTAACCACTTATTCTGTTGTTTACTCCTTGGCCCTGACGGTCTCCCAACCCCCTTGTCCTCATCTGCAGGAGGAGACATTGTTGTTCATGTCCTGCCAGAGGGCTCTAGTCCCCCACTGACTTTCCTGGCTCTGCCTTGGGGACCTTGAGCAAGTCACGTCTCCTTTCTGTGCTGGGCCAGTCTCTCAGGCTCTTCTCAGGGCTGAAATATTGAATTTAAGATTCTGTGTGAGTCCTAGCTATGAAAACTAGAAATAAAAAAAATACTTAGCTCCAAAGTCAGTTGAGAATTCAATCGAATAAATATTTATGGAGCACCCACGAGGGGCCACTCGTGGCTCAAGATGCCAATGTGGATACAAAGCAATTCTGGACCTGCCTTCACACCAATTAGTTTTCATAGAGAAATAGATAAAACACATGTAAAACAGGAAATTCATTAATTCGGAATTCTGCTCGGATAGATCAAAATAGGGAAAAATTGTGGAAGGCTGTTGGTTATCTGTATTGGAAGCTTGAGTTTTGTATTGCTTATTCATGGTTAGAATTACTGGTAAAGGGCACAGAATTTATAATCAAATTTTCCAGTCCTTGGCCCTGGCTGGCGTAGCTCAGTGGATTGAGCACAGGCCTGTGAACCAAAGCATCACTGGTTTGATTCCCAGTCAGGGCATGTGCCTGGATTACAGGCCATATTCCCAGTATGGGGTGTGCTAGAGGCAACCACACATTGATGTTTCACTCCTTCTCTTTCTCCCTCCCTTCCCCATCTCTAAAATAAATAAATAAAATCTTAAAAATTTTCCAGTCCTGAAACAGTCCTTTTTTCACTAATAATAAAAAAAATTGGGAGACGGATCATTATTTACAGTCTCGATTTCCCATTTGATAAAATTTGAAAATGGGCATGATAAGAGTACTTGTGGATTTGGTGTGAGGATAAATGAGATAATGCATACAGAGTTCTCGGTAGAGAGCCTGGTGTATAGTATGTGCTCATTAAATGGGTGCTCTTACTACTGTTGTTGGTGTCCTTAATTTCTTCACATCCTACAGTCTGTATTGTACTTGTTTTAAGTATTTGTTTTCCTTCTCTTCTAGTGTTTCTAGTATTTCACACAATTCTTACTATCTTTTTTAAAAATTATATTTATTTATTTTTAAAGAGAGGGGAAGTGAAAGAGAAAGAGAGGGAGACAAACATCAATGTGTGGTTGCCTCTCATGCGTGTCCCACTGGGGACTTGACCTGCAACCCAGGCATGTGCTCTGATTGGGAATTGAACCAGAAACCCTTTGGTTCACAGTCAGGTGCTTAATCCACTGAGCCACACCAGCCAGGGCAGTTCTTACTGTCTTAGTTCCTTGAAGTTCTAAGACACTTTCAGAATACAAGAAACATCAGTACTTGATTGATGATATTGGAAAACTTAAGATAAGATTGTTAGAGTCATGAGCTTGGGAATGGATGTTGGATTTGATGGTAGCTTAGGGTGGTATGAATGGTACAATTAAAACAAATCATGTCCCCATAAAAGATTTGATATCCTTCTTTTTTTTTTGTTTGAGTGCCTTCGCATTAAACAATAGCACTATATAAACTTCTTTATATTTCAGGCAGAAAAATTGAGTTGGTGAGGAGATCAAGGATTTTTCTCTTTTCATAATTGAAGACATACTACCAGAGCATATAATGCAAATGCCTGATGCTATATTCGTGTTATTCAAGGCCCTGAGTATGTATCATAGTACTTTCCCTGAAGAACTAAAAGGGTAACCATAAAATTCAGATTCACATAATTCTCTTGTGGTCAACGGTGTATACTCTAGAAATGAAATATTCTGCTTTCTGGTCATTGGCCTTTCTTGCTTGAGGATTGTACTGATTTCACCCGGATTCTAGGCTCTCTTTGTCTAGGGGTGAAGGGAAAATCCCCCCATATTGTTCATTTATTCTCCCTCTTTTTCGTATCCCCAGTTTCATTAGGTGGGTGGATTGACAACAGTGCAAAAACTAACATGCAACAAGAACTCTACACTTTCTTTCACGTGGAGTGTGTGTGTGGGGGCGTTCTCTTCCATGTCCCCCTAAGTCCTTACTGATAATAAGTAACCCGAACTAACTATATGACCATTATCACACCTTAAGAAAATTAACAATAATATCTCACCATTAGGTACTATTGAATTCATATTCAAATTTCCCCAGTTGTCTCCCCAGAAAAGTCTTTCATATATTGAAAGAAATCTAAGTAAGGCTCACAGATTGTGTGCCCTTGTTGAATATGACAGTTGAGAAAACAGACTTAAAAAATGAAGATTACCAATCAATCATATGTTGTGTCTTAGATTTAAATCAGGGCTCATTGGTTTCAAGGCTCTTGTTCACTTAATGGTGTTGGAGAAGATTCCTAACAATCACAGGACAGAGACTGGCCAAACATACCTGAAGTCACACCTCAGTAGATTATGCAATACTTTTAGATAAACTTTGCGTGAGAGAGAATTATGTGGCTATGGTGCTTCATTGCCTCAGGTAGAATATAAGCTGGAGGTTTAGCCATATTGAAGCAAGACAGAAAGAGGGTAAAAAATAAACAAACAACCCCCCCAAAACACACAAATTAAAATTCCCAGTTAGCTTAAGGTTTTTGGAGACCTGAAGAAAATTTGCTTTAAGTACTTCAGAATTTTTTCAGTCCTCTTTGTCCTAGGATGGCTTCTTCTACACCTTAAATGACCAGTGTGGGTTAGTGCCATAAAATCCCAGAGGAGGGAGTTTCGGTGTTTTCTACCTGTAACACCCCTGTTTACATCTGACTCGCCAATGGGTCCCACCAGATAATTTGAGGCTTTCATCAGCTTTGTAGTGATAATATTTTAATGGCACAAGGTCCTAGTTGTTGATGTCTATTTCTCCATACTTTGAGAATCCTTAGGAACACTTTCTAAATTTCTAATAACTAAGCTATTTCTCAGAGTCCTCTCATCCTTAGGACATTCTTGCTGTGTTTCTTTTGTTCACATGAGAGATAAGTGATCTTCTCAGTGATGAGACGTTATCCATTGTTTGTCCCAAGGCAGTGCTTGGTTACCTACCATAAGTCAAAGGTGCCCTGCCATCTGACATCAGTCTTAGAACAGCTTACACTGCCCTGTTAAAGCCATGCTTCCTCCTCCAGCTTTTAAAAACATGAGTTAATTTCTTCTGGAACTACGCCTGCTACCAAGTTCCACAGTTGTGGCCCAATATTCATCTCTCAGTGTACAAGTCTCAAATTCTCTGTAAAACACAATCTTGATTCTTCAGAAATCATGATATTTCACTATTATTTACACTTAACGAGGGTGAACTTATTAATTAGGGTTATGTAAGGAACAATACCTCCATCACCAATCTCTGATACCGAACACTCTAATTTTTAAGCCCCCTATGAAAGTTCAGAAACCCCTTGGCTGAAGATGTGCTTTTGGGTGAACAGGACTTTGCGTGTTCTTTCTCCTTTATGAAGTGAGAAGGTACTCTCTTCATCGTCAGGGCGATGCTGTGTAGTCTTCTGTAACTTCCCAATATTCTAGACACAACTGAGAGAAATGTAAATAAAATAATAAATAGCACTTCATTTAGGCCTTCTTAAACCAGTATGTCAATCTCCCAAGATAATGCAGAAGAAAAACCATGGCATAATGATGAAATAATTGATTTCTAAATTAGTATCATCTTATACTAGAAAGAGAAATATTGGGTTTTCAAATAGTTGGCAATAGAGACTCCATGGTAATCTTGACTCTGATATGGGTGTATGTTTGGGAGTCCGTTTGGTCCCTGTTGGAAAGAGCTGTCAGCATTCAGATGATTGCAGTGATGAAGGAGTGAAGCCAACCGGAAGCTGGCAACCTGTGATGCTGGCAGCAGATGGTGTTGTCGAATAGAGGTGTAATCACATTTTTAAAAATCCCTTCAAAATAGTTTCTCAAGCTTTAGGTAACTTTGATGACATTTGGCGTGCTCTGGAAATCACTTAAATGGGTACAGAAATAAAAGAATTACGAAGGAAAATGTCACCATCTGAATTTGTCTTGAGTCTTATTGAGTCGAGACATCTGAGGCTCTCGTTAATACTTAGCAACCATTTACAGCCCACAGAGTGGAGTGTGTCATTGTTGGTGTTTTTAGTTCATTTCGTGGGGAAGGTCTTCTGTTGCATCTAGAGAATGGAATGGATTTAGTGCTGTAAAATGTGACATCTGTGGGAAAAGAAAAAGTGTAAATTACCTTAAATTCAAATACAGAAAAAACTCACTGGAGCTTTTAGAGAATGGTAATTAATGCAATTGAAAACTACAGGAAAAATGGTCCTTTTTTGTTTCATGGTTTGTCGTTCTTACTGAATATGGCACAGCAAGAATGCAATGTAAAGTGCTTTCCTAACACTGAGAGGCACTGCAAATATTGTTGGGGAACCTAAGATTTTCTTTTTGGTGGGGGGAGTGTAGGATATATGAAAGACCTGAGATGTACACTCAGAAGAATTGAGAGCTAGAACAAAGGTGCATTTATTAAATTTGACTTCTTATCTTACAGGTGAGGACAGTGAAGCCCAAATATGAGCCAGAGCTGCAATTCTGATCTGGCCTCAAGGTTGTAAATCCTTTGCAATTATTCAAAATCTGAAAGATTTTGTGGTCAAATATATCTATATACCCCAGCATCTTACTGTAGACATGAGTACTAAGCAAGACCAGCATGTGACATCCCAGAGCGGCAGGAGGTGGTACAGATGAGGGCATGGGTTTGTGATCCAGCCCTGACTCTATTCCTTATTAACTTAAGTGAGGTTACTTAACTTGGCTGACCTGGTTTCCTCTTTTGGTAAAGTGAACAGTTATTACCAGGGCCTGTACAGCATTTTCACTGGTCAGAAATACTTTTTTAAGCATCATTGGATCTGCTAGATCATTAGCAGCAAAGCTACTTACATTAGAGCCTGGACAAACTGATGACGTTTTTCTTGTTTTAGGACAGTGGTTCCCCCACTATGATCTCTGAACCACCAGCAGCAGCATCACATGAACACCTGTGAAAAATGCAAATGACAAAGCCCCACTCCAGACCTGCTAGAGGGGCAGCAGAGCATCAGAAACTCTTTTAAACCAGAAATCTGTTTAAACAAACTCCCCGGGTGATTCTGGTGCATGCTACAGTTTAAAAAAATCATTGGGGTAGAGCACACTCAAAGGGTTTTTTTTTTTTTTGTATCATTTGGTAAATGTGTCAGAAAAGTATGCCTGGTGTATGGTATAAGTTGTCACCAAAATTCAGAGATGTATTAAGATGATGGAGTATGCACAAGGTATAGCTACCTGTCCTCTTCAGAGCATATTTCTTGATACTGACCAGCTCATTGCCCCGGAGAATCTTCTGAAATGTCAGACTCTTCTTCTTTTATGGGATCATGTCCTACCTGTTGGCCTGTATGTATTATATTGAGGCATTCAGGGGACTTATTGAGATGTTTCCTATATCTCAATAAGAAGTTATCATCTTACTGGATAACCATAATGTCCTGTGTGGATCGTAAGATGGTCAGGGTACCTGCATGGTAAACTGTGGTGAAGACCCAGATAGGCCCTGTGAAAGGGTGGAGGCTAGTACCCCTTCTGCCTGTTCAATGGGAAGCCACTGAGGATCCTAGCATTTTTCCCTGAAGTAAGAAAGCCAGTGTTAATTGAGGTGATTATTTTTAGCATCCCTGGAATATAGGAAATAACAGTTCAGTTTCCTATAATTTTCAGGATCCTCATGTTCTACACAATAATGTATTTTCAGTGCTTTGTTGGAAAGGCATGTCTTCTGAATTCTCTCAAGGAACCTTAAAAGAACGATGAATAACTTAGGATAGATCCACTCTAACATTTCTATCCCTCTGAATTCTGTATTCCTTTTTGTGTGCTGCATATTAAGGAATTTAGGGCATCTCAAATTTACCCTAGGCCACTCTTGTGTCCAGGTTTTGGTCAATCAGCTGAATGGATAGTTAGAACCACTCTCAGTCACTTATGCCAATACATTGAACCTAGCATCTGATAATTGCACCAGCATTGATGTATTCACCCAAACCTTAAATCAACTTTCTACTCCTCTGTCTAGTGTCTCTCTCTGTACATGTTCTCCAGGTGTTTAAATTATGAATATTCTACAAGACTTTCCTGACTAAGCCCTTCCCTCAGGGCCTCCTCTTTGTTTTTTCCTGGTGTCACCCTCATACCGTGTTTTGGGCTATTAGGGGCCATGTGGGTAGGGCATGATAACTGCCTACCTTTCGTAAGGTAGATGCCACAACCTGGCTCATTTCAGGGTCTTCACGCAAAGAAAGAAGCGCTGGCTGCCAGAGGAGTCATGGCAGATGTGGGGTGTGTGGCTCCTCTGTATCCGACAATTTTTCCCCGTTCCAGTTCTCTGTATTTCATTTTTTTTCTATCAATACTTTACCTTCCCTAAAGAGACCTGATGAATTCATCTGACGTATTTCAGCAACCTGCCGGATCAGACACTGCGTTTGATTTTTCAACCATGTTAATTCTGCAGCAGTAAGAGGTAGGAGATTATTTTAGTTCAGGCGTAGAGTTTCTGACTCTTTTTTTTTTTGCCTATGCCTTGAGCCAATAATTTAGTATTTTGAGCTTGTCATGCTATTTCTTTAAGTTGTCTAATATTGTTAGATGCATAACCCCAAGTCGACAGTCCTTGAATTTCTCAAGCTCTTCATTTTTTTTTTCTTTTGAAAAACAGAAGCCGCATGGTTCCCTCCAGCCTTGCCTTCAATGGGCACATCATCCCAGTGGCCAGAGGAGATAACTTTAACTTCTGCCCTGCATGCCAAGGGCTTTTAGATTTACAAATCGTCTTTTCCCTGAGGTCCTATTTTCCCTTTTCCCTAAGGCCTCATTGCCTGTATCAATCAGGTTTCTTAACTGCAAGTACCATAGATCAATGTAAGCTAACTTAAGCCCCCAAAGAATTAATTAAAATATACTGGGCAATCCAAAGCATCTCTAAAAGGTTCAGGGAACTGGGTTTAGCTGCCACAGTAAGGAACAAGGTAAAAATTGTATTATTGCTCCTGACATGCCACTTGTCCTGTGACATACGACACTGTTGCTAGAGCCACTATCACTGCACTCCTGGGACAGTGGCTCCTGTTGTCCTCACTATCCCAGGAGCACCCTATGCTTTGCCTGTCCCTGGCTCCCCATCAAGTCTGACATGAATGCATATGGTTGATTTAGCCTGGCTACTCTGCCCATGGTCTGGCTGTGGGAGCATTTTCATCTTTCAAAGTGGAAAGTGTTGTCAAATATTTATTCATAAATATTACATAAGGTAATGTTTGTAAAGCACTTAAGCCCAGTGCCTGGACACCCAGCAAGCTCTTAATGTAAATGTAAAATATATAATACATATTATATAATATAAGTGTTTGTACTATGAAAACTGGGTAACAGACAAGGATACTAAAAGGATGTCTTTATAAAAGCTTTCAATTTTAGCTGCCTTGTGTTTTGGGAGTTTAATTAAGATTTCCACTTTTGGTTTGTGAAGACTAAATTTGCTGCATTTCATGGCACTGCTACTTATTCATTCAGCACATATGTTTGCTACTTCCCATCTGTTTCTTCTTTAGGTTGTCATAGGCAGTTATGGGAGAAGCACATAGGGAGAGTACTCACTACTTGCCCTCAGACTGCGTCTAATTTGGCTCAAAGAGCTGAGAAAGATAGACACCAGTATTTATTGAGGATTCAGTATGCACTGTGGGAACCTTACACACGTTCTCTTATTTGGTCCCCTCAAGTGCTCTATTCGGTAGCCGTTATCTCTATTTGATAGGAAATAGAGCCTCAAAGGGTTTGACTCACTTGCCCAAGGTCATGCAGGTAGGAAAGGGAAAAGTCCAGTTCAGACTAGGTTTGGGTCATGATTTGAGGAAGAGGGAGAGCTCTCAAGATCTAAAAGAGCCAAGGCAGTAGAGAAAGTGATGTGGATTTGAGAATTTGACCCCAAATCATTTGAGGATTCTGACTTTAGCAATGTTGTGAAACCTTCAAAGAAGATACTGGAAGAAAAAATGAGTTGATGTTCTTTAAATTGCCAAGACTAGGGTGAGTCATGTTTGGAATATTTCATGCCCCTCTTATCATTGAAATTTCTAAAAAATGAAGAGAGGCCATATCAGGGCTCAGGAACAAAGCACAGGTCAGGGGACTGGACACATCCTCTTGTTAAATGAACCAGCCATGAAATCATGTCCTTACCAGTATTCCACAGGCCTTCCCAACACACAGGGGCTCAAAGCAAATGACCATCCAAATGACTATTTTCAGACCCAAATTACTAGTGGGTGAGTTGGTCTGGCTTGTCTGGCTTGTCTGGATTGCCCAAGGGCTCCAAGATTGAGTCTGCATGTGACTGACATCCCAGAAGCCCACTGGGATTGGGCATGAAGAAGTCAGGGACTGTCAGAGGGTAGCAACCACCATTTCTCATTATAGAAACATAGGTGCTCTGGTAAGAGGTAGTCAATTGCCCTAGGTGGATTGGAGTAATTCGTAGGGTAAACATTGGTAGGTGGTTGTGATGATAGTGGCAGTGGTCATGTGTGTTGGTGGTTATGTCAGGGACAGTGGTGGCATCTGGGAGGTATGTGTGAGAAGTCTTATCCAATGTAATTATAATGGGGTGCAGAGCATATCCCCCACAATCCTCAATTTGGGGGAGGGAGAGTGGATGACACATTGCATAACAGTGGCAAATTAATAACTGTGCCTTCCTGAAGGGAAGAGGGCTGCCGTCCAGGGTGCATTGTATATGTGACTCTGAGAATGCTCAGGGACTCATGACATAGCTGGGGAGGGAGCTTATACAGACCTGTGCTAGAGGCAGGGGGCAGATGTCCATGGGTTGCTGGGAACTTTTGCCCTGACTAAAGATGGCAACTAAAAGAAGGTTAAAAAATATGGGGGAGCAGAAAAAAATGGCAGACACTAACACATCATGGAAGGGGCTAGATATGAGATCATACAGGAAGTTGTGGGCCGAGCATTTAAATGAGGGTGGGCTGAAAGAGGAGGGAAGCTGCACAGTCTGGAGTAGCCAAATAGCAAAACCCGTAAAGGCTGGAGTAAGAGAGAGGAGATCTGAAAGCCAGAATTTCAGAGCTGCCAGATCTGGCGGAGCTGAGGGGGACCTGCCCAGCCATCCAGATTCGAGTCTGCTTGGAGAAGACAGCGGCACAGCTGACTGAGCTGTGGGGAACGGGATGGGGACGAGCCTGGCCACCCGGATTTGTAAGATGCTTGGAGCTGAACTGTGGCCCCGAATGCTGATCTGTAGACTTCTGTTTTCCTGAAAGACAACATCTCTGACTGCCATGTTCTGAGACTGGCCTGGTTTGGCAAAGGGAGGCAGGACTATGTGTTTTTGGGTGATTTTAAAAGGGAGTAGGACTAAACAGCAGAAATCCACCATTATTCTAAATCTGTATAACCTTTAAATAAACAACCCCTTTCCTTTTTCACCAAACTCTTGCACTGGGAGTCACGCCTCTTGGTGGAGGTCTTTGAACCCCACACTGTTCCAGAACAGGAATGGTGGGGTTCAGTAACATGGTGACTGTGATGCTCCTATAAAAATCCTGGAGAAAATTTCCTGAATAATGGTGTCAGAGTGACTCAGCATTTACTGCATAGAAATATCTCTTCTCTATGGATTTCAGAGCTACAGGCATGAGGTCACGGTTATGAGTGAAAAAGTCCTGCTGTCCATAATAAATCAGCTGAACAGCTTGAAAATGCCTGCATTTTGTCATCTAATCAGAATCTTCCAAACCATCTCTTATAAATAAAAAAAAGACACAAATTCTTTATTTCATTACATTTCCTAATTTTAGTTACACACATATATATAACAACACATACATATTTATATTCATATTGATATATTTATATTTAGCCAGAGGACTTCAATGTTACACCTGTATGCTGGGTTCTCGGTGTGGGATGCTATCGCATGTGCACTGTAGTTTGTCTGTGAAACACTGTATACACACTGCAGTGTGTACATCTTCTCAGAGATATTTGTTTTTTTAAAGATTTTAGTTATTTATATTTTTAGAGAGGGGAAGGGAGGGAGAAAGAGAAGGAGAGAAATATCAGTGTGTGGTTGTCTTTCACACATTCCCCACTGGGGACCTGGCCTGCAACCCAGGCGTGTGCCCCAGACTGGGAATAGAACTGGTAATCCTTTGATTTGCAGGCCAGTACTCAACCACTGAGCCACACCAGGCAGAACAAAGAGACATTATTTGTATTTTGTGCCTGTAGGACAGGTATATGGGATTTTAAAGAGAACACTTGGTCTCTGATATCCCCCCAGTCTGAGATCTCACAACACAGTGTCGCTGTCTATTCTGAGAATAGAAGAGAATCGGGGAGCATTGTGATCTATGGTAGAAAGATCCATCTTAAATCTTGGCTCTGCTGTTTACTAGCTATGTAACCTTGGGTAAAAAATGCAACTACTTGGCTTGGATTCATCTTAAGTAAGATGGGTTAACAATTCTTCCTCAGGTTGTTGAAAAGACCAAATGAAGGTAGATATTGCCTAGCATGGTATCCGTTACATAGCAAACATTATATGAAAATGTCTGAATTACAGGAAGTTGTAGCATTAATCCTGTAGATCAACTGTCTCACTCTGCGGATGAGAAGAGTCCAGTCCAAGAGAAATGAAGTAACTCACCCAGAGTTTTTATGTAGCTAGTGATACAGTCAAAACTAGGCTCCAGCTAACTACATTCCCAGGAAACTCCAAGGGAAAACGTCAATACCTCATTGTCACAGGCAGACAAATCATGCAGCAGCATAAAATGCTGGGCATTTCCCTTTGTATTTCCTGATTTGAAAGAAAATCCTGTAATATCAGCAAAGTTTTCCAAATCAGACATCCCCTTTGGAATTTTGGAGCATCCATTTACTACTTGATATCTGAGCTCTGTGTTCTAGAATTGCCAGTTAGAAATTAATTTAGGAATTTTAGAAAACCTGAAAAGTTTTTGACTTTTAGAGAAAGGCGATGGAGGAAGAGAGAGTGAGAACATCCATGTGAGAGAGAAACAAATGAATTGGTTGCCTTCTGCATGTGCCTTGGGAGATGAAACCTGCAAGCCAAGCATGTGCCCCTCACAGAAATCCAACTGGTGACCTTTTGGTTCATGGGACAATGCCCAGCCAACTGAGTCACACTGGCTGTGGCAAAAAGCTGGCTTAAAAAAAATAATTATCAAGATGCAATTTACATAGCATGGAATGAACCTCCTTTAAGTGCACAATTCAATGATTTTTAGTAAATATGTTAAATTGTGCTACTGTCATCAAAATCCAGTTTTAGAACATTATCATCAACACATTAAGATCCCCTGTACCTGTTTATGGTTTACATTTCAGACCCCCAGGCCCAGAAAACCACTTAATTACTTTCTCTCCCTGTAGTTTTGCTTTTTCTGGGCATTTCATATAAATGAATTTGTATAGTATGTGGTCTTTTGTGTCTGGCTTCTTTCAGTTAGCATGATGTTTTTGAGGTCATCCATGTTGTCGCATGTTCAGTGTTTTGCTTCTCTTTATTGCTGAATTTGTGTTACAGTCTAGGTTCTATTTATATGACAAGGAAGTGGTGGTGGGAGGCAAGAGGTTTCAAGCTCTCCAAATTTGTCATCTGATAAGCCCGATTCTACTGAGTTGCCCAAAGAGCAGCTTCCCACAGGGAATTCAACAAGGTTGTGTCCGCTGGCCCTCTTCCCAGGTTTCAGGGAGGAGATGTTTATATCTCTGTTTCTGATGATTATGGCACTAAATGGTTGGAAAATTGCCTATGTAGGAGGTGGCAACTCAGATTCCGGCAGGTTAATAACAGCTTTGAAGTGCATATTAATGAGCGGACAGTGATGCACCTGCCATTGAACTTGGGAGTTAGGGGAAAAGAATGAATTTTCATGGGGAGACCAAGGAGTGGATTGTGTAAGTGCCACAGCTTGGGCTGATCCTAGCAGGAGGCAGGTGTGTTCTCTGGCTGTGAGATAAAAGTAGTGTTGGGTACTAATTAGTTCAGCACGCAGGTTTGGAAGACAGAAAGGACTGAGTTGGCCATGTGACTTTGGGCCGATTGTGAAGTCTTTTAGAGCCTTTGTTTTCTCAGATATAAGAAAGTAGATAGTCTACAACTTGCAGAACTGTGGGAATTAAACAAGATGATGCAGACAAAATGCTTAGTAGGATTCCAGCACCTAGAGAATATACAGTAGGCATTGACTTAATTTTTAACTTCTTGGCATTAGACAGTCAAGTCTAATCTAGTGTTTTTCTGGCTCCCTAAGTGTCCTTAAACTAAAATTAATTATCTGGAATTAATAAAATACTACATTTCTAAAAGAATGAAAATATTCAAGGGATCAAACATACTGCCTTATGACTGATAAACTAGTTTGCTTTCTCTCCTTTTCCTTGCCCTCACACATTTCCCTCTTCCCTCCTTCTCTTTCTTCTTTCTTCATAAAATAACCAAAGTCATACTATAACTAGATTTTCAACAGTTATTATTTATGGTATTCACTTTATATTATAAAGCATTTTTCATATTTTTACCATATTTGATTATCATAGCAGTTCTGGAGAGAGCTATTATTATTATCCCCATTTTAGTATTAGAGATAATGTAATCTGCCCAAACTCACACTGCTCACACATTGATCCCACCTGCATTATTAGATATTGGTAATTAAATGTTATATTAGTTCCCTAGGGCTACTGTAACAAATTACAACAAACTAGGTGGCTTAACACCACAGAAATGCATTCCCATGTCTCTTGGAGGCTAGATGTCTGAACTGAAGGTGCTGGCAGGGCTGATTCCTCCTGGAGGTTTAGAGGGTGAACCTGTCCATGACTTCCCTTCAGCCTCTGGTGGTTGCTGGCTGTCCTCGGTGTTTCTAGGCTTGTAGCTGCATAACTCCAATCTCTTCTCTGACCTCCCATGGGGTTCTTCCCTGTGTCTTCTGTGTCTCTGTGTCCGACTTGTCTTCTTTCTCTTACAAAAACACCAGTAATTAGATTTAGGGTCCACCCTTAATCTAGTGTGACATCTCAATTAATTATATTTGCAAAGATCTTATTTCTAAACAAGGATACGTTCTGAAGTTCCAGGTGGACATGAAATTTAGGGGAAACTGTTCAATCCCCTACATACCTGGAAACACGATTCTTAGTCTAAGATGAGAGACAGGCACTTAAATGTCATTACGGTAAAGTTTCATCAGTGTGTTAGAGAATGGGAGTGGCCTGGCGGGGGTTCTGGGCAGAGGTCACTGCCAGGGCACAGGATTGCTGTGTCCTGAACAGTTTTTGTTGAGTAGTTATGTCCTTCAGGCCCTGCAGAGGCACTGACAGGAAGGGTGCAAAGGGAACACCAGATGTATTTCCAGAAATGGAGGACTATGTATTCTCTAAAGAAGTAGAAAATAGCATAGCCACCAAACATTTTAGAAGCTTTCAGTGACTTAGCTTATAATGAGAGAGAACCCTCTTCAATTTTGTTCATTTACTGAGGAGTAAGGTGGAGTCAGGAGACAGGAGATGCCCAGCAGAGCTGCAAGGGGAGCTGGGGAGATAGATGGGGGGATAGAGTAGGGGACTGGGGAAAACAGGTTGCCTCATGGAGATGCTGAGGCTTGTTCTTGGCCTCCTTGAATGAGAAAACTTGACCTCCCCAAACTGAATTAAAACAGAGGAGGTGGCAGGTGTCTGACAGAGTGAAGGGCACATGATAAAGGCCAAAGTAGACTTATTATATAAAGGTAAAACTTCAACCAAATACCATCCAAAGGTGTTTGAAATGAATAGGCTAAGAGAAATAACTATAGCATTCATTTTACAGGATTGCTTGGCAGTAAAATCTTAAAGAGCAAAGGGGCTGAGTTCATGGCAGAGCAAATGGGGAGTCAAATTCCTATTCTGTCCGCTGGATGGGAGACTCGGGAAATAAGATGGATACAGGCAGCTTTATGGAGCAATGGTGTGCTAGGTGGACTGATGCTTTAAGCCTATGAAAAGACAACCAAGGATTCAGTGGATCACGAGGAATCTGAGCAAGAAGGGATCATATCTGCTGTGGTCACTGCTGTGTCCTCAGTGTGGGATAGTCTTGGAATTTAGCAAGTTCTCAGCAAAGGTTTTATGCACAGGGAATAGAGGCAACTCAGAAGTTCCAGCACAGCCCGGACGTGGGAAAGAGCAGATGGGGTTAGTGTGCAGATGAGCTTCTACCACAGGTGGCTTGGAAGATGCTCCCCATCTGGGCCTCAATTCCTAATCAGCACAGTCCAATCTGCCAGGTGTGCTCTGAACAGGGGCTAGGCCAGCTCGGCCTGGTTGGCCATGGCAAATTCCAGCGCTGCTTTGTTTGACTTGCTCTGAGCATATAGCCCTGCCTGCACTTGACACTCTCAGATGTTGACTCTTTCTGTTTTTTCTATGTTCTCAAGTTGCCTTGGGATTAGACTTACCATTTCTTCCCAACTGGAACTTTGCCGTCTCTACTGTGTTCTAGCCATGTACGCCGGGATTCTTGAGCCCACTCACTGTGGGTAACACACCTGGGGAGCGTCTGTGCCTGGATATCCCTGGACTCATGAGTGGGACCTAGGCAGATAGGGGTGGAGAATAGTGGGATACAAGGACAAACCCATATAACTGAGTGTTGGACAAAAAGAGTCTTTTCTTACAGGAGGAGAAAAAAAGGTTTTGAGTTTTTTGTTTAGGGTGGGGGCTGGTGGAACTAGTCTATAGTTGAGCACAGTATTGACTAGTAGGGGGTTCTGTCTACTATTTTTCAGACTGAAATAATGAAGCATCAACAACACCTAAAACGTAACCTTTGAAAACACCACAGAATTTCCGTTTTATAACAGATGTCATTGCTACACTGCAGTTTGTTCATTCAGGAATCATCTATTCAATCCCTTCCATGTGCTATGTGTTAGACTTCGCACAGGTGAAAACAGGGAGGAAGACACAGAATTTGTGCTCCTCTGCACAGAATTCGATAGATTGTAGGGACTCACAAACTGTGTGAACTTAGCTAAATACAAGTCCCAAAAAATGCCAATGAAAGAAGGGTAGAGTGCTCACTCCCAGTGGGAGATTCTAAGGCTGAGTCTGAATGCAGCTGCATTGCGGCTTCCCCAGCTGGTTGACCTGAAGGGTGGCCGGGTCAGGGAGGCAGGCTTCATTGCCTAGTATTCTAGATCAAAGTCCGACTTCTGCCTGGCCCAGCAGTGCTGCTCACAGTGTGAGCGCCTGCCTGCACCTCCAGACAACTGCTCTTCAAACTTGCCCGGATGATTGGTGGAAGCAGGCAGTTGGCTAGTCTATAATTAAGGCTGTGGAGGGATCCCCAGGTATCTTCCTGGCAAGAGGCTTCATCAACAGCAGCTCCACAGGATATCTCCCTGCTCCACTCCCTTTCAGTGTGGAAGGTCTTATTTTTAAACTCTGATACACCCCTGAAGGAGATTTCTTTTCCATCCAGAGCAAGGAGGGGAATGGGCCTTTTGCAGAATTTCAATCACTGAAACCACAAAATCATTCAGGGAAGGGACGCATTAACTTGCATAATTTGTTCCCTGCGGCTCAGATGGGGTGTTTTTTTCTGTACACATGTCCATTCTCTGCTTGTTGAGTCCCGAGAGGTCAAACCTCAGAGCTCTTGCTGTCTCCAGTGTTTTCTCCTGCCCTTTTGCTTTTCCCTTTTGGCATTGAATCTGTTTCTACAACACGTGCAGAATGTCTATTATTTGCTCAGCACTTAGGAAGGCGAACTAAGGCACAATGCCTGGTCCCAGACTGTTCACATCCTTTGGCCCAGGCAGGCATGTCTCTCTCCTTCTGGTACGATGAGTAGATATCAATATTTGGAAGGTCAGGAAAAATTGCTCCCACTAACAGCCTCTACCACCCAAACTCTACAACACTCACATGGATCTTTATTATAGTATTTGTATAAGTGTCCTATTTTTTGTATTTTAATAGATGACAAAGAGGAAGTAATTAAAAAAGCTTTGAAATCAGAGAAATCTCAAGTCAAACCATAGACTCAGTGTTTATTAGGGTGTGACCTTGACCTCTTTGGCTCTCATTTCCCTTAAGTATAAAGTGATAAGGCTGTTCTCAGGATTAAAGTAACCTAATGCAGCAGCAAAACGTGTGCTCAGGTGAAGTCTCTTTGCCACCCCTTCCCCTTTGCCCTCCTAGACAGGGGTGGCATTTTGCCCATTTTATTTCCCCTTCAGTGCCTTC
Source organism: Tonatia bakeri (assembly GCA_004024845.1). NCBI lineage: Eukaryota > Metazoa > Chordata > Mammalia > Chiroptera > Phyllostomidae > Tonatia > Tonatia bakeri. The sequence goes on along the minus strand of PVIA01000356.1, from coordinate 456,923 downwards.
CCTTGCACATGAAAGGCAGAGAGTAAAAAAGTCCTTGTTGATTAAAACAAATGAAGAAATTGATAACTGAATGAGTGAAAGTCTGTCTGGCTGCCTGCTTCAGAGGCAGTGCAGAAGGAGGAATAGAGTCAGGCCTAGGAACATGGGTAGAAAGCAGGGCTAATGAAGGGCTGCTCACTCTGGAGTCTTGAAGGACATCACCACACATGAGCTTAAAGAATGGTGAACCCAGGAGAGAGACACAGACCTGGAACGGTGAGTCAGTGCTGCCCACTGGGCTGCAAGCAGGCCATTCCCAGAGCCATCTGGGACGAGGTCTACAGCACAGCGAGGTAGGCAGTTTGACCTTGAGCCCTTGTCTGAGGACCCAGCTCCTTCCGACTTCTCTGTGGAAGCCTAGCCCTTGGTGCTGGAAAATCTCTCAGTTCCTTCTTCACACCAATCCCTTCTTCCTGTGCAGTCCCTGTACTCGGGCAAGAAAAGCACTGTCCTGGTTTCTGCACTTAAGAGAGCTCTACAAATTACAAACACACACACACACACACACACACACACACACACACACAAATATACTTTGTTACCTCTATCATTTCAGGTCTGGCATATCTAATATTTGATTGTCATTGTTCAAGACCTTCAGGGAAATTTCTGCACACCTCTTGCAACTTATCTCCAAAACAAAAGGTGACTACAGAGGATTATTTGAAATTTTTTTGGTTGATATGGAGCTGGTGTCATAGATAGACTCTGTTTGGGTGTGCAGGAAAGATTTGAGCAGAGGTGCCTAGGTAAGAGAAAAGAAGAGTTAGTCAAATCGTTCTCTAACAGGGTGCAACCAAGAGGGGGGCCCCAGATAGGGATTTGGAATGGGGTCCAGAACTCAGGGTGTTCAGGAAATATTAGGATGTCCTCAACCCCCCACCCCCACAGGTGTGGGTTGGGAGAAGGAACAAATGGAGCAGGGACATTGAGAACTGTTTTGCATAGCAACAGTTTTGCAGCTAACCTCTGGTGTGGTCATTTAACATATCTATAACCTTTAACTGGTTGCACAGATATGTTAAATAGCTGTGGCCATGCTCTGAACCAGGGGAATGGAAGTAACTCCCCCCTCAAGATGTAACTGGGGGGGCAGGTCCCCCGAGTTACAGCACCGTGTGGGAGCTTGGAGAAGATTGGCTCCATGACATGGGGTCACACCTGCCCAGACTCACAATGGCTCCAGTGAAGGTGGAAGGCTTTGAGAGTACTGGCAGGTGTAACTGATTGTGGGAAGAGTCAGAAATGGGGCTGCAGAGGAAGATTGGTGCGGGGATTTAAACCCAGGCACGGCAGCCATTGCAGGGAAGAACCACATGGATTTGGCTGAGTGAGGACTTCTGCAGCCCTGGGAGAGAGGCACACACGGCTTTGGCAGAGTGGAGACCCCCGTGGCCATTGTGCAGAGAGGACCACGTGGCTGGGGCAGTGAAGAGAGAACCATGTTGTTCTGGCAGAGGGAGGACCTCCACAGCCATTGCGGAGGGGGAGAACCATGCGGCTATGGCAGTGCAGAGAGAGGACCACAGGCAGTGCAAGAGAGAACCACTCGGTCTTTAACAGATTGAGGACTCCCACAGCCCTGTGAGAGAGAATCACCATGCGGCTTTAGCAAAGAATCACCACTCGGCTTTGGCAGAGTGGCTATCCCCCTTCTCGCAGCCATTGAGGAGGGAGAACCACACAGCTTTGGCAGAGTGGGGGCCCCTGCAGCTTTAAAAGGGGGAACTGCCACCTGGATTTAGCAGCTATCCTGGCAACACAGTTGATGGTGCCGGGAACCGAGGGAGGCCTCCAAACCCAGACAGATTACTGGGAAGAACTGGGGGCTGCCTGAGCCACGGACTTCTATATTTTTCCTGAGATATGGTACCCCAGACCGGACAAAGGGGTCAAGGAAGAACTGTGTGTGTTTGTGGGTGTTTTAAGGGACTTTGAGATTTGGATGAAGACATTAGGTCACTACTTTAAGTCTGTATAGCATTAAATAAACATTTCCTTTCCTTTCATGAATCTCTGGCATTGAGAGACATCTTTCCTATAGATGGCGGACATAACAAACCTGGAGGGTTCTTTCTGGTAATAGTATATCGTCCCTTAGGCCCCCCTTGTTGCTCTGTAACACTTCCTCTCAGACAGCATGTTACAACAGGCCCTTGTGTGAGGAGTCTTCGTGTCCTGGGAGTACCAGGTGTCCATTCCCTTACTTCTCATGTTCTAATCTGTAGATATGGAAGTGCTCGAGGATTAACACAATGTCTTTGACAGTTACACATGAAGGAACAAAAGACCGTTTTACAATATCGGACAATTTATACTTTAAAGTAGATTTAGACACAATGTGCATAAAGCATGATACTAATTCTTTACTCTATAAGCTTAGATATTACCTTAAACCATGGCATAAGTCATATGAATTGTATATTTAAGTTACAATAGAACATTTTTGCCATAGGATGATTTATCCCTATGACCCATACAATTCTAAATATGGTAGGTACAATTCATCATTCATTTTGGAATCTAAGTATTGCTTTGAAATTGGCAATCCCAGTTACCAAGCACAGAGTTAGTACTGGCATGACCTCGAAAGTGAATGCTTCCTCAAATTTCCCACCCCAGGTGCCTGACTCACCTCACCTAGTCCTAGCCCTTCTGTAAAGGGCCTGCTTGGTAAATATTCCTTGCTTTGCAGGATACAGTTTCATTGCAACTATTCAACTCTGTCAATATTGCATGAAAACACCCATAGACGATATGTAAATGCATAAATGTGGCTGTGTTCCAACAAAACTTTATTTACGGAAACAGGTAACTGGCCTGATATGGGTCATAGTTTTCTGACCCTGGGTATAAACACAAAATTTCTTTATTTTCATACCACCTATCCATTTTGGGTCACTATGGTTTTTCCCCACATTGGTTTCTGAAACCCAGGTGGGTGGAGCTGTGATCATCTTGAATATTGGTGTTGCTGTGTCAGAGGGACGGAAAAGGCTTAAACTTGCCTTAGCAATTAAGTGCTCAGATCCAGAAGGGACACACATTATTTCAGCTGACAACATTGGCTAGAATTAGTCATGGGTACCCCCCCTACCACCACCACCACCACCACCACCACAAAAGTCATAAGAGCTATGATCAAGGTTCAAATTAGGGAGTCATGAGAGTACAGAGGAGTGAGATATAAAATCTAATTATACTTTAGGGAAGAATTCATAGAAGTTACATTTGTTCTGGGCTTCCAAGTAGAGGTCTTTTACAAGTTTCCTTTAAAATTAGTATAGACAATAGAATTCAGCTGGTATACGTGTTTCAATCAGAGTAAATGTGGTCTATAAGAGTATATGTGTATATATATATATATACACACCATATTAACTCTAATATATGTCCTTATATACATATGTGTATATACAGGGGTGGGCAAAAGTAGGTTTGCAGTTGGGAGTACATGAGTTTATTCTTGTTTTATTATTAATTATCATATCATTTTCTATACTAATAACTGTAAACCCACTTTTGCCCATACCTGTATATATTTACTTTATTTGCAAACTATTTATATGTTTACATCTTAAGTTGGTTTCTTGTAGATAGCATATAGTTGTGTGTTACCTTTTTATTCATTCTGAAAAATCTGCCTTCTAACTATGCTTCAACATTTGAAGTTGTTATTGACATGGGTGATAGATGGTCTTACTAGTTGTTTCCTATTCCTTTTATCTACTTTTCTGGTTTCTTCTTCTCTCTTCTTTTGCCTGCTTATTGATTATTGATTGTTTTTCTAATTTTTAATATTAACCCATTATTTAAACCTCTTTAAAAAATTTAGCAGTTTCCCTAGGGCATACACCATATGGCTTTAATTGGGTACAATCTATCTTCAAATGATATGATAGCACTTCATGCATAGTGTAACAACCTTAAATTATTTTACTTCTAATTGCTCACTTTCTTAATTTTTGCTATATTGTCATACACTTAATTTTTGTATATTCTATGTACCCAAAGTACATTGTTATTATTTTTGTTTGCCTTAGTTAATTATCTTTTAATGTGATTAAAAATAAGAATAATAGGTCTTTTATATTTACCTGCCTTTGAAATGTTTACAATGATTTTCATTTTTTTTTTGAGATCCCTCTCTCTGTAGTGTATGTCTCCTGGTAATGAATTATTTAAATTTTTATTTGTCTAAAAATATTTACTTCATTTTTTTCAAAACATAAGTCAACCATCTATATATAAAGAACAGACTGAGTGTATATGGATATGTACATACTAAAAAGTATGTAACTCTTGTGTTTATCTGTGTTTGGTTTCCTGGGTTGTATTTATTTATTTATTTTTATTTTTATTTTTTAATTTTAAAATATATTTTATTGATTATGCATTACAGTTGTCCCATTTTCCCCCCTTTACTCCCCTCCACCCTGTACACCCTCTCCCACCCACATTCCCCCCCTTTAGTTCATGTCCATGTGTCATACTTATAAGTTCTTTAGCTTCTACATTTCCCATACTATTCTTGCCCTCCCCCTGTCTATTTTCCACCTACCATCTATGCTACTTACTCTCGGTACCTTCCCCGCTTCTCCTCCCACTCCCCTATTGCTAACCCTCCGTGTATTTTCACTGAGTTTGAACTTCTTTCAGCCCATTAAAGAAGTCACATCATTGTCTCATAGCTTGCATACATTTTGACGAGAAGTCTTCTGTACTTCTTATATTTGCATTTGTGTCCAGTCAGCTGAAGTACACTAGCCAGGGCAGTAGCAAGTACTCTTAATACTTCTTACCATGTTTTTTATTCTATAATTTTCACTTCACTCTTCATTATAGTTTCCATCTCTGTTAAAATTTCTCATTTATTTATATATGCCATCCATCTTTTCCAATAACATATTAATAATAATTAATTATAGTCAACTATTTTAATAATTCTTCTAAATTCAATGTTTGATAGCTCTAACACCTGGAGCATCTGAATGACTCTTTTGATTATATTTTCTCTTGGTAGTGAACTCTGTATATTTTGCATGTCTTGTCATTTTTGAGCAAATGCTAGATATTTTGTGTATAACAATTGAGACTGGAGTAAGACTATACATACCTTCCGGCACATCTTTTCTTCTGGGCTGCTATGGTGGGATATTGGCTAAATTTAGTCAGTAGATAAGCTGGACTAGTTCATATGATTACTTTCAGTGAACCACTGATTTCAGATTTCCCAATTCTTACTTTGTATTTAGGGTGGATCTTGCTAATTTTTTTCTCTTAATACTTCTGTTTAACACTCACCATTATACCTTCCAGGTACTCTTTTCCCACAGAGAAGATCTCTTTGCTCTTGACTTTATTCTGGCAAGAGACTGCTATTGATTATTATTTTTTACTAGCCTGGCAGTCAGGGGCCTTCTTGGTTACCAAGGTCCAGCCTCAGCTTCAATGAGGCCCTGTGTCTGGATTACAGGAGTAGCCCTCTCTCAGTGATATTACTTCTCCCCAAGAAGTAGGAGATCAATGGTCTGAACCCAAGGTGGTTTCTTACCTGTCTCTCATTTTCTCTCCTATTCTTTACCTGCAGCTGCGAGTGAGTGGTCCTCAGCTGTGTGCTAGAGTCACAGTGCTTGATGTGCTTCCCCCCAGCGGCTTAAAACTTTTGTTTCTGAGATGAAAGGGCTGAAAATAGGGCTTTTCTTCCTTTTCTATAGAATGGTGGCTCCCTTCCCTGAGGCTTACACTGCTAAGATTTTCTCTGGTTTCTTACCTCGACTCCAGTCTTTTTCATGAGCTCCCAATGGAGGTCTGTGCAGAACAGCCTGAAAGTGAGTGACAACTCACTTCTTATTTGCAGGTTGCACAAATCAGTGTTCTGTGCCTTCATACTATTCTATGTTTAGCATCTAGCAATTCATTAACAATTTTGGTCAAATTCTTTGTGTCTGCTTGTATGGTGACCTCATCTTCTTCTAATACTCTGCCACAGATAAACTAGTACATGACTCTCTTAGTATTTAGACTAGTTGGTTGCCTGCACCCAAGCTCTCTGATGGGCTCAAGAAAAGTTATGATTTTATAGGTTACGTGGTTCTTTCCTCTTTGTTATTGTGGTAATAATTTTCTTTCTCACTTTCTATTCTAGTCAGAAGTCTCTGTTGTTTTTGAATGACATCTACCCTTCGTGAGGACTGGGTTCTCCTTTACACGCTTTGGACAACATTGGTTGAGAATGAGGCCATTTTCTATGGCTTTACTATAATAATTTATAATGAGAAACTGAGTTACAGTTACACTGTGAGTTTATGTGAAATTACTTTGACAAATTACAGCCATATTTTGGTGTGCATTGGGTTCAGAGCTTGTCAACTCTGTACTCATTACATTTTGATGAGAAAAGAATGTTCCAGCACTCACTGCTTGCTCAGTACTCATCAGTTTTGGCACTGGTCAAAAGTTCCAGCATGAATTAATGATCAATACTGAGGTACCACTGTATTCCCAAGCACATTTGATTGAGTACTTTTATGTGGTGAAAAAAAACCTCTTTCTTATATGTCTAAAGAATTAAGTTATGATCCTGTCTTCCAGTTTCTCGCTTAGTGACTTTTAAACAAATCACTGGACCTCTTTGGTACTCAATTTCCTCTCTGTAACATGAGGGTGCTGATCTAGTGATTTCTGTGTTCCATAATCTACTGTAAGGTCAATGATGCTACATTAATCTCCTTTTATCCACATAATTATAGTTCAGGTATTATTATTCTCATTTAACAGAGAAGCAATTCAAAGAGAAGCTAATATTATACACTTTGACATTGAATGCTAAGTACTGTAGAGTACTGAATTGTGGAGCTTGAGATTGTTCTCAAAAGAGAGTGGGGTCAGACCAAAACAAGAAGTACATGGTATGTTTTTAGCACACAGAACTCAGAGTTACATTGTTTCTGTCTCTTGCAGAAGGCCTAATTCAGTCACTCAAATGTGCCGAATAAGTCATAGGATGTTCAGTGTGTAACTCGAATTATTTTAATAATCATGGTATGTGTGTGAGAAGGAGAGGGTGGGGGAGGGGAGAGGGGAGGGAAGAAGGGGCGGGGGGGAGAGAGACTATTAAAGGGTTGTGGATTGCATACATCTGAGGACCTAAAGACCTAGTGTCTCTAAACTTGAACGCTAATGTCCTTTTCCTAAATCTTGATCCCTATGTGGGAGCAGATGTTACCACTCCTGAGTTGTCTTAGAGAATCGAAGCCCTTGGGCTCAAGAACTTTTTAAAGGTTAAAGTACGTGTTTTCTAAAGACATCTTTAGTGTAGGACAGAAAATTTAGCACAAACACAACCTTTTCAAAGAATATAAACCTTAGAAATATACTCCCTCTTTGATGCAATGGTTCTGAATAAGACAGGTCATCTCACTATCTGCATAGAGAGTGTGTGTGGGCATGAGTGAGTGTGTGTGGGCGTGAGTGAGCGTGTGTGGGTGTGAGTTAGCGTGTGTGGGCGTGAGTGAGTGTGTGTGGGCCTGGGCCTCGATATTGATTCTGACATAAGAATTCATTCCCACCCTCCTCTCAACCTATCCAAAATTTATCTATCCTTCAAGATATAATTCAACACTTACCTATTATAAGATAGCTTTCTTGATCAATTTTAGTTCCAGTTTGAACTCCTGTAAAACTTCTACTTGTATGTTACTCAAGTGGTTTAATTTCATAAATTAGTATAGATGGATTTAAGGAATTTTCATATTTCTACTTTTACATTCTCGGCCAATGAATGTTAGGGCATAAAAAGCACTCAGTAAACACATTGTGTGAGCTTCTTTTGTTGAGATTTTTAACCTTAAAAGTGGAAACGATATCTTTTTTTTATTTCATTTAAAAAATATCTATTTGCCAATGACTGTGTTCCAAGCATTTTTTTATACACGTGGGAACTTAATGAAATAGGCAAATTCTCTGTCCTCAAGGAGCGGATGACACATGGTAAACAAAAACATTCAACTAGTGATACAGTTTATGAAGAAAAATAAAACAGGGGGAAAAGTAGAGATAGTGACTGGAGAGGGGTGTGTTTTATTTCACACAAGGAAGTCCCCTGTGAGCAACTGACATTTGAACAGAGAGCTGATGAAATGAGGTAGCAAGCCAAGAAGATCTCTGCAAGACAGTTCCCATGGTAATATTGCACAACCGTTCATATAATATATGATAAAATACTGCATTATATTAAATTCACAAATATTAATGGTTAGGAAGTTGAGGTTATTGTGCTATCTGTCTTTGCTGTTGAGTAGGGATTTGAGATAATTTGTAGTGAAGAAATCCACTTTTCCTGTTGCCAGAAACCAGAGACAATAGATATGGAGAATTTGTTTCTTAGGAGGATGAGGTTCCTAGAGGTAAAAAGATGGCTCCCACTGCACTGAGTTCAAACGAAAAAGTAGTGGATGGAACGAAAAGGGCACAGACCTGGATGGGGTATGAGGAGGCTCGTGTCACACTGGGAGGTGGGGTAAGCAGACTTGCTCTGAAGCCCAAAATAAGAAAACAGAAAGATACAGAGACAGTCGTCTCAAAGCGCAACAGCTAGTTTACCAGGGAAATAAATGTTCGGGTATGTGGGTGTTTTTACAGGTGAAAGCAGTTGAAGGGAACAGATCAGTGGGATGAGGGTAATGAAATCAAAGACATAGCCTGACCTAGCTTGGCTTTGCCTGTGGGCTGGCAATTGCTGTGTTGGTTCCGTAAGGGAGGAGGGATTGTGCCTAGTTTAATTGCTGATACAGTAATGCAAGCTCTTCTAGTTATGGATGTTTTATCATTTAATTAAGGAAACAGAGAGTGACTTGTTTAAAAGGTAGGAGCACTGACTCTGGAGTCAGACAACCGGAGTTAGAAGCCTGGCTCTGCCCCTGTCTAGTTATGTGACCTTGGCAAGCTACTCCATCACTCTGTGCCTCAGTTTCCCCATCTGAAGTAGGATCATAATAGCCCATCTCCTAGAGTTGTGATAAGTGATTTATTAAAATAGCTAAAGCATTTGGATAATATTGGCATTATTTATATTAGCCCTTTTGATTATGTTTCAAGTTAGAAGCTAGTATGATATTGTTCAGCATGATACCTGAGTATGAATGGACCTTGTTATCCTTGTTCACTATCTAGATGTCCAAATTAACAACTTGCTTGAATCTACCTGCATGTAATGACTAGATACAAAAAAGACCGAGGTACAACCATTTTTTTTAAAGTTAAAGGAGGTTGACTACAATTGCACAATTACAATATCACCATTAATCACTGAAATATGTCAGCAGTCTCAGGGTGTCTGAAACTTGGAATGATGAAAGTGTTCCTAAAAATAACATAAACTCTACCATAAGGTAATATGTCTATCTTGATGGCTGTTGAGCTCAGCATCCAGCTCAGGATCATATGTTCTGTGCAGAATCTCAATAGCAATCTGTGAGGAGAATGAATATGGTACGTCTATATTTTAACCAGTGTGCCGAAGCTTAGAAACCCAAGAGTCAGCTTTAACAGAAGCTGTATTTGGCCCCACTGATGGCCGAATGACCTTCAGGTCGAGATTTCAAAACATGAGACAAAACCAGTCACCTACAGATCAGAAAAGCACTGAAGCCCAAGAGCTGCCATTAATCTTATCCACCACACTTGGGTTATTATCAGTACATGGATATATATATATATATATATATATATATATATATATATATATATATTTTAAGATTTTATTTATTTATTTTTAGAGAGGGAAGGGAGGGATGGAGAGAGAGAGAGAGAAACATCAATGTGCGGTTGCTGGGGGCCGTGGCCTGCAACCCAGGCATGTGCCCTGACTGGGAATCGAACCTGTGATGCCTGGTTCACTGCCCGCGCTCAATCCACTGAGCTACACCAGCCAGGGCTGATATATATATTTTTAAAGTAAGTTGCCCTCACATACAATAATTGGTCCCCCGATGCGTGTGCAAACCCATGTGTTTTGGACAGTGAAGGACCTCTCCTGGCCTAGATCCCAGAGAGGTGGAATTTGAACACCGTGGGAGTGAGGGGCAGGATTCCACAGGAGCTCTTTGAAAGGGTGCAGGTGAGAACACTCCTTTGGATGTGCAGTTTCTGGAATGTTTATTAGGAGGTCAGCCAATGTTATTACGCCTTACAATGTATCTCTAACAAGAACAAATGAAAAGAGATGTGAGTTTAGAGTGAATGAGTGAAACACTACAGAGCTCTGAAAAACTCCTGGGCTCTTAAGAGAGTATTTGTGAATAACGTTGAGTTGAATTTTTTTGCAGGGCATATGTGATTTAGCTGGAATTATCTTAATCATCTGTCCTATGCATTATTTGTGAATGAAGAATTTTAATTTCCATTCAGGCTTTTTGTTCCATGATGAAAATGATTTATGAATGCGGGCTCTGTGGTGAGTCATGTTGGCCCTTGGCAAGTGGGTGGTCTGGTCCATTCTCAGGAATGAGATGATCAATTTTGTTTTGTAAATCTGATGACCACATTGATTAGATGGTATATTATTAGGCCAAATAGAAAGTACTACTTGGCATCAACCAATATGAAAACTTATGAATGGAATTGACTTAAAATGTGTAGTGTAGTGGCCAGTATAGAAAAGGGAGTAATAGTTATTCTCTGGAACAGTGTTCTCACACTCTGGGTGTATCAGACTTACATGGAAGACTCGTTAAAACACATCACTGGGTGTGGCTGCAGAATCTGCCTTTCTAACAAGTTCCCAGATGATGCTGATGTTGTTGGTTCAGAGATCACACTTCGTGTAGCTCTGCTCTAAAGTAAAAGTACAATAAAAAAATTAAGCTATGTTAGTTGTTAACATCTCAACAGATAAAGGTTATAACAACTATTTCTATGTAAGCGAGATTAGAGCTGGGTTTATATTTAGATATACAGACTGAGGGGCATGAAATATATAATATCTGTACCCAAGTATCTTGAATATAAGGTAGTAGAATCTTTCAGTAATTATAACTCCAAATTCTTGTTTCATAACCAGACATTCCTGTTGACAGAACACAGAGTACAATTGAAAAGAGGTCTCCTGGACAATGCAAGTTATTGGTAAAGAAGTGTTTACTTTTAATGAAATCAATGAGCAATAGTAACTATGAACAATGATATCATACTTAAATCATGGTAACATGTTTGTCTGTGTACACAATGCTCTGCTATGCACTGAAGGGACTTTAGGAGCATTGTAGGCAAGTCATTATTTAGAAGCACACAACCTAGTGAAAGAAACATGTTCTAAACATGTGGAGCAAACAGCATCACTAAGGAGCAAGGCCTCATTGGACCCCAGTTGGGTGGTACCGAGAATCTATTTTACAGAATGCAGGGGGAAGCAGATATCGGGGATTCAAGGGGCCAGACCTCATGGAGAAACTGATGTTGGCTTTCACTCAGTACCACTCCCCAGTAATGCCACATAAAACCAAGAATTCAGGAGTCTCTGCCTGAACAGTTCTTGCTGCTTCACATTTCTTGTGTAGCATATTCCCAGAGAAATGGAGCAGGTTAATTATAATGCTAACTGCTGCCACAATTTCTGAGCAGATTAACGCCACACAAGATTTCTGGGTAACTAACTGGCGTTTGCTTCTCCTTGAAAAAGCTGTGCTTATACAACTGCAGCAGAGTCCAAGATGATGGAAGGAAGTTAATTAGTTCAGTTTGCCAGGGTCTTGTCATCTGAGCTCTGGACTGAGGAACAGATTACCCCAATGAATATGCATGTCTACGTATATGTGAAAGATTGTGGTTATGATTAAAACTAATATAATTATATATTTTCACATTAGCAAAGCTTTGATTAAATAAATTATTAACAGCAAATGGAATACTTGTCAGGAATTTTATGTTGGAAATTGAGTGATAAAAATGCTTATCCAGCCCTGGCTGGTGTGGCTCAGTGGATTGAGTGCTGGCCTGAGAACCAAAGGGTCTCCAGTTTGATTCCTACCCTGGGCACATGCCTGGGTTGTGGGCCAAGTCCTCAGTAGGGGTTATATGAAAGGCAACCACATATTGATGTTTCTCTCCCTCTTTTTCTCCTTCCCTTTTCCTTTCTCTAAAAATAAATACATAAATCTAAAAAAAAGTTTATTCAGAATTTAGTGGTTCTCCAGCCATTGCCCAGTTTTTCAACAGTCACCTGGGATATTTAAAACGATATAAATTCTGGACTCTCATCCCCAGAGTTTCATTCAAAGTATATGGAATGTGTCCTGGAAATCTGTATCTTTTAATCAGTTTACCCAGTGATCTGGTTTCATAGCCATATTGGGAAAGTATTGGTCAAAATATGCACACAAGATGTGCACATGACAATACACTGTGCACTAAAAGGGTTGGAAAAACTTGTAGCCTAGTCTTTGTGTTCTAGAAACCCACCATCTGGTAAAATGAACATTTTCCAAACATACAGACTGATCAGCAACATTCTCAAGCAATGCGTTATTGAGGCCATTTTGGGTGCTACTGAATGAGTGTTCGGGGGAGAGGGAGAGAAAAATACGTATCTTAGGAGCAGATCCTTGAGCAATAGGTGACCATTTCATTTCCTAGATAACACAGTTAAAGAATGGTTGATTAGGGATTTTTAACATTTTCTGCAGCATGGCATAGTGGAAGAATTATTAGGGTTAGAGTTTTTGGATTTAAATTTTTATACTCAGAGTGCCTGGGAGAGTATCTGACACAGAGTGGGAGTTCAATACAGATGTATGCCTTGTCCTCTCTGGTCATGCCTCTTCATCACCCCCTCCCCACCAGGTATTTCAAATGAAGTGACAGCTGTAATCTGTGCCTTCATTCACGTAAATCCATGGCTCAGGGTTGGAGACATGCTCTGAAATCTGTGGGTGGGGAAGCATGCTGAGGGTACAGTACCTCTACTACTCTGGAGAAGGGGGTAATGGGAAAACAAGTGATAACTGCACGATGCTATCACATCCAATGAGCTGGAAACGAAGTTGCAGGAATTGGCAATTTCTAGTTCTTCTTGTGATGAGGTGAGGCCTATCATTAGTTTGATAGGTCGATGTGGCTCTGAGAATTCTTGCAGGGATGTCTGTCTCTCAGTGATAGAGAGAAGTAATTAGCACATGGAGTAATTCTCCAGTGACAATTACCTGAGGATGTATGCAGACTGCCTTTGCATAGATATTACAATGTAACTGTGCTTAAGGGGGCATTTTGACAAACAAGGAAAACCCATTATTTTTATTTACCTACAATGCAAATTAATTGAACAATTAGCAGTAGCAGCTTGAATGTACACACCAAGGCATCATGCATCCCAAAGTAAAATATTGACAAAATATGAGCATTAATGCTCTTCCTCACCATTTCTAGTCAGTAGGAGGAGAATGGCAAACCAGCTGAAGGGGAGGAATTCACCAAAGAAGACAGAGGTAGAAGACAGCACTGGCCCCACATATGACTGTTGGGTTGTGACAAAGAGTAAATGACATGTTCCACTTGATGATCATGGAAAGAGGTTGACTTTACCAGATAGATTACATATAACTTCAAAAAGAGAGTGGAAACTAATTCTAGAGGCAATTTCTATGTCTCTGTATTTTACAATGGAATATTGATGAAGTTGAGGGGCTTGATAAAAGGGAGAAAAGTGAGGGGTGGGGAGATGGCAGGCCTCTGTTTTCATTTGTTATCCCTCTCATCACAACCATTTTTAGTAAGATATTTTGATTTCAGCTTACCATGTGGTTGTCAGCAGTACCATGCTATGATTAGAACAGCTCTTTGGGTCCCCCCCTCTTCTGTAGTAGGCCCTGTGTCATGTCCGCCTCCATGCATCATGCCTGCTTCCATCCTGTTAAGAGTTCATAAAGACAGAACTCTTGGCACATGTGATTTGTATACGTCCCCATCCTGGAGAGATGCCCCTATGTGGTAATGTTGAAGTATATAACTCATAGCACTCAGGACTTTAATACACATAGAAAATATAATTTTCAAATGATAGAGTAACATTGTAATATCTTCTTTTACTATAATTAAGAGGTTAGTATTTTGGAAGAGTGGTCATTAAAATATGCTCAGAGAGGGAGGAAAGGGGATGGAAATTATAGACAAAAAAGTAAAAGAGACATATGGACCTAGTGAAAATATGCAGAGAATTAACTTTCCAAGCAAAGGAGAAAGAGAATGGGAAATAGCAACATTTGAAGAAATATCAATACTATTGGAAAAAATCCATGCCTAAAGAAAAACATCAAGCCACATATTTTAGAAACTTTATGAACCCCTAGCAGATTAAATTTTAAAAGTACCATTAGGCATATTGTTATTTAATTGTTGGTATCCAAAATGAAATATAAAATACTAAAACAGCCAGAGGGGCAAAAGTCACCTTGACTTCAAGTGAACAATAACAAGATTGAAAGGTAAATCCTCAACATAAATGGAAACTATAATGACAAATTTAAAGTAATTTTTAAAGTGCTGAAGATAAATGACCAATAACCTAAAATTCTACATCCACTTCAAATATCATGTAAAAATAAAAAATGTAAAGATTTTTTTGCAGATAATCAAGAATGAATTTTTTGGCCAATAGACTCATTAAAAGAAATACTAAAAGTTGTCATCCAGGTAAGAAGTAAACGATGTCATATGGAAGCTTCGTAACATAAGACAGAATGAAGAGCACTGATAAGGGCAATTATGTATATAAAACTCCAACAATAATTCTTATGGGTTGCAGTGTATATAGAATTAAAACACAGGGCAAGAACAAACCTACCAAAACAAAACAAAACGAAACAAAGAGACCCCAAGCCTGTAACATGGTAAATAAAGAGTTTTAAGAATCTTGCATTGTCTGTTTCATTACAACCCAGACAATATGGCCCTATGTACCATTATTATCACTTTTTATTAAAGGTTACTGTAAGTGTGACTCTAATAAGTCAAGAAGGTATGTTGTAATCTTTAGTGTTCACACTAAAAGAATAACTAAAAATATTTAACTAGAAGTAGAGGAAAATTATGACAATGAAAATACTTGTTAATTAAAAAATTATTTATTGGCTTGAGACAGCAAGAGAGGGAGGGAAAGAAGGAGGGAGAGATGAAGGGAAAAAGGATAGGGGAGAAAGAGAGAGAGAGAGATCGAGAGATCAATTTGTTGTTTCACTTATTTTGTTTTTCGTTGGTTGATTCTTGTACATGACCAGGGATTGAACTCACAAACTTGGCACATCAGGACAACACTCTAACCAACTGTACTACCTGGCCAGTTGGGTAAAAACTAAAACAAAAATGAGACAAAGAACAGATAACACAAATTTTTAAAAGTAAATATATAGTAGGTTTAAACCCAAATACACCACTAATTTTATTAAATGTAAATAAATTACTTTATTTAAAAGTAAAATATCAGACTGGATTAAAAAAAAACCCTCTAAGCTTCTTTAAAAAGACACATATTAAATTAAAAAAATCAAAATAATTCAATAGTTAAAGGATGATAAAAAAGATACAGTATGAGCCCTGGCTGGTGTAGCTCAGTGGATTGAGCATGGGCTGCGAACCAAAACATCGCAGGTTCAATTCCCAGTCAGGGCACATGCATGGGTTGCAGGCCATAGCCTCCATCAACTGCACATTGATGTTTTTCTCTCTTTCTCCCTCCCTTCCCTCTCTAAAAATAAATAAATAAAATCTTAAAAAAAAAGATACAGTGTGTAAATGCCACCTAATTAGAAACTGATTATAGCTATATTTGTACTGGTAAAATTAAAATTCTTTATTTAATTTAATTTTTTATTTAATTGTTTTATCTTTCAAGTACAGTTGTCTTCACTTACCCCCACTAAACTCCCCCCCTGCACCCCAGCCATCCCTACCTTTCTCCCCTGATTCCACTCCCCCTTGGTTTTGTCCATGAGTCCTTTATAGTTGTTCTTGAAAACTCTTCCCCACTTTCTCCCCATTATCCCCTCTCTCCTGACCTCTGTTTACTGTCAGATTGTTCTTAATTTCAATATCTCTGATTACATTTTGCTTGCTTGTTTGTTTTGTTGATTAGGTTACACTTAAAGGTGAGATCATATGGTATTTGTCTGTCACCTTGTGGCTTATTTCACTTAGCATAATAGTCTCCAGCTCCATCCACACTGTCACAAAGTGTAGGAGCTCCTTCTTTCTTTCTGCTGCATAGTATTTTGTTGTGTAAATGTACCATCGTTTTTCGATCCATTCATTTACTGATGGGCACTTAGTTTGAAAATTAATTTAAGGAGTATTATTCAGTATTGAGAGTGGCATTTCATAATAAAATGATTAATTCAACAGGAAAACATAAGAACCTAAATATGTATGCACCTGATAACTCAAAAATATAAAGCAAAAAATGAAACTCCATCAAATGACCAATTGTGAAGAAATAATAATAACATTTTAAAGTATAAGAATTCAGAACATTTGTATCTTATAAACCCTGGTTTTGGAAGACAATATGTACTAAACAAAACAAGGAAGTTATCTGAGTAAGAAGATAGCCTGGGATTTAGGAAAACATGTCTACTGATGTCAGCAGTGAGCAGGCCCTGTGATCAACCACTCAGATTTGGGCAGAAGGATGCTGGCTCTGGGGAGACACCTTTCTGACAAAGTAGGGTCTGATGGAACACTTCAGTGAAGTATCTGTCAGGAGACTAAAAATATTACTATATGAAAGACGTCATAAGAAAAAATGATAAAAAGGTAACAAAGAACTTGAAGTTACAAAAGAAAACATCAAGTGAGAAAGGGAATGTAGCATACCAGTGAATTATTTAACTCTTCAGTGAGTAAAAATTACTTATTCATAATTGCAAAAGCAGCTTCATAATGTTAGCTGAAAATAATATTTGCATTATGAGGATAGAGCTGTAAGAGGTGTACTGCATACAGCATGTCCACCCCACTGCCTGTGGTCTGCATGCAGCTCAGGATGGCTATGAGTGTGGCCCAACACAAAATCACAACTTTATGTAAAACATTATGAGATTTTTTTTTGTTTTCATCAGTGTTTGTGTATTTAATGTGCAGCCCAAGACAGCTCTTCTTCCAGTGTGGCCCAGAGATGCCAAAAGTTTGGACACACCTGGATTAAGAGATCTAATGTAACATCTATTTAAGTAAGGAAAAGAGAATATTTAAAATCACTATACAATTAACACTATGATATCAGTATTGTTTAGCAGTATAGAAATAAGTATGAGAAGGAAGAAACCCAAGGAATACATAGGGAGCAGGACTGGGATATGCGTGGGTTAATTTAGGTGACAGTTAATTTTTTATTTATTTGTTATTATATTTAATGATTACTTGAGGTAAAAATTAATTAAAATATTTTTAAGTGGGTAAAGTAACATGCTAGTTATAGGAAAGCTGAGGGTAAAAAAAGGATAAAATAAAAGTTACCCTAATTCTACCACCCAGACGGTTCAGTGTTTGGGATATTCCCTCAAGTCATTTATAAAACACACCCACACAACTGTTTAAAACAAAATTAAAGTTATACCACATTGCAATTTTTTATGCCTAAAATTTTATTAAGATTTCCGCCTCCTATCTTATAAATCAAAAATATACACCTTAAGATCTTATTTTCTAGGTCTAAGTATTGAGATTTTAACCAGTAACCAATGGTTGAATGTTTAAAGTGTTCCTAATTTCAGGAGTATTAAAATGTTCCAATAAATATCCTTTTACATAAACATTACATACCCTTTTACATAATCAGAGTTATATAAATAATGTAGCAATAATTGTCATTTCCTCATAAAAATACTGATTATTTCCTACGATGAATACTTAAAAATAAAACTACTCAACTCAAGTATATGAATCATTTTAAACTTCTTGGTACATATCATTGCAAAATTGCTTTTTGCGAAGGTTGAATGAGCAAGGATATTATCAGAGGACAAAGTTGAGTGGTACAGAGAACTGTGATTCAAAGGCAGATCAGGGTGGGCTGCGGTGGCAGGAAAGGGCCTGCGCACCCACACGTGAGCTTTGGCACTCACAACTTTTGGGAATGTGTACTGGACCACTTACCAGTGACGTGAAATAGAACTGAGACATGAGGAAGGAGGAGACAGACACTTCCCTGCAATTACAGCTTCTTCACATTTCTTATGGAGAATGTTCCCTAAGAACTGAAGCAGCTTCATTAAGATGCTAAGGAGGCTGGTGCAATCCGTGTGCAGATGAACATCACTCCAGACATCCATGTAACATGGGTTTATTCCTGCCTGCAAAGTCTGTGTGTTTATGCAACTGGCCAAGGGGCCAATAGGACTAGAGGGGAAAAATAGGGATCTGTTCAGTTCGCTGCAGTCTTGTCACTTGGTGCTGCCCAAAGATTATGTGAGACTGAGGGTTATTAACTATAACTCTTTATTATCATTTTCCAGGGCTTTGAATTTTTAAAAAAGTCTATTAAACTACAAGCAGGATGCAAATTGGATATTTTATAGTAAAGAATAAGGGATGGTTCCAAAATAGTGGTCTGTATGCTATGGCCTCAGAATTACCTGGGGAGCTTTTGAGAAGTATTGTCTTCCAGATCCATTCCCAGAGATTCTGATGCCTTTGGTATGGAGGAAGGCCTGGAAGTCTGCAGTTTTAACAAGCTCTCCAGGGCATTCATTTAAGTGTACAGCCAGTTTGAAATTACAGCTCTTGATTGTGGAGTGCAGTACGCCAGAGAGCCTATTTCACTTTACCTTAACTGATCCTGCAGTTCACATATATGTATAGACCATATGCACACAAACACAGATGCACATACATGTATGTATTTTGTAGTGTAAATAAAGATATCTTCACACAGTTAAAAATTGCATTTTTCTTAGTCCTAAAGAGGATAAATATTTTTGTACAAATTCTTTGATATATTTTTATCTTTAAGTTGCTGCTTCACGTTTCTTTAAATTTTTTATTGTCTTTTAAGAGCTTTTTAAATATTAAGATTTGCTTTCTATTTTCTAAGAATATGGAAATGGGAAAACTAAAGTTATTTTCTGATAGGTCAGTTTAGGAATTAATGTAACGGAATGCAACAGAAATATAAAAACTTTGCTTTAAGACAAAATGGCTATCTGGCTGTCGAAAACTGATTGAATGATTGAATTTATTAATATATTTCAAAAGAGATCATGGCATTTGTAAGAGAACCTATGGAAGTGAATTAAAATGTGAGTTTAATTGCCAAATATTAGGCAGGCCAATCAATGTGGTCTTAGGAGTGGACTTAGTCCTATCAACATCTTATTTTAGGTCAATGTTATTAAACATTAAAATCATACCATTAACTATTATTGATTGAATTTCATTGTCCCCAAGAAAGTCCTTCATTTGCCCCCTGTATGCCCACAGAGAGAACATGTGCCATGCAGAGGGCTTGATAGTTTGATTTCAGCAATTTACATTGTCATTACAAATTAATAAATCAGCGTTTTGATTATACTGACAACTTTGCATTCTGGGCAAGAATGTGTCGGGTGGCACTTAGAACTAAAGACAAATGCCATATGATCTCACTTACAAGAGAAATCTAGTGAACAAAATAAACTGATAAGCAAAATAGAACTAGAAGCATGGAATCATGGAATAGACTGACAGCTGTAGTAAGGGAGGGGGAGATGGGGACTGATGGAAAGAAAGTGAAGGGATTAGTCAAAGAACATACACAAAGGGCCCATGGACATGGCCAATGGCATGGGGACTGACCATGAGGGTAGGGGGTGGATTGTGGGCTAGGTGAAGAGGGGCAAGTGAAAAATAAAAAAAAATAAAAAACCTGATTAGGCCCTTCTGCCGTTATATTTCTTATTAATGGGAAAAATTTGCCACTCTGATTTTATATATGTGTCATAAACTTGATAAATATGAGTCCAGCCTGGGTAGGTAGATTCACTCCCAGTCGCACAGGCACACACACAAATGCACATTCTGAAAACGTGAAGGTCGGGCTCAGGACTCTGACTCCCTCACTCCGGCGTTCTCTTTCAGAGACAGCTCACTGCAACTCTTTGTACTGAATGCACCTTTGTGAGTAACAGTGAAGACTCACCCTGTTACTCCAGAAATTATTTTTATAGTTTATTATTTGTTTTTTATTTTGTTTACAATGTTTAAGAAAAATCAAAGATGTGAAAAGTGAAACACAATTATGTACTCATAATTGTATGAATATAATCATATTGTTTGTTTAACTTGGTACTTTGGATGCTTCGTAAATGCTTGATAATACTGAGAAACCCATGGTCTCTGCACTTGAAATTTTTTCCAGTAAAACCAATTTTCTCTAAGAAAGATGGGAAGTAAAACTTCAAACTTGAGCCCAGAGGCTGGCCCCTGCTTCCACATGTCCTTTGTCCATTTGTGATGGCCTTCTGGTCCTTAACTTCCATTAGTGTAGTTGCTCTGGGAGATTCAAGAATGCAAGACTTGGCATGTTGTGTGCAGGGAAACGCAAGTGGGTTGGTGTTGCTACAGGGTAAAGTGTGAGGCACCTAGTGATGGGAGAAGCAGTGGAAGGGCTTGACAACAGCCAGAAGAGAACATCGTCATGAAGCATGATAAAATGCTCCAAATGTATTTCTTAGACAGTTGGGAGCCATTGAATGACTCTGGAGCGGAGGAATGGCAAAATATTTATTTTCATTTTTCAGCTCAGTTTAGTAGAATTGGAGGGAAGAAGGGAAGTCAGTCAGGACACTGTGGCTGTAGTTCGAGTGATAGACAATTAGGCCAAAGGGGGAAGCAGGGGTGGTTTTGAAAATTAGAATATGTGGGGTGAGGAGCAAGTAAAAATTAAACCTTTTGGAATGTCACCTTGTTATTTTAATTTAGGGTGTTGTTTGAGAAGACATACTATAAACCCAGATCAGTAAGAGTCCAAGCATATCAGAGCATTCATAATATCTTTTGCAATTTCTCACCAAACACTCAGGTGAGATGCCTGCTTTTAAAGTCAGCAGGAGCATCTGGGAGCAGCTCAAGCTTGTCATTAGCCCCCCTGTCTTTCCACCTTTTCTCCCTTTTTTTCTTAATCATCACTTATGGGGCAGTTTCAATTTTCCAGATAAACCGCAGCACCTTTCTCATCACCTTGCTACACACACCTTTTACTTCCTTTCACCACCGCTTCTTTAAAACCCAAAGTCCCATTTTCTCCTGTTGCCAGCGTCCTGACATTGGGAGGAAAACCTGTGATAATCCTATACCATCAAAGTTAATTTATGTTTATGGAATTGCCTTTGGGATAAGATCCCAAGAAAAGAACTCCAAAGGGACTAAACCCCAATGGTGGGAGTCAGATACCGGCCGCTTAGCTAAGACGTATCTGGGGGTAGAGCAGCATTCCGCTCAAATATCTCCACATGGAACGTCAAATTACCGCCACCTGGTCATTGCTATTTTTCGGAAAGGGGGTCATGATCCAGGCTCTGCTACTTTCTTTGCACACCTGTGGAAACAGAATACTTGGGTAACTGATTTGAGCCTTTTGTCTAGTTTGAGTCCACTGGGGACAAAGGATGAGTAACACTTACAAATTAATAATTAACTGGGTACACCAGAAAACTGATTGATTCAGAATCCCAACTGTTTTTATGTTGATGAGTTAAATTTTACAGCTGAGACAACATCCAACCCTTCCTCATTACAGGCCCACTTCTGCTTTTACAGCTCCCTTCACACGCATGGCCCATGCCTCTGCCCTGTGCTCTGTTTTACCGAGTTACTATGCCAACCTTGATCATTCATGTGTGAGATCTGAAGGCGCCTCACCTGAGTTTGTGATTAGTCTTGCACCCATAAGCCCGGCTTCCCTGAGTGAGAAGTGCTCTGCCCAAATAGTCTTAGCATGCTCTGTGAAACTATGTGCGACAGTCTCTCGGATGGATTTCATCTCTTTATTACTGCTTAGTACTTTAGTCCCTCTGCTGCATTTGGAGGCTTGCCTTGAACTCCAGCCCAATTGACTAGGATCTTGACAACATGCCCTAGCACTTGACATTCCATGTAATTTGGCAGCTGGATGCTGTCTCCTTAGTTCCAGCCACTGACAGGGGTCTTGTTCCAAATTAAATGGACCACCCAAAACTCTGAGGCTGCCACCACCTGACTTTGTGCCTTGCCTTTGCCTGGTGACTTCTGGTATCCAGCAGATGGGATCCTCACTAACATCAGGGAATCTTGGCATGAACACCATCCCTTTGGACTATGATGTAACTTGTCTCTGTTTTTGGAGGGGGGAGGCGATTCTAAAGCCAGCCAGTACTTTTCTTTATGTCTGGTTGTGCCCATTTCCAGCTCCCTGTCCCCACCCCTATTCTATACATATCAGGGCTTAGCATGCCCTGGTATTCACTATATGAAACTAATATATTAAGTTCTAGTTTGTCTAAACTAGCTTTGTTGACACAAAATTTAACCTCACATGGTTTAATATTTCTGCTGGGTCTATATTATGTTCAGCAAAGCATATACACTTACAGAAGAAAGATTTGGGGGTATATAGTTCAATGCAATATATTTGGTAGGCAGTAGTTGACAAACGAATATTTCACCACATTCTCTTCTAAAGTTAATATTAGAAATTCAGCCAAGATTGATGAACTCTAAACGATAAGTTGAAGGAGAGGATACGTAGCTGCTCTTGGCACAGGGTGAGGATGCAGAAAAGAGGTGCTCATTGTCTGATTTGTCAGAATTCTGAAGGGAGAGAAATTCTTGGGGAACTTTTCTTGTGGAGTCATCTGTGCGAAAAACAGTGGTACATGGGGACTTTTTGAGAACAGAGGAGGGAGAAAAGAGGAAGTAATTGGCTACTGCAAAACACACTGTTGGTCAGAGAAACCTTTCAGAGAAGGTTGGATGTGGAGCAGTCTGGTGGAGCGGGAGCTCCCAGCAGGCATGGTCCCTGGTTAGCACCACAATATGCCTAATTGATAGCACATTACTTTCCATATCTCAGTTTCTCATTCAAAACAAAAATAAATGCATCTGATGCAAAAGAAAAAGACTAGAGAATATCTAATTTCCTCCTAGTGCATCAGATTTTTCCAGTGCCATAAGGTGAGTCAAAAATAAGCTGTAGAATATGCCAAGCTTATCTTCAAGCTGTGTCCTTCCTATTTAGACTTTTAATTATGTCCATCTCTCCCTTTTTCCTCCATTGCCCCCATCTCAGATCCCAATGTCCACATGCTATTCCCTTTCATCCCCATTTATTTATCAGTTGAATACTCATTGAGGATTCTTGTCTGCTTCCCCCCACCATCTGAAAACTGGGCACTGCACCCTCTTAGGGGTGTGTGTCTTCCAGCTGGGACCCTGTTTCAAAGAACTACCTAAATCTCAAAAAAAAAAAAAAAAAACCCACCTAAATTCAAAAGTGGGATTTAGTTAAGGTAAAGGAATAAAGCTCTAACGCTTGACATGCAAGTGTCCAACAGTGAATCAGACTTCTTTGGTCGCCAGACCAAAGCCCTACTGACCACATAAAATCATTTCGCATTGTTGGTAGGTAATTCCTCCTGCTGCTAAGATCTGCAGAGCTGTGGAATAGGATTCCAGTAAATGGGATGCTGACCAGTCAGGTCTCACTGTTCTGTCCGACTCTGACGGAAAAGGGTGCCAGACCTGAACCCAGGCCACCGCATCAGCATCATAGAGTCAGTCCAAAGTTTTGAGTTAATAGAATTAGACAGTGAGTGATTTTCTAATCAGTTGAATAGTAGTTGGATTTTGGAGTGACAGTTGCCTGACAGGGCTGCTGGCATTAGCTTTCTGCTGAAATAGTTGACTGATCTGGTTGAATTAGACAATACATTCACCTCACTTATCCATGGGTGATATGTTCCAAGACCCCCAGGGGATGCTTGAAACTGTCTCTTGTACCAAACCCTATACATATGATGTTTTTCCAATCCATATGTATGGATTGCACAGCTCACAGGAAGGAGTCCTTATTTATCTACAAAAATTCTGAGACCTTAAGTATATAAAAGGAAATAGAAAGGTTAGTTATTTGAGGTCAAAAAGTTTTTTATTAATGTCTTGGGAGAAAATATCTGCTGTTCTAACTCTAATACTTAGGATTTTAAAAATGATTAAAAGAGTAATTTGCTAAGAAATATTAAAAAATAATGTCTAGGCATACTTTGATGCATAGACGTACTTCGATTTTGTCTCCACGGCACATAATGTAATTTTGCTTTGTCACTTACACTATTGAGTTTCTTTTCAAATGCCCGTCTATCAAATAGGGGAAAAACAAACTTCTCAGTTGGGTAGCATCCAAGATAATACTTTTCAAAATTTACTGAATCTAAATATAGGTTAGCAGTGATTTGAGTAACATATAGATAGGGGACGAATACAGTGTTTGACAAGTTCTGACACCAACGAGCACTGAGGTATGACTGTGATACTGAGGACAAACTGTCTTCTGTGACCACTCCACAGTCAAGCTGCAGAGGCAAGACTTCCAGGTTCTCTTCTGTGTCCCTTTTACAGTGAAACATGGCCCACAGTCTGACCTTTGGCAACTGCTGCCCTGTTCTTTGACCCCATCAATTTTACATGGGTAGCATCACAACCCAGAAGACAATGACTGACACTTGGTCTCATACTTAAAGAAATATTTTTAAAATTGAACTTGACTTTACATAGGTGTATTTTTTTTCAGAGACATGCTATAGGATGAGACACTTCAAAAAACTTTTAAGCACACAACACCTGAGATTCTAAGGTAGAAGTTGCATAAAACTTGTGAAATTGTGAAGAAAAAAGAAAGACGCATGTGATTGTTAAAGCTTGTTCATATTAACATAATGACAAACATCAGTTATCAACTTAAAAATGGGTAGAGTGAACAGTGATTCAAAATTGTTCTTCAGGAAAAGCGAACAAAATGTTGAAAACCAGTCAGATAAGATTTTTCTATGGAAAATTATTTTCTGATAATTTTTTTTCTGATCGCTACTCCTTTCTCAATCTCCTCTCCAAACCAAGATAAATCTTCCTGCTTTCTTTTTACATCCCAAATATTTCTCTTTTTCAGCACTTTAATCATTTTTAAATGTATTTAAAGATAACTATTTCATGTTTCTCTTCATCATAAACCTGAGTGCTGGGTATGGGTATTCAAATATATTTCTTTAGTGATTAAATTTCTGTATTTTATTTAGAACCAAACCTGAGATCCTTGAAGGCAAAGATCTAGTCTTTATATTTGCAGGGCCTGGCATACTGTGCCTTGCATATACCAATTTACAAAAAGTGTTGTCTTACATGATGAATGAAGCTGTGAGAGGAAAATGCGGTGAATCACTGATGCAGTTGAGGAGAACTCTTCCGTACCATGGTAGAGTTGGCTAACTCCACCAACATTTCATGCTCACCCTTCCATACTATGGAGATTTTATGAGGTGGCAGTGACTCCTCCAGTTCCTGCGCCAAGGATATGTGGATAGGAGGATGCCTGTACGTTCTGGCCCTGTTTTGTTTTCAGTGAAGCTATTGTGGAGTCTATTCTCTCTCCCCTCCTACTGACTGTATTCAGAGGTTTCCAAGGCCCTAGGGCAAGGCATGTTCTCCAGACAGAAATCCCAGGTCTCTGAATGACTTCTAAGAAGTGTGCTTGCTGATCTGCCACCCCATATGTAATACACACTGACATATCCATCCAGTGAATGTTGTATTAAGGCATTGAAAACTGGGGATTGGCTTGTTATAGCTGCTAGCCTGGTCACAAAAGCCCAGTGCTTTTACTGCCTAAGGAAAGACCAGGACAGTGTCTGTTTAAAAACAATAATAAAAACAATAAGGGAGAATTGATATAGCCAAGTTCCCAGTAATAAAATATATAAGATTTTGTAGCTTAGAAATGTAACATTTTAACCAGGAGGCTCTATCAGAAGGGTCGATTGAAGTAAAAACAAACCACACAACAAAGCCATCAGCCTCATCTTAACAGTGGGAATCTAAAAGATAGTGTTCTTGTGGGAAAATAATCAAGAGAAGAATAAACAGCAAAATAGCCTTTAAATCTGTTTAAAGGGAGTAGGCAGTTAGAGTCAGGGAGGAATTTGTGGCACAGAAGTGGGGAGCAAGGGGCACAGACAAGGCTGCTGGGAGCCCGAGTGAATGTTTCTTAGGTATTGACTAAATACTCTGAAGGTCACATCTCAGCTACTGAACCCATGCTTGGGGAGCATTGCTAAAAGCAACTTTGAAAGTCTCCTTCCTTCATTTAAAGTTGGAAGTTGGAATTGATTAGACAAAACAATTGAGACTGGGACATTTAAAAGCTGAAAACCTCTTTCTGGCTCAGATGAATAATGGCCCGTTCCACATACTTTGAAAAACCAAGCCGGGGGGATGTAAAAGGTTTCCACACTCTTTCATATTTCATCCAGTTGGTCAAGAGGCAACTGTCTGCAACAGGCAAAGTCCTGTGGGGAATGATGGAGTGTGTCCTTGGTCAGCTCACAGTCCATGCATGTTGAGCAGGTAGGTGGTGTTCGGTGATGGGAAAGACAGTCCTCTCTGAGCACAGAGAGTGGGGTTGTAGCTGTTTGTGACTGCTCCGTGACTTTATGAAAAACTCAGCTTTAGGGGGACTGATTCTGAGATTATGAGCAAGAGAAAGAGTTTCTGAAGATCTGGGTTTGCTGTTTGGATGATGGCTTTACCCCACGCCTTTGGAAAACTCAACTTGAAGATTGAATGCTACTGCCAATCGCTGGGAGATGGCTTGGCTGGTTTTTGTGAACCACATTCCTGTAAATATTTTGAAAGTGCAACCTGGGTCAATAGTGACATGCTTCATTTGCTAGGTGGCCCTGCTCATTGCTTTCCAATATTTGGAAACATACCATCTTTCACCAAACAATGAATAAACCCAAAACAAACAAAAGCACCATTGCACAGATGGAGAAGGGGCAAATAGAAGGGAGAGGAATTTGACTTCAGCAGAAGGAACTGGTCAGGATAATTATGGATGATTATTAGGTTGAGGAATCAGCCAAAATTCAGATTTTAAATAAAGCTGACATAAAAGAATCATCCTATTTTTCCAATTTTCTCTGTTTCTTTGTTTTACTTAGGAAGATCTTTCTTTTCAATTACCTAATTCATGTCACATGTTATCCTCGTGCTTAAAATTCAAGGCATGTTAATTAAATGCCTGAAGAGAGAAAAATCGGGCTGAGACTTCATGAAAAAGATGGAAATTGACCTTGACTTCAAAAAATAAATAGGAACTTAAAATATTAAAAGTTTGCAAGCTATAACTAACATAAATACAGAAATATGCACATACCTTAAGTGTACAGCTGGATGAGTATTTTGAAAAAGTAAACCTTTCTTTTTCTTTAATTGTTGTTCAAGTACAGTTGTCTTCATTTTCACCAAACCACCCCCTCACCCCCATCCCCACCTCCCACCCTCGAACCTACCCCCTTTGGTTTTGTCCATATGTCCTTTGTATATGTTCCTTGAAAAGTAAACCTTTCTAGAATCCGGAAGTTGTCATGCCTCCTCTCAATCATTGTTCCTCTTTCCTCCCTAAAAGTAACCTCTGTCCTGACATTTAACATCACAGACTAGTTTTTCCTTCATGTGAACTTTATATAAACGGAATTACACAGTATGTATTCTTTCATGTTGGATTCTTTACACCTTCTTTCTAAGTGTGGTCAGTGTTGTTGCATATTGAAGCCGTTTATTAATACCACTGCTCTGTGATATTCCATTTGATGTATAAATACTGCAATTTATCCATTCTACTCTGGATGAAAATTTGTTTCCACTAGCATTTGGCTCTTAAAAATAGTGATGCTGTGGCCATTTTTACATGGTTTTTGGTGCACGGGCGTATGCATTTTACTGAAGTACACATTTAAAATGAAATTGTTGGGTCTTTGGGGATGTATATGATTAACTTTATCAGGTAATGTCAAACTACCTTCCAAAGTGGGTGTTGAATAGGATTTAATAAAAGAAGTTGTGGAGAAGGGAATAGGAGACAGAAAAAAATTTCAGTGAAGAGACAAGAGACATGAAATAGGCTGCCATGCTCCTGGACCAAGAAATGTGTTCGGGTGGCTAGAGTTTTGAGTGTAGGAAGGATGCACTGATAGATAAATCACGGTTAGTGAGGGACAAGAGTAGGGAAGAACCTAATGTCTTCCTTGGAAATTGGAACTTCGTAAGCAATGGAAATCATCAAAGAAGCTGTGACAGGGGAGAAATTTGATCAACTCTGTGCTTTAGGAAGGGGAGTCAGTATGAACTGTCTGCAGGGTGGCGTGGAAGATGAGATTCCGAATCCGGGTATTGAGAATGGGAAGCAAGAGCCATCTGAACTATAGAGGAGCTGATGTTCTTATGGATAAGCACCATTCCTTTTACAACTCAGGGCCTTTTTTCTGTTGACTTCTGGAACTCTGAGATTGTTGGGGTTTCATCTACCTTTCCCTCTTTTCTGTCTTTAACAACTTTGGCTATTGATTTCTGTTAGAATTCCTTAATTTATATCCTCTAAGATTTTTATTCAAATAATAAGAGCTTCTTTGTGGATTTAAGTAGAGATCAGGTGGGGAAAAGCAGCTAAGGATGGAAAATTTCATGTTTGTAATGAATGTTACGTATAAGCAGGAGGTTAACAAGGAGCTTTTGCATTTAAACAGTGTTCTGTAAAAAATGATGTCTGTCAAAAAGATGCTTGAAAGACTTATCTTTTCTAGTCTCCAAACCCAAATATTGGGAAAAGCCTTGTCAATATGTAGTATTGTGTTTATAGTTTTAATAGGAAAGGCTTCACAGTTGAAGAATAATTTGTATGAAACCATGTTAACCATTGATCACCAGAAGACCAATTTAGTCTGATTGTTTTATGATGGTATTAGCACACCATTAAGGAGACCAGATGGGTCAACAAAGAAGTAGATAATTATGTAGCAAAGAAAGAATTCTGTCAATCAATTTTTTTTCTAGCAGCACAGAAAAATACATTAACAATCCCCTCCACCCAGTGTCAAAGGCTTGACATTACCCCTCTTTTTCAACATGAGTCTGCCATCATTTAATAGCTTTGGGGTTTGGGCTCAATTAGTTTCAATCTTTGTGGTATGAGCCTGAAACCTAGGCTGAGGCAATCACAATAAATATTTGGAGACTCCAGAAGAATAACTGTATTCCCTAGCTACAAGCAATTAAGGCCTAGATGTATTCCTTGTAAACCTTTGCCAATGCAATGAATAGCATGTTTTAAAAGACAAATTATTAAATGGCTTCTTTCCTTTGGTGGTATTTAGGTAAGGGAAAATTAAAGCTTGTTGTTTTACCTGGAAGGGAAAGATATTTCCTGCTATAAAAATTATGACGGTGTGTGTATAACCTGCTGATAATCTTACAGAAATCACAGAGAATGGGATAGATGCCAGAGAACAGATGGGCAAAGCTCCCAAAATTCAAAAGGAGAAAAAGAATGACTTTTACAAACTACTGGGGGGAAGCTGAATTCCAGTCTCCACCCATCTTATAGAATACACAATGGCAAGAATTTATTTTATATTTGAAAGTATTCTCTGATCCTCTCCCGAACAATAACCTCTTCTACGATATCCAAAAGTATACCTATTATCCATATGAAAATGACACTAATAAATTTAAGTTTTGTCATGTGGTCTTGGAATTTTCATTTACAAATAGAGGTAGGGGAGTAAAGGAGATTTAAAGAATTTCTCTTCATATTTTAATTTTTGCAACAGTTTGGTTAAATGGATACTTTATAGCATAAAGTGAAAAACTAAGTCTTTAGAGATCATGTAATTCATCCAAAGTCACTTACATAGTAGCAAAGTATCTGGTAAAAATAGATCCTTTTTATTTTATTTTTTTCTCTTATATCTCTGCATTGATACTCCCCCCCTGCTCTGGACTCAGCCCTGTGCCTAATGCAACAACTGCTCAGATATGACATTTTTCTTTTGCATGAATAATTGCTACAATGGAGAGCTCATTACTTATGATTTTACAACTTTTTGTGTGTTTACTTCTCTGGTGGCTCTTCCCAGTCTCCTTGGGTGGTCCTTAGTCTTCAGTCTGCTCCACAGATACCTTCCTTCTGCAGTACTCCTTCTTTTCAATCAACCTCAGCTCCCCAGATTATCTTGCTACATGCATGGCTTCGTCTAACAATTGCACACCAGTAATCTTCACATTTAAATCTGGGGCCCAGATTTCGCTTTGAAATTTATGTACCGAATGATGCAATCAACTGGGAATGATGTTGCATTGTGAAACATAATTCATTCATTGGTCAACATCGTTCCTACAAGCCCATTCACCAACTCCAAATCTGTTACTCTTTCTGTAAGTCCCTCTGCATCTCTGCCCACCCAGGTGCTCAAGGCAGAAACACTGTTTGTTTGTCCCTCCTGCCTGCCTTTGCTCCCCGTGTCCACTTAATCATCAATTCCTGTCTCTTCTTGCTGGAGGTGGCCATGTCTCTCCCATCCTCTTTGCTTCCACTCTCCTTCATCCAAACCCATCCCATAATTAGCCAAAATTACTGCTCAACCTCAGAAATTATCTCTAGTTCTAGGGTACTTCCCCTAGGGTATCTTACTACTATGAGGGCATCACTCCCCTTCCTAAACACTAGCAGCATTTCTGTGTCTTCAGGATGAAAGAAACATCTTAGCATGAGGTAAAAAAATTATTCTTCTAAATAGGCCACTTCTTTCCCCTCCTCTCTGTACTAGCCATTGGGTACAGGTGAGAGAGAGAATGCCCTAGTAGGTGAGTATAAGCAATTCCTCCAAATAAATGCATATTTGAAACCTTTGGAAAATGTAAAAAAAAATTAGACCTCTGGGTCTCATCCTGCACTGACACAATTAAAGCACCTAGTCTTTGAGTATGTAAGTTTAACCAGGTGGCCCAGGTGGCCCCGGTGGCCGCAGGGCAAGTTTACATTGGGAACCACAGCTGCAACAGGTAAGCAGGAAGTAGGCAGACATGTCCCTCTCTTAACGACTTGACACTGTGTTAGGGAAGTTAACATGAACACGCTTTTGCAACAACTAGAACATAAGATGAGGCAGATGTTAAGAGACATGAGACGATGAGGAGTAGATTAGAATTTGCTGTTGGAAGTCAAAAGTGTTTGGAAAGTATTACTATCAAGAGCCACTTTTTGTCAAGGAAGTTTTTCTGAAAATTAGGTCTTGGTTCAGCCTCTCTGAGCTACATTCTCTGCTCTGCCTTGGGTCAAAAGAATGAAGTATTTTGCAAGCTGTAAGTGATGTATTAAAAGCATTATCCTTTTAACATGTTACTTAAAGCTTGCAACATCGTACTTGGCTCCTCAAGGGAAAAGACTAGTAAGATATTAAAAAATAATTTCTTAGCGGAGAAGTGAGAGCTGATGGCCGCAGGATATGTCTGACATGAGGATACCTGGGGATGGATGTGTCCGAGGTATCTCTTTCCTGTAATGCGCGCTCCCAGGGATGGCATGGAGTAGGCGCGCCTTCAGCCCCATCAGTTAGTTCTTCCATGGTCCTCTGCACGTGCTGCACTGTTTGCAACTCCTTGTCCTCAGCCAAGCATGCTTGTATCTACTTCCCTGGATCTTACCTCTCATTCAGGCTGCACCTGAGAGCCTGTCTCTTCCAGCTCACACTAATCCCTCTAGAATCTGAATGAGTGACCACTGCTGTTCACAGTCATTGTCATCATCGCCTCTTGACATTCACCGAGCACTTTATAACAAACATTGGGTTAAACATTTACATAATATATTTAATTTAATTCTTGTGATAATTTCTTAAAATCAGTAGTATTTTTATTTTCATTTTACAGATGAAGTTTAGCTAAATAGGCTAAATTGTCCATGGTCACAGTCACACAGCTACTAAGTGACAGAGTTGGAGATTGGAACCCAAGTCTCAATGATTCCCAAGTCCAGGATGGCATACTGCTACCTTTAGCTTTCTTGTAATTATTTCATATGTGTCAGTTTGTTCTCCCTCCCCCAGGTCACTGTAGACTCCTCAGAGAAGACCCTTAAATAGGAGTCAGAGTGATGATGACTCTTCTCTTACAGCTTCATTCTCTATATTTCTCTGCCCACCTGTGTGTCCCAGGAAACTGGTTTCTGCATATCCTATCATCCAGAGCACCCATGACCCTTTCCTTTCGGATGGCTTTGGTCATTGGGAGTCAGAGAAGTTAGGTAGGAGACCAGAGGGGAGAAAGGCCAAGGTATTTCTTCGATGCTCCCTCTCTGCTTTGGGCCCACTTGGTCAATCACTACATTCCTCCTCTACTCAAAGGCTGAGCTGCTGTCCCTCCTCCCTGGTTTAGGTACCCAGTACTCTCTGGAACTGTATTTCTTCCCCTTGTTCCCTTGGCCTTCACAACCAGCAACAGTTCCCCACTGCTGCTAGTTTCCAGGTGCCTCATTCCCCTGGATTGTACCCTTTGTCCACCTTCCTCTTACTAATCCCACCTGCATGTGAACCATCTGGGCCTCATGCTGACTGCTGCCGGGACACTACTGAGAGGGTCAGCGCACTTAACTCTACACTCAGCTCTGCCACTGACAAGCCCAGCTTTTCCTTTGCAGCTTCAGGTATGTTATTCTGATTCCATAACCAGGTCCTCATTGCTTGGACACCCCACAGATATCTTGAACATTTCCAAACCTGAAGGTATACGTTTCCACAAATTCTGTTTCTCACCCTACATGTCCTATGATGGTTGACTGAGTGACTCCAGATAGAAACCTGAAAGTCATTTAAACCCCCTCCTGATGCTTCGTTTCCTCACAGCCAATGTCTACATCCCAGTCTGCGTTTTCAGTGTTGCTCAAACCCACCTCCTTCTCTCTCTCCTCGATGCCACTGCTTCTGTTTGGACTCTTATTGTCTATCATTTGGAAAATTTAATTGCAGCAGCTTCTCAATTGGTTTCTTCTAATCAACAAAACAAATAAACAAGCAAAATATAACCAAAGACACTGAAACTGAGAACAGGCTGACAGTGATCAGAGAGGAGAGGGGAGAGAATACTCTTCCCTAAAAACATCTGGTTTTTTCCTGTACTCAATTCCTTCATACCCTTCTCCACTCATATAAATTGGGAATGTGTTTTTCTTCACCTAGTAGATTTTAAGCTTTCAGAGGAAAAGAGCCATGGCATGGAGGCCAGTTAATAATTCCTGGCTTTTGAAACCTCCAGAAAGGATACAGACTCTCTGAATACCAATTTGATTTTTGTTGCCATCATCTATTTCTTAGATTTCAAAGTTTTGAGTCATAAACTAGTTAGAGGCAGTAAGCGAAATTGTCATTGTCTTTGGAAAGGTGTGTTTCTGAATGTCAGAATTAATTCTCTGAATGCTATACATTTGTTTTTAAATATTCCCTTATCAAAGATCTTAAACCATAATTTTATATAACCAAGATGCCAGAAAATAACTAAGACTAATTAAGATATCATACTTTACTTATTCCTTAAAACAATACAATATAAAATAGGTTATAGGCTAGAAGTCTTGATTTTGACCAGTATTGTATAGGTGTATAGTAGAAAACAAATAAAAAACAGATAGGTAAAATTAAAACCATTAATGTTTATATATGCCATAAATGCTATAAACTCAGGTGGCAAACCGAAGAGTGGACACACATAAACTGTTTCTCTTAAGTTATGAAAAATTGAACTTGGAAGAAAGTGTAAATTTATGCCTTTGTGTGTGTGTGTGTGTGTGTGTGTGTGTGTGTGCGTGCGTGTATGAAACATCTAGGGCAGGAATAATTGGACAGCTGGTCTATTAAGTCTGAATCTAGCTTCTTGTATTGGAAGTGATAAGATGGCTGGAAGACCAGTTTGGTAGAACCCTCTAGCACATATACCTTACTAATTGTGGGAGTGCATGTGTGAGACTATGAAGATGTTTTAAATTATTTCTATAAACTTAAGTTTGTTTTACAAAGGAATGAGTCTGATTTGGTTCTGAGAGTATGGAACATGAGAATGATTAATAATAGAATACAGTCTAGTAATAGTTCTTATTGATACTTATAACTGAGTTCTCAAAGTGAATCCTGACCAAAGGGTGTTTATAGAAAACCTCCCTCTCTAGGAATTTCCAGTTGAGAATCAGGATAGTCTAAGTATCATATATAAATACTTAAGACAAGATCATTAGAAGGGATTTATAATGTATGCTGTCTACTTTCTGGAATGTCTTGTAGCAGTAAGACCCCAAAAGGCATCTTACTGAGCGGACTTTGCTTGATGAGATGCACTGATTGGATCTGGAGTATACTCAGCGTAGCTTCCTGGTGTCTGGCAGGCGGACAGAGTTGATGTGACCACTGCCGACACACTGTCCCATCCTGAGAGGGCTGGAAGCTTTTTCCAGGCCTCACAATGGTTACCAAATTGGGGGTAAAAATATCCCTGAAGAATTAGCTTGTGGGCTGTGGTGAAAACTATAATATGTTACTCAGACTCTTGCAGGAATTTTTCCTTTTATTTTGTACAGTTGTAAGTCCTTATTGTGCTAAGGGATATAAGGGTAATAAAACAATGAATAAATGATATTGGCTAGACAGAAGTTAATCTTTTCAGGAAGGGCAGAAACAAGACCAGTGTGAGAAAATTGTAAGAGATCTATAGACTCAATACAACAAAGAATATTTTATCAATTTGAGCTTTTTATAAGTAGATAGAGATTTGAAATTGCAAACTTAAGAATGGTCGAAATAGTCATTCTGAGGCCAGATGCCTGAGACTCAGGCATACTATGCTGCAAATTTCTCTACTACATAAAATGTTGGAGTCTAAAATCCTTACAGTGTTAAGATACCATCAATTTTTTTACATCAGTAATGGACAGAAAATTAGTACTTGTGTTTTGAGATAGGATAGGTTTTACTTACCCAAAGGGAGACTTGGCTTGTAATAACTTATCTATAACTGCACACATCCCTTTGTGATGAGGGTATGGATGCTCTCAGGTGCCATAAAACGAAATTGCATCAGTGACGATTTGGACAGACTAAGTTGGATAAGATTAGGAAGCTAGAGCAGTAGTTCCCCAAATTGGTCCGAAGATAGTGGTGGCTGATGCATAAACACCATCTGAAGGTTCTAATATGAATACTGATGTATAGGCCTTACTTATCTCTTAAAAGTTGTGAGTTGGGCACAGGGGTCTGGGAATATGTATTTATGTTCCCCCGCTTATTCCGACCGGTAGTATTATAAGGACTAGCACTCTATAGAGCTTGCTTGTTTCTCTGTCTCTGTGTTTTATTCGGTTTGTTTTCTTTTGCTTTTCATGGAAAAATATTCCTTTTCAACCCTACAGGTGTATCTCAACTGAACAGAGGGAAGGGGGATTTCTCCATGTAATGGTCCATGTGTCTATAGAGGAAAATAACTCACGGGACTTGTGAACAACGGTGGCAGAAGCAACCCTACCAGCTCCAGAACTGGGCTTGAGAAAGGGGTCACAAAAGATGAAAATTAGAACCTGCTGTGGCCTCCCCACTCCTCATCTCATACCCATTTCTTGGTCGCAACCAAAGGTGTATTTGAAGCTATGTAGTCTAGCACCTTTTTTCCAGCAAAGATTTCCAGGAATCAATTCAAAGTGACCACAGCTGAGCTGAGATTGCACTGTCAGAATATCATCAGGGACTTCCTCAATTGTCTTTTAATCTTGTGGCCCTTGTGGAATCTGGCTGTGACTGAGCCAAGAAGTGCCGATGAGCTCCTGAGGGAGAAGTGGTGGTCAGACTCCAGGCTCCTGCCAGAGAGCCTCGGGCAGAGTGAACGCTGGCTCTCTATCGAGCCCTCTTCTGCAGCTTCCTTTCCCATGCTGTCTTCTCCGCAAGAATCGGCTGGCTTCACTCTGTGCTCTAAGTATCCCCATGAAAGTGTCTTTTCCCCAGATGGTAATTATTTTTTAACAGATTGAGGTAACCACATAACCCTTTGTGTCTGGGGATAAGCATGCCGGCCTATTTTCAGTACATTTCTCTCTCTTCCTATAATTGTCGTTCTTTAATGAGGCTGAAATATTTCATTTCTTGACCTCTGTTTCAGAGACTGTGATGTTTGGTGCCTGACAAGGCAGTGTGAACCCATGAGAAGAAAAGGTAGAATTCTGGGGACTGCCCCTGCCACTGAGTGTTTGCGTCTAAGCTCTAACACTGCTTTTACATTTCCCCCGGCTACACCTTCTCCTTTGAGTCCTCACTGTGGCCCACAGTCAATTCCAAAGTTTCAGCTAATGTTTGCGAGGGTGAATTGAAGCCTTCAAATAAATCTAAAGTTAGAAATCTAAGACCGGGAATCTGTTTATAAGTTGAAAACCAGCCCCAGAAACACCTTACTTAGATCCGGCAGCTGAAATACCATGGTCTCTTTCCATGTGTGTGGTTTCCATGACCACATGCTTTCAGTGCCCAGCATGAAGCTGTGAGCATAGAGAGGCTCAGCTAATACGCCTTTAGCTTAGAATGGATGGATAGATGGACAAATAAGCTATCTAGAATGCTGCCAAGCGCCAGACTGAAATTAAATGAAGAAACCTTATGGCACAAACACATACCCACTATCCTTACACGTAGCATAACCCTGTTACCCCAGAGCAGGACGGGGTATACCTTTGCTGTATTCATTGACAGCACCTGCCTTCACTTGCACAAAAATTGGCCATCATATTTGTATGCAGTCTTTTCAGGTCTATTATTAAGAACTATTTACTCTTGGCTATAATTCAAAAATTTTGGCTATCCCTTTTTACAATTTTTTGGTTGTATATTAGCATATTTTAAATGGCCAAAGGGGGTAGAGAGGCTTACCCTACCTACCAAGAAGCCTCTCAGGGTGTCTGTATTTTATGGCACAAGTGGACTTCGTTTTATGAGACAGAGAAGTAAGGGATGCACTTAAAACAATTTTAATCAAAATTACTGCAATTTTTAAAATTGCAGTAAAAGCTGGTGTTTCATTTACCTAAAAAATTTATCCTCTTGTAAATAAAGTATTACTATAGTAAGTGAGATCTATTCCCAGTTACTGTGCAAGCCATATATTGATGGTGGATACTTAGAAAATAAGGGTATGGTCTCAACTTTTGAGGAGATTGTAAAATATGGTAAAGCCTTGACAGTTTAGCTTCTAAAAACCATAATTAATTATTTTTCGCTTTTACTACTTTTCAAGGGAGAGAGAGATGTCACATGAAAATAAACTGATATCATAAGTTTAGTTTAAAAAAAGGGAAAAAGGAAAGTAAGCTTCTCTTGATTTCTTGAGATTTTCATGGATGTAGCTATCCATCCTTCCAGTTTCCTATAATTTCTCTTTCTCCATCTCCAGTGTGATGCCATGAGAACTGATACTCAAAAGAACAACAAAACTAAGGACCTGTGGCTTCTCTTACCACCAGGGAAGGGTCCAATCTCCTTCACTGGTTTGTCCATCGAGATAAAACAGGGAACTTAATCATTACTTGAAAGGTTTTCAGTGTCAAGCAGTGAATTCATTAACTCTGAGTTGAGAAGAAAATTCAGTTATTAGAAGCCCTGAGGCAGGAGACAGCATAGGAAGAACTCTGAGACTTGGCTGTTATCATTGGCCAGCATCTAGAGTCTAGTGTCCTGGTTGCCAGGAAATGACTTTTAGCACTTAGGTAGGATGGATAGTAAACCAAGGCAGGGAGAGGGAGGGTGACATGTCTCACCCACCAACACTGCAGTCCTGAGCCTGGTCCAGTAATATTGCAGGTGTTCCAACATCACAAAAAAACACTACGTTAGCATGGGACAAGGGAAGTCCTTGAAATTCTATGTATCGTTTCCACCATTTGGGAAAGAAAGCCTTGAAACTGTGCTATCATCCCAAGGTCTAGAAGGGGGAAGAGGAGAGGTCCACAGTGCCCCCAAAAGAAGCCCATAAAACAACTTTAATTAATTGTTGACCTTGGTCACTGTCTGCTTTCTGAGGGAGTACCTAATGCTTACTGAAAGAGCCCATGAATAATTTTAATTAACTGCATCCTGTCATGTACCTGTTTTACGAGATGAACAAAGGGTGTCTGGAGCAAGATAAGGATTCAGGCTAACAGACACCCACACATACCTAAGTTTGGGTAGTCATGTCCCCCCAGGAAAGCTGGCACCACCCTTACCCGTCAATCAATATGTAACTTCTTCACCCTGATCCTACCAACTATATACGTCCTCAGGATAAAGAACCTGGGGCTCTTGCCACCCTTGCCTTCACTTCTTGCTGCTCTTACCTTGCCCTGCCCTGCATCTGTGCCTTTCTCCCCCACCTCAGCAAGGTCCATGCTCTTCCATGGGAATGTATCTTTAACAAGGTTGCCTGTGTGCTGATAGACTTGCTGACCTGTAATTCTTTACTGCGGCAGCAAGAAGAACCCAGTTTCTCCATTAAGAGCCCTCTTTCCTAAATCCCAATATAGGCCCCTGATTCCAAGTGTTTTGGCCCAATGTGATTAGCTGCCCTTGGGGATGCAGGATGTGCAGATAACAGACAGCTGAGGGCCTGGCAGCATCCATGCCTTCCTGAAGCAGGGAGGGGTTCAGTACGTAACTACGGCAGTGCATTACTTGAAGGGGTATGGGGGATGCTGCTTAGAAAAGCTTTGCATGGAGGAAGACAGAGGACTTCCCTGGAGAATATGTTTTTATTTCCACAAATGGGAAAAATCCTATTTCAACCTTCATCCTCTGTACTGAAAGGAACATGTGAACCTGGAAAAAGGAGACCCAGGGAGTAACTTGTCTAGTATACATGCTCTGACCTGAACAAGATAACTGTACATTTCCTCACTCTGTGCCAATGCAGAATGTACCCCAATCTCTTCTCAGCTCCTCTGAATCTCCCCCTTCCTTCAAGGTTAAGCTCAAGTTTGGCGGTTCCCCACCCCAAGCCTTCTTAGCCTGTACACAAAAGCAGTCTTCTCACTGTCTTCGTCATCTTTCATTCACAACTGGAACTGTGGCTGTCGCTTTTCTTTCTCATGACAGCTTTAAAAATGGTAGAGAGCCTCCTCTCTCTAAAATGGTTTAAATGGGACCCTACCCAGAGGCAGCAAACACTGAATACAT
This sequence comes from Tonatia bakeri, assembly GCA_004024845.1. Lineage (NCBI taxonomy): Eukaryota > Metazoa > Chordata > Mammalia > Chiroptera > Phyllostomidae > Tonatia > Tonatia bakeri. The sequence continues at coordinate 417,612 of PVIA01000356.1, read as the reverse complement.
CCCTGGCCTCCTCCAGCCTAATGAGCCCTCAATTATCGTTTGGCATTATTAAATGTCAACAAGAGGATGGCTCCCCTCTGGGAACCCAATGAGAATGGCAAGAAATATAAGATTAGAATTGAGGAACCACACAAAATAGCTTTTATTTATTGGCAAAGAGGAGAACAAGCCACTAAACATCACCCCAATGTTCCTCTTTATCATCTGTTGCCTGCAGCTCCTTTTTCCTCCTTGAGGACAGCAGTTCCATCTTTGTACAATGTAACACATTAATGTGACAAGTTTTATTTCAATAATGATATTAATAATGGAGTTAGAAAACACTTACTTGCCAATGGTTTTAAAAGGACATTTAAGCTGTGTGGTCCCCTGCTCACTCTCCTCTGTAAGGACTTTCTCTGACTTTGAGGCTGGAGGCGATGAATGTAATGCACCAGAGCTTTATCTGGGGAGATGGCTTGCATTTATTGAGTGCTCCCTATGTGCTTTTCCCAGTGGTAAGTGCTTACTCTCCTCATTTCACTGGGTTCTTACAATCATCAATGAAGTAGGTATCCTTGATTGTACTTCAGAGATGAGAGAATGGAGAGACTGGAGGCAACCTAACTTACCCAGGGTCACAGGGCCAGTAGTAAGGGATGGAGCTGGAATTGAAGCCCAGGGCCACTGCTAGGCTCCAAAGCCTCCTGTTTTGCAGTGGAATGTGATGGGGGCAAGGGCAGGAAGGGCTGGCAATGTCTGTGTGTCTTTGTGTTGTTTTGGGATTCCTCTCCTGGCTGTTGGAGGGGCCCTAGACATTTCCTTAAGGGTGGAGAGACCATGCAGGTTCTTCTGCCTAAGAGGAGATTTGAGAGGAGGGCCTACACTACCCCAGGGCACGAGAAGCCTGACCTCCCACCCAGGCACTGCTGCGGGCTCTACTCCAGGGCTTGTTTCGTCTTCACCTAGGAAATGAGCGCGCCAGCTGTGTCCTTCCCACCCTCACTGTGACTCACGTGCCAAGGTGATGTCAAGGGCATTCATGGCTTGGCAGCTGCTTGGGTGAGTTGATTTTTGAGGCAACATCCTACTCTTAGATTCTACATTAGAGATGCCTTTCAAAAAGACTGAAAAGCATAAATCCCTTTATAAATGTAAGGGATTATTAAGAGCAGGGAGGTGTGATCACAGCAGGCATATAAGGACTCCAGATATAACTCTGTGATTTTCTGCTTCATCTGTCTTTTGCAAAAGATTGGGAGAAAGAAAATAGCAATCTTTTGCAAGAGAGCATGTTGTTTATCTCTCCCAAGGGCCCGGAACTGGTTGGTGGGGGGAGACTTGAATAGTGCTTAGACATGGAACAGGGTGCAATGTATCTGGATCCACCATCTCTCGGTGAAGATAAATTCTGTGTTTCATTTTCATACTCTCCACTTGGGTTGTCCTAGCTCATAGCATCCCACAATTTCATCTACTAAACAAACATTTAAGAGTGCCTCATGGACTCATACAGCAATAAAAACAAGTTTTCCAAACTAGCGTGTAGCTTTTCTGAAGTAACTTGCCACATTCCTTGGATATGGAGACTTTTTGGGCACCTACTTTTTAGGAGTTGGTGTTAAGTGTGTTGTGCTATGGTAAATACAGTGATTCCAAGATGAAACATTTGTGTGACATGCCTTGTATGTATCATATATTTTTTTGTACAGAAGCAATGGTACTTAAGAAATCCACTGTGATTCATAAGACAAATAACTTCTCCCTCTCTTTTTCTCACCTTCTTCTATGTACAATGACCAGCAAGAATAACAAGGGAGGAGAAATCAACATTATCACTTCTGTAATACACCGTGGAAAAATGCTATTAAAATGCCATGAAATATGGACATCTGAACAGCCTTTTCTCATCTCACACAGAGTTAAGGATTGCCTGACACCCCGTTTTTATCTCCCTGACTTGTGTATTTGGTGCCCCGTCCTTAGGGATGGAAGAAGCTCAGTGTCTAAGTGGCAGCTTCGTTACTTGAGAATGGGTAAAGCTTAGGTGGCCTCATTGTTTTAGCACCTCTGTCAGATCCACACCTCTTTCCTCCTTGTGTCTAGATGGCCTGTCCCAAGGTCAGTGGTAGTAGAGCCAGCACTTCTGGGCTCATGGAGGCTGATTGTGCACATCTTAGTACCTGACAGATGTTACAAATCAGGGGTCCCTTGTGCCTCCCCCTAGAAAGCTGGTAATCATACATTTACCAACACAGCACTGCCCAAATCAGTTTCAGCCTCAGCTTTATAGTGCTCAGACTTCCCCTGTGTATGGTACCTGCCCTTGGAAAGTCATTCTTTTGATGTTCCTTCCTGACATGATGTTTCTAGGTGGTGCTTCAATTTTTGCTTCTCTTATTGCCTTGTAGAAGAAACACAGGATTTGGGGGCTCATACAGAGCTGTATTCAAATTGCCACTCACTGTCTGCAAACTTAGGGGATGTTGCTCATTCTTTGATGTTCTTAAAAGTAAAACAGGGTAAGAATTTAATAATATCCTTTGCAGGCTGGATGAGAGGACTACATACACTGAAAACAGCTGCCCAGCTAAGGAAGTGCTCATTTTCTAGAACAGTGAGCTCCAATCCATCAGGCAAGGCAGGAAGGCAACATCAGGGCTTTTCCGATGTTTATTTATTCTTAAATAACTTATTTTGTGTGTATTTTAGCAGTTGTAAAATATAATTAGAGAGTTGTAATGGGTATCATTCATGTATATATATATATATATATATATATATATATATAGATGATGTAAGATATATAAAGATGTAAGAAAAAAATTACTGATGAGTTACATAATCAAAACAATTTGACCAATCTACAGTAAGATTATTATTCTTAAGTATGATGGACATATTCATGACAAAGTATTAATTAACAGTCATAATTTATCACAGATTTGTAGTTATGTTTGGTATTTTATGTGAAAGAATTTGACAATTTCAATGTCTTATAATAAAAAACTAATCTGTAAGCATTGAAGAAAATTAGTATTCTTGTCTGTTTAGGATATGGTTTTGCATTCCTTTATTTCAGACGTTGGCTATGGCCCACAAAGCCTAACTTACATACCATCTGGCCTTTTATAAGGAAAGCTTGCTGCTCTCTGTCTTGTTATTATTAACTCACAATTGCTCCATGAAAGTGACAGACACATTGTTCAGATAGAGAAGCTGAGGGAATTTTTTACATATGAGCATAAAGACAGGATTTAATCCTAGATCTGGTCATTGTAAAGCCTGTGTTCATTCTACTAAACTGCAACTTCCTGTAGTACTAACAATGACATATTACAAATAGAGCAAACACCAACAGTGGACTAGAAGGGAGCGCATTAATGGTACCACTGGGGTCGGGGCATTCCGAGGGACAGTCAGACGGTACTCTACTATATAACTCTGGTATATGTACTGCTACTCCCTGATCTTGTATTATACCTTTGGCAGATGTTGCTAATTAATTAAAGCACTATTTATTTAATTTTATTTTTTGCTGAGTCAGATGCAGCCACATAATTCTTATGAACACAGTCTCCAGAAATAATGGATGAAACATAATTAGCATTTCTGACAAATGCGAATAGAGGGATGTATGAGTACATGGGTCCAATAGAAGACTGCAGTAGAGATGAAGGGAATTGTAAGAAAATGAGAGACAGCATGAAATGTTTACTTTGTTAGCAAGAATTTCATTCAAGAGGAACATATTCGAGAAGTCTCCTTTGACCAGCATGTAACTAGGAGCTGTGGAGGATGTAGGAATGCAGAAGACAGTCTAGCTTCATGGTTAGGGTCATGACTCTGGAGTTGGAATATCTGGGTTCAAATTCCAGCTCTGCTGCTAAATTGTGTGTGATCTTGGGAAAGTTTTATTTTCTCTCTTGTTTCTCAGTTTTCTCATCTGGTGAAATAAGAAACTGAGAGAACCCACTTTATTAGGTAATTGTGAAAACCAGCTGACTTAATTTCCATAAAACATGTAGGGCCACACACAGCGCAAGTGCTAGTATGAATGTTATACTAGTATGGCTCTCAGTGTGCTTCGAGAATTTATTCTTGGGTTTTTTATTTTTCTGTGTTGTGTACTTCTCAGTACTGTTTTCTTTCACCTGTAAAACTCATAATAATGAACACTCTGCATCACCACTTTCTGCATTTATGCACGGCGGTGTTCCATCCCAGTGAATTTTATTCCTCACCTCATGGATTTATCAGTAGCTCCCAAGATAGTACAGTCTCATGGAAGATCTTGCTGACCTATCATTTGTCTCCCCCCACATCCCCACCCCCAGCTATAGCCAAATAGATATTCTTGTCATTGTGGCAATTTGGAAAATAACTCATGTCACTCTAATACTTTTCAGTAATGCTGACTTACCAGAGCAGAGTTAAGTTCTTATGATGCCATAAAGCATCTGTAGTAAGGAGTTACCTTCAAATATTCAAAATAATTCACTTTAAGAATGGGAACCATTTGTGTTATAATACTCAGCTACAATACCCTAGGGATATCTGGGAAATCACTAAGGAACTAAACTACATTTTTAGCAATCTTCTAGAGAAAAATCTTCTATGATATATGACTTTAAACATGCCTTACATATGCCTTTACAATCTATAGCTTAAATATTAAATTCTTAGAGATGGTATTTTCTTAAGTAAGTTAAAAGGGGAAAAAATCAAATTTTTGTGTTGCCCCTCATTGAGCAGAGTTAAAGATGAAAATAGATCATTTTTTTTGGTTGAGATTTCAGAATTCTCTTCTACCTTTTCTCCTTTTGTAAAAATCAGTTATTTTAACATGGCAGATAGTGAGTTGGTCCAGAGGTCACTAGAGTTGTCTTGTTTCTGTGTGAAGAGATGAGCTTTCTCTTTGGTCAGTAAATATAGCTGTTCCACCTTTAGTCCTAGTAAAGGTACGAAAGATACAATTGGAAAACATGACATTCAGCAGTTAAATCTTTGTGAAAGCCTCCAGACTAGCATACCTACAGTGCAATTTCTGCAAGGTGAGGCCTCTGACTCCAAAGGTTTCAGCTCCCCTGGAATGCAAAAACCAGCCAGACTTTCACTGGGGAGGAGGGTATCACTCTTCAAATATCTCCTAACAGAAATTCTATAAGCATTACAATATGTACCTTCTGACATGTCAAAAGAACTATGTGGTGGTGATTATAAGGGCATCTTCTCCTATTCTTTATGATGATCTCAAGTTAGCCATATTATTATTATCTGGGCTACTTTCTTTCAGTTATTAATAGATGGATCGTATCATTCCTGGTATGTGGAAACACAACTGGACAGGGCAAAACTGGCTTTGGGTATGGCAAATTAAATTATTACAATGAATATTTACCCCTTCAGTTGATCTATATGGGAGGCATATACTCATTTTGTTGGTAAGACTTGCTTTGGCCAATAGAATATAGGTAAGAGTGATAGCCACTTTTGAGCCAATGCTTTAAGAGACTACACACTCAACTCTCTGGGAGATTTTGACCTCAGCCATAAGAAATACATTCTTCAGGTGGTACTGCTCACCTGCCCAGGCCTTAAAAATGAAGCGTGCAGACCCAACCTGTTGAAGCAGAGCCCTCATGGCCAATATGTGGAGCTGAGTATGAGAAACAAATGCTTGTTGTTTTAAGACACTGAGTTTCGGAGATGATTGTTAGGCAGCATTATTGATCATGGCAATAGGTGATTAATCTGATTGGTCTTAGCCTTAAAAGTGTCTGATTAGAGGAAATTTCCTTTGAAAGCTTGTTTGTCTGATCTTTATATCTTAGTAGGAAACTGGGCTACATAAAGCCTCAGAAGAGATTTGGTAGATACATCTTACTTGTCATTTTGCTACTTTTCATCAGATCTCCCAATGCCCAATTTAGCTGTGACTGAGTGCTGCTATCAAATTAGAATTTTTGATACAAAAATAAAATAAATGGTTTGCTCACATTTCTAATCTTGCTGTGCCCTTTGGATACTTATGTCTTGCATGGCCTAGCTGGCCTAGTTGATCCCTAGTTGGCCCATTTATTGATGAGAAGAGAGTGACACAGTAAAAAGTATATAGAAATAAGAAAAATCTGGATTCAATTTCCTAATAGGTCACATGTTACTTATATGTTCTCAGCAAAGTATTTATGTCCCTGAGGTTCAGTTTCATCATCTATAAAGTGGCAGTAATACTTTTTTGCAAGAGTGTGTGTGTGTGTGTGTGTGTGTGTGAGAGAGAGAGAGAGACAGAGACAGAGACAGAGTTTCAAAGAATAAGTTTTAAAGAATTAAGTAAGATATCCAGTATCTATAATCTTTATGATTATGATTTTAATGCCTACTATAATCTTTAATGATTGAATACTTGCCATCTACAATGCACCAAATGCCTTTACATGTTTGTTCTTGTCACTCTTATTAAAAAATGAGATTTATACTATTATTAGTTTCATTTTATGGAGAAGAAAACAGAGGTAATGTAGTTTAAGTAACTTACTCAAAGCTATACAACTAAGGGATGGTTGAGCAGAATTTAACCCAGGTTTGAATATAGAAAGTTTGCAAGAGAAAGAGACCATCATTTACTTTCTAACAAGAATAAAGTGAATAAGTTTAAAAGCTCATAATTTTTAAAATTTGGAAAATACCTTCAGATACAAATCAATTAAGCTTAGAAAGGAATAGGCTAGAAGAAATAGGGTAGGAGAGGAGTCTGATGGTTATTTTTCTCCCTAGGGACAGGACAAAAAGACTATTAAACCCTTCATAAATGTGGCTAAAGGGAAATCAGCCCGGTTTTTGACAGTTTTTTAATGTCCACTTGTGGGTAGACATGATGAGTGAAAATCCCAAGGATCCACAGACATAAAGCAAATATGCATCCAATCTCCACACATTTCCCTTGAGTGCACAGGACAATACACCAAAGGTGAGGGACAGAAAAGGAAACTTGAGAAAGGGTCTGAGAAGTTACCGGTGTCTTTATGGTAGCTTCTCTCAGCTGTGATTTCCTTCTTTGTAAAGTAGGATTAATAACTGACCCATCTAATATGTATGGTTGATTTTCAAATCATGGGAATGGAAATGAATGTTGTGACCAATTAAGAGCCACTTTGAATATTCACAAAATATAGGTTGAAATAGTAATAGCAAAACAACAAAACAACCAAACCTCCCACAATCAATAAAAATAAGTAACTGCGTTCTATGTACCGTGGATACAACTGTAGAAAGACAGAGGTGATGATTTTACTCTACTCTGTCTTGATAAGATCCTCCAGGAGTGTTGAGTCCAAGAGAAATAGACCTAAAAGGAGCATGTTCAGAGGACAGTGTTGAGTAGAATTCTAAAAATCTGAAGTGCAGAATATTTGGAAAAAAATGGAAGATTGTTCCTAGATGAGTAGTAGCCTTGAAGTAAAGAGGTTCAGGGGTCCCAAGAAACAAATGAAAAAGCCTGGACTTTTGTGCAAACCCTCATCTTTGGAGTCTTGGCTCAGCCACCCCCTGGCAACAGGTACCTGAGAAAATTGGCTAAGCTACTTGAGTCTCATTTTCAACATATGTTGAATGGAGATAATGTTATCTACTTTACTATACTTTTGTGAGGATCCAGTGAGTTAGTGTTAAAAACGTAAAAGAATATGTAGTCTACTGTCATATATAATTCCAATATAATAGAGCTAGAATAATTTTAATTACCTAAGAGGCATTTTAAATAGAAATAGAACTGACTGCTTCTCTTTGGCTGAGGAATTTGACTATAAGCTTGTTGGATTGTATTCAAATGTTATCAATATATGGTGGGACTGTACGTTATTTTAGGTCCTTTACAATTTCAGATCCTATTTGGACAATATCAGTAAACAGCACAATGCATTAATTTGCCAACTTTATTCTTATTGTGCAGAATTTGCATGTCTATATTACATAAGAGGAGGAGGTTTGAAGGGGTCAGGATAGATTTATGTACCAACCTGGTCAGAAGATCAGAGGGGACTGAGCTTGAGGGAGACCCACATGGACTCTCTGGCTGGTTGTCAATCAACATTATGGTTCTTTGTCTCTACGGTTCATAGATTTTCATAATAAGAACATGAGTTCTTTATTATAAGAGCAGGGAAGCCCCATAGATCTCTATGGGAAGTTTTAAAAATTTTCCTAAATATCAGAGGAACTTTTGGAATTGTCTGATACACACTAGGAGTTTTATTTTCTTCAAGCTAAGAGACAGGAAACATTATTCTTTGTCGTAACTCTGCAGACATTTTATTTATGAAAGAAACAAAACTGACAATGGCAGACATGTCTGCAAAAATGAGTCGAGATTGTCAGGCCCATGGACTTGTTGTTCTTTGTCTCACGCTATAATAATATGCAGAAGTCTGGTTTATAGAAAAGGTCTTCTGTTACCATTGTATCAGTAACAATGACTGAACTACAAAGAAATGATCTTAATGGAATTCTTGAGAGCTATTTGAGAGGCCTACCTGGAGAAGGAAAATACATTCTGGCAAAAGAGATGTTGTGATTGCCTCAGACCTTCCAGGAGATGCTTTTTTTCTGAGATGTTAACGTTTTTCTCTGACTGAAGGGTCCTAGTTTTGCATATTGATTAAATTAGAATCTGCATGAAAGGAGTTTTTATCATGATTTATTTTCATATGTACTGATTTGCTTACATTTTCTCCCCCATTTACAGTCACATACATGCAGGAAAAGGAGCCCTAAAATTTTAGGAGGAATAAGAGTCTTAACTGGAGAGTTAAAATTAATTTGAGGTCCTCTGTAGGCGTAGCTAATTACATACGTGAAGTTTTTCATTAACTTTTCTCTTTCACTTTCGCCATTCTCAAAAGGGCCTTCCCCCATCTCATTCACCACACTGCTATTTTTAACAGCCTTATTGAGATATAACTTACAAACCATGCAACTCACTCACTTTTAAAGTGTAAAACTCAGTGGATTTTAGTGCAGTCAGAGAGTTTGTTCATCTGTCACCACGGTTAATTTAGAACATTTTCATTACACCCTAATGAAACCTGTAACCCTCAGTCATTACGCTGAGATCCCTCAGCCCCCCTGCCCTGGGCAAGCACTAATATTTTAGCTTTTTTTTTCCTACTTTGGATATTCCATATAAATGAAATCATGCAGTAGGTGGTTATTTGAGTCTATCTCCTGCCACTCAGCGCAGCAATTTTCAACCTTTTTCATCTCATGGCATGCATAAACTAGTTGCTAAAATTCTGTGGTGCTCCAAGAAATATATTTTTTTGTCAGTCTGACAAAAAATTAAAAATAATAGTAGCAGGTACCGACCCTTTTTGCTCCAAAGTGACTTTTAAAAAATATCAGGTGCCTGTACTTGTGTAGAAGGATTTCCAGTACCAAGAATTAACTAATCGGATACAACCTTATTATGTGACATGACCGATAAGATGCAACTCTGTGATTTGACCTATATATGCTTCAATAGACGGCATTCACACCAGACAGCTATTGTTGTGTTGGCTGCTGTAACTTTATAGATTTGACAATCTAAGAGAAAAGCGGTCGGTGCTCTTGACTAAACAGTCAGGCACTGTCTGTTTAAAAATTCTTGTGGCACGTCAGTGTGTCGCAGCAGACTGGTTGAGCATCACTGACTTAGTTTAATGTTTTAAAGGTTCACCCACATTGTAGTATGTGTCAGCACTTCATTTTTTAAATTGCCAGATATTTTATTTTATTAACATACCACATTTTATTGATCCACCCATCAATTGATAGACATTTGGAGTTTTTCTACTTTTGGTGAATAATTCTGCTATGAACACTTGTATACAAGTTTTTGTGAGGACGTATCTCTTTATCTCTCTTGGGCATATACCTAGCAGTGTAATTACTGGGCCATATAGCGAGTCCTTTAACTTTTTAGCAAACTACCAGACTGTTTTCCAAAGCAGTTGCTCCATTTTACTCCCCCCAGAAATGTGGGCATAGCACAGAGTTTCGATTTCTCTCCATCTTCATCAGCACTTTTTACTCCCTGCATCTTGGATTATGGACTTTCTAGGGGAAATAAAGTGGTATCTCATTGTGGTTTTGATTTGCATTTCTCTTATGACTAATGATTTTGTGCATCTTTTCATACATTTATTAGCCACTTGTATATTAGATAAATGTCTATTAAAATCAGTTCATAATTTTAGAAATTAGTTGTCTTTTTATAATTGAGTTATAATTATTCTATATATTTTCCAGGTATAAATTCCTTATAATATATATAATTTGAAAAAAAAATTGTCCCATTTTGCTGGGTTGCCTTTAAACCATCACGTTTTATGTTTTTTTTCTCTCTTTTCTTACTGATATTTATCAATAGAAATGGCCTCATAAGTTGTTGCCTTGCTAACCATATGAATATCATTCTCTCCATCAGCTATCGCATTGACTCATCTGAGCACCGACTGGGTAGTTGTCTTAATTACCAGGGATGCAGTCTTGTTCTTGTCTTCATGGCACTTACAATCTAGGGTGGGAGAAAAACCTTAATTGCCTACTAAAATATCATCCTACTGCTAAAAACCACCATCCTGATCATTCTAATCCAGTGCTAGTGCCTCTTGCTGTCTATACCTTCAATCTAACACAGCCTCCTTCCTTTCAAAAAAGGGCTTGGGTTTCTGCTAGTAGAATGTACCGTTTTAAGAACAGTTACGTGGATTAGGAAGTAGGGGTACAAGATAATCTGCACAAAGGATCGGAAATTTGATCAAAGTTGCTGTGAACGACAGAAGTTTTCCAAATAACACCGTGTGGCAAACCAAAGAGGAGGGCTGCAGAGAACACGGAGAAAAAATGCTCCCTAGCCCAGGTGAAAATAATGGGCAGCACTAGATTGCAGAGTACAGGCGGACCATATCTCTTACCCCATGAGATGAGGAAATAGCCTTGGTAATTCTGAGAGCCATTTTCTTACAATGACTTCAGATTGCCCCTTGGTTCCATAAAATGTAACAATAAAAAAAGACAATCCAGGAGTCTGAACACTGAGGAAATTCAAATTGAATTCAGGTTTCTCATTTTTTCTAAGATCAATTTAAATAGGCTAGCTAGAGTCTTGTCTGCTTTAGAAAGGTGGCAACTACTTGGGGTTCCACTGCATATAAGTAGTATGTAAAGTGACTGGTGGTGATGATGATGATGGTGATAATTCACTGCATCGCTGTAGTATTTGGATACTCAAAGAATTTTCACATACATTGACAACAAGAACCAAACAAGTGTGTAAAGATGGCTTAATTTTTATCCATGTTTCTTTAAACTTTTTAGTAAAGTATAACATACATAAGAGAAATGCATAGATCATAGGTCTACAGCTCAATGGATCTTCACACAGTGAACATTCCACGCAGACAGTTCAAACAACAGGTCATTACCAGCTTCCCACATGCCCTCTTTATACCCATTTAATCCCTGATAGTCTCAACGTAGTACAAAACCACATTCCTCACTTCTAACACCATAACTTAATTTGACTGCTCTTAAACTATAAATAAATGAAATTGCACAGCATGTATTTTTTTGGCTTCTTTTACTCAACATTTTATTTGTAAGATTTATCCTTCAGTCTTATTGTTTTGCATTATTTCAATATGGTACAATTAATTAATTCTAGTGACATTTGGGTTGTTTCTAGTTCATGGCTGTTACAAATGGTGTTCCTGGGTACATATTTTACATTTATTTTTCTGGGTATATATCTAGGAGTAAAATCAATGGGCCATGATGGCACTTATGCATGTTTTTAGATTTAGAATAAGTTGCCAAACAGTTTTCAAAAGTGCTACTGCAGTTTAAGCTCCCACTAGCAATAGATAACGAATCTTTGGACTAACCTGAATCCTGCCCATACTGTAGGTGTTTTCTGTATCCTCACGCCATGTCTCTGGGTGACGTTCACATTTTGAAATCGGAGACCCAGGGGCACTGTCACAGGAAAGGCCTGGAGCATAATTCTCCTAGCACGGGGTTAACACAATATCCTTTACACTGAGCCAGATACTATGATGCTGCTTCATTTGGCAAAGAAGGCTGAGGCATCAGCAGCACAGGAGATGATAAAAAATATCAAAATGATATTAAGACATCCAGACCAGTTTTTTTTGTTTCTTCAGATATAGCCCCAGAAATAGAATTGCAAGGTCATAAGGCAGTTCCATTTTTAATTTTTTGAGGTAATTCCATATTTCTTTCCACAGCGGCACCAATTTTCATTTCCACCAACAGTGCACAAGGGTTCCGTTTTCTCTGCGTCCTGCCAGCACTTGCTCTCTGTTGATTTATTGGTGATAGACATTCTGAGGGAAAGAGGCTTGACTTGGTGTGGTGAACACACAATACAATGTACAGATTACGTATTAGAAAATTGTACACCTGAAATCCACAGTATGTAATTTTATTAACCAACTTTACCCTAATAAATTCGATAAAATATAAAATATATTCAGAATAAAAATCTTTGTCCTCCTGAAAAAAATAAAAGGCATATGGTTTTAGCTGCAACACATTAAGAGCTTGGAAGTTTTCATTTTCATCCTTACAACAAGTTCTCTCCATCAGAGAACTGAGGTTTCAGGGTAAACTACCATCCAGAAACCTAGAGAGGCAGGTGGATTCAGAGAATTGGAGTTGAGATCCACTTATTTAGAGCCAAAGTCACCAGAGCCATAAACTGGTATTTACACTTAAATGGCGATTTTGATGAATAGCTGAAGGTTAATGTGGAATAGTATAAGAGTGAGAAACTCCTGTCTCTCCATGTGAAGAGCAACTGTGCGGCCATGTTTAGAGCGTGTGCAGTAGAGTAATGTAAACCACTCTGAGACATGCGCAGTAGAGCAATATAAATAACTCTGAAGTTACTGCACAGGAAGAACACTCCCAAAGCCAGCATGCACAGGAGGGATGCTGGCCAACCAAGAGCCTATGAAAAATGATAAAAATTAAGGATTTCAGCAACATTTCAACACAACTTCTCTGCGGGACAGTCCATGTTGAGAGTGCCTTGTGACTGGCCATCACCAGACCTCTTGACCTTGAGACTCTGCCTTGCAAGATGCTGACTATCCTCTACTGCCTCCCAGATACGAGGGACCATGGCCAGATTTGGACTCTTGGGCTGTGGGTTCATCACCCCCTTATAGACTGATATTGTTGATATTATATTAATTATTAATTCTGTATGCATTATTGTGTGAATTAAACTGTGTTTGGCAGCATAGCATATTGGTGTGTGTTCTGTGTCATTCCTTGGTGCTGGGACAGTGGAGACTACCATAAGGTGTCCTGACCTATAAGAAGACTGTATAGGAACAGATAAGAGGTCTTACGGGCATAATCACTCAGTTTATTCACTGGAGAGTTCATAGCACTCGTGAACAAGGTGGTTGGGCATCAGGGACTAATTGATTGCTCATGATACCCTGCCACACACACACACTGTCATCCTGCTCTCTAGGGGACAGACTTTTGGGTCAGATGCCTGCTTTATTATGCAGCAGGACCAAACCCTTTTTCCAAACACCACCCCAGGTCTTAGAAAGGGCAGTTAGAGCATCCAAGCATAGTAGGCTCCTATCAATTCCCCATTGCTCTGTGTTTACTTGCGCAGTACTGAGAAGACAGACCTTTGGTTAGAAGTTGAATTTATGAGGTAGGATCTGTTAACTCTAAACAGAGGGAGGCAGTCAAAGAACAATATCACAGTGAAGTATATCAAAGCTTGTCCTCACAGAGAGCGCCTTTCTAAAACAGGTCTGTAGTAAGCCTAGCCACAATGGCAATTACAGGCATTGCTCCTACAACTTATAATGCAAATTGGACAGAACGCAGTAGATTAATTAGAGAACATGGTTTGGGTTTGCATTTTGCCAAGTGCAATTGTTTATAATGTGATCAAATTCAGGTACCAGCACCTTGGGATCAGGAAAGAAAGTTGTTGGCAAGATGCACAGAACTTTCCAGTGTCTCAGGCATAACTACTGGGGGTGTGCTGAGGTTACAGAGGACTGAGTCGGTGGGCAGGGTTCTATATTTACAGATCATGGAAGAGAACTAAGTTGTGGTCTCAGTTAGGCCCTCTTTGGTACTCACAATTTCCTTCTAGGTGTTCAAGGTCTAAACCAGCAGAGAAAGCCCCCCAAAGAAGAGCCCTGTTCCACCTGAAAAGTCCAAACCTCAGGCCCCACACCTGCATTGAGGCCACCCCATACCAGGCACTAAAGAACCACCATCAAAATTTATTTTATTAAAAACCAGATTCCACTGTGCCCACCCCAGACAGCCAAGACAAGGAAGGCCACTCAATTATGGTTGATCACATCAATGGGACAGATCAAACACTGGAATCTCCATTACTATGTACTGAGGAACAATTTTGCCTTGAGTCAGTTATCAAGCTTGACCATAACTGGAGGGCATTAAGAATCATGAGTGACACTGATTGTCCACTGCTGTATTACAGGGTCTTCATCCCATATCTTTGCTCACACACTGTGCTGTCTTAACACACAGTAGCTTCTGCAGTAGCAGACACGTGGGCAATCACAGCAAGAGTATGGCAGTATGATACAGATTTCAGAGACATCTGTATAAGAGCCATTAAGAACTGTTGTCCTGCCTAGAAACCATGACAATTATAGAAAAGCATGTTTGTGTGCAAGAAATAATTAAATGAATGAGCTTTACCTTACCCACACCAAATGTTTCTGCGGGATCCAACTTGGTGGGTTTGAGCTGAGCTCCAGCCAGTATATGGTAGTGATCAAATAACAATACATCAACCAAGAATGCCTGCTGACATACAACTGTTTTCTTGCCTTTGCTGGTACAGTCAAATCTAATATGAACCATATGATTTCCTGCTTTATAAGTGACTCCATTCCCAGGAGTCTAACTTAACACGTATCTACAACAATGGTATTATCAACTGACAAGTATTTTGATGGAATTAAATCTATCACCAAATTTTGCCAGGGCTACGTCATGAAGGTCCACAACAGTCCATCGTTGCCATCTAGTTTTAAGGATGTGACAAATGATGCTGTGGGTAAACTGTTCCAACAAATTAAGCAGACCATGAAAACATTGTCAGCAACTCTCCCTACTGTTGCATTGGAAATTTGTTTGGTAAATGAAGTGTATTTCTTTCTGGAAATTGATCTAGAGACTGGTGTTATAGAGCAATTTACTAAGATGATAGCTGAAAAGAAGGGTGCACAATCTTTGTTCAACTATGGATCTCACATACAAAATGTATTTTCTGCTGAGTACATCTGGGGATATATTCATAAATAAATATTGGTCTTGATCTCCCTGTAAAGTGTCATCTCAAAGACTTGCTCACTGCAAATACATGGCTACAATAGTTCACATACCATGAATTTCACAGTATTACCCTTAGTGAGGCACTTAACCCATTAGACTTAAATCCAGGTATCAATGATTTGGTGTCTGATAAATCTATAATTGAATCAAGGAAATACTGGACTTATGGACTTGACATTGCAGCATATAGAGAAAAATAACAGTAGTCATTGTGGTACCTGGCACCACACAGTCTTAAACAACTTGTCAAGGCATCGGTAGATGGCTATCTGAACAATGTGCCCACTTTATTGGCCCCATTTTGTACAGGAGAACTCAACTTTGAGTTCTGGTGGTTCCCAGAAGCCCCCCCTTGAGAGCTAGAGAAATTCAAGGCAAACAATGAGAGGTGTTCGTTACTATTCTTATCCCAAAAGAAAAAAGAACTCCAGTGGAAGGGCAGGTACTTTAGTGTTCAGCCTTGGACTCGATAGTGTTTCAAGTTGATGCAGAGATGAACATTAAGAACCATGGTATGCCATCCATCAAAACACATTCTATGACTGTGACTTCAACCATATTAAATCATGCTCTTGCCAAACTCTTCCATGTTGCCACATTCTATGATAGGTTTGTAATTAATTGGACTATTCATCTTGCTGCAACTATATCAGGTCAGAGGCCCAACATATATTGTGTTCAAAACTGAACATACTTCTCAGATGCAGACAGTTCTTCAGAACTGGAAGCTTGATGCCTAGGTACACTACAGTCTTCATACAGGACAGGTTCAACCTTCCACATCAATCCACCAATGAACTACCAGCAGAAGACATGAGAACTTGTATACATGGTATGGGATCAGCTGGAGAAGGAATGAGGCAGAAGTTCTGGGCCATTATGACACCATGTTTAGAGCTTTTGGCACTTGAGGAGGTTGGGGTCAAGGGAGTTACACTCAGACAAGGAGATAACCAAACAATTGTTGTCCCTTGTAGTGATCAAGACAAGACTCCTGCATGTAGTAGTGTTTTGGTGTCCATTAGAAAGCATGCAGAAGCTATGGGACCCTTTCCTAAAGAAGGAGTAGTGTTGGGAAAGTGATTGTCTTTGTGAAGATAGAAAGAGGCAGTATTTCAAAGGAATTGTTGTTTTGAACTTGTTCAAAATTATGTGCTATATCTCAGTACTGTTGGAGTACTGTGAAATATTTCTAAACATTTACTCTAAACTCACCTGCACCATTTTATCTTGTGAGGCAGCCACAGAGTTAGACCACTATGGGTAACCATGATTATTGGGTGTGTCTTGTATCATATTGAGTTTACCATTTAAACTGATCCGGATGTTTGGAGGGATTTAAACTGTGCGATAGCATCAGCCATTATTGGGCCACCACTTGGAGGCTTGCCAACTATAGCCATGGTTCTGTCAGCTATTTTCAGAGGGGTTGCCAATCCACTCTCACTGCAAATTGCAGTTATCTACCCAGAAATTGAAAAAGGAGTATCCTTAAATATAATATGCCAACTGACCCAAATAGCAATCCCATCATCATAGAGGTATATAGCAGTCATTACTGACCCAATTTGCCTGAACATATTGCAGCCACTGAGACCTGAGAGAGTCTTATGGGAGGAGTTTGAGAGTGCTGTGCTTTTTGACTCAAGACCTCTAAGGTTATCAAGCTTATTTGCAACATCACAGGGATGGCCTCTGTATTGGCAAATGATCTAGCATTCATGACCTCATTGTATCCACAAATTATGAGTGAGATATTTGAAATGAGCAATGTGGCTTATGGCCTATCATTGTTAGACAAGTTCCAGAAGTCAAGTACTGTTATAGCAACCAGCCAACAGCTATTTTTTGGTGATCTTGTTTCTGAAAGCAACAAGTACAAGAGAGACGTCTTGATGTGCCTTATGGCTCAGTAGACATTTTATCTATTGTTCTTACAGATTGCTGTGCCCAGAGTGCTGATGCATTAGATGATTGACATGGGGCTGGGATCTTGAAGGTGTCACAGTGCTCTTTATAGCTGAACAGTTTTGTATTGCCTTAGAGGTTAGACCATCTGCAATTCATCGAAGTATTGTGTTTTCTACTCTGCAGAAAATAACCCGCATAACTCTTGTGGAAATTGGGGAGGGTAGGTTGTATCTCCCAGGTTGTGCAATCAGCAACTTTCCATCTACTAGAAACAGAGTGATAACTGAGAACCTATTAGCTCTCTTTGACTGGTTCAGAATCAAGGGATAACATTTTAGACAAACCTTATGGCTCTGTTGAGGAAGCTCCTGAGTGAAAGGGAGTTCAAACAGTTCCCAGGGAAATTGGAATGGGTGGAATAGTGACACATCATCTTCTAAGCAAGGTGGAATATAGAGTGGGGTTGTCTGGCAGCATGAATACTATTGGCACCCTATTGAAATACACCACAGATTTTATGACTAAATACACAAAATCAGATAAGGATTATACCACACATTTTCAGCAGGCATTTGTTCTCAGGTGTAGCTTAATTGCTGCAGCCATTAATTGCTTTGCAGAATATTTGTGAAGGATGTAGAAGAGACATTCTTCCTGACAGAGTCATATAGGCTGTGCACTCAAGAGATTACTACTAGGGAGTGACTGCTTCCTTTCTCACCCTCCAGTCTATCGAACCCACCTAATTTGGTTACTCAAACTCATGGTTCCCCCCAAAAAGATCTGTTATGTTGTATATAATGGCTAGGGATTCAAATATCCTAGCATCCAGGAGCTTTGCAAATAAATTAAGGTCCAAAACCTACATCTGCCCAGTAACTCAGGGAGGCTATAAGGGTTAAAAAAAGTGGCTGTTCTCCACCTCTCTAAACCTCCCAACTTCCTTTACCAAGGAAATATGAGTAGCACTAAAAATGACTTTAGAAAGTCTTTGCCTTGTTACCATTCCAAGAGGGCAGCATAAAAATTAATTCCCAACTTTCTAAAAATAATTTAACATGAAATTTATAGAAGAGAGAAGGAACTCAAACATCTCTTTGGAAATGTGTGCAATTTTGAAGTATAAATTCCCCTTTGTGTGTAGGGGTCAAATAAACGTGAATGAAAAGGACTCACCTAAGTGGCCATCATGTCTATGTTGCTAGCTCAATGCTAGGCATCAATTTAGTGCAAAATAAAGGAAAACACAAGTAGGGCATAGTCTGCTTGTTTCTTTCTCTGAAATTTAGAGACATATTGACCCACTTGTTTATGTGTGTTTGGGGTCAAGTTTTTGGAATGCTTGTAGGTGACCGGTGAAGCTGTTGGTGTAGAAAATCTCAAGAGTGCAGAGAAGATGATAGAACACAAAGTCCTGGAAACACTGGCATTTGAGGGGTAGATGGAGAAAGAAGCTCATAAAGGACATGTAAAGGAGAGATCAGAAAAGAACAAGTAAAACCAGAAAAAAAAAAAAAAACAAACAAAGCAGAACAGAACAATATTCTAGAAGTGAAGGAAGAAGAGGGCTCCAAGCAAAGGATTATGGGATCTGCTAAATGCCACTAAGAAGTCATATTGTCCTTGGCTCCGCTCAGAAAGCAGATCCTAACAGATAGGCTAGCACGCAGTTTACTTCGGGAAGTCATGCTAAGGAAAGAAGGAAACCAACATCAGGTGAACTACCTAGGTGACCCCCATTAGACAGGAGGGGCTGGACCTCTCTGGACCTTCTCAGAAACTGTGAAGAACATGCATCTGAATGGACTGCCTGAGGGATGGAAAAGGAAAGCCTTTCCCCACCAGCTCCAGTCCTCCACTGGTCAAGGTGTGCTGCACAGGATGGGAATCAGGTTTGTGAATGGTGATTCCCAGAAGCCCCCCCTCAGAGAGTTAGAGAAACACATGGCAAACAATGAGAGATTCATGGTATAGGTGATACAATATTTTCCAGATGCTTTGACTATTACCTGCAAGGAACTGATGGCCACAGGAACTATAAAATCTTGTAGCAGATGATGTGAGGCAGAGCACAAGAGCTGTCCAAAGTAGAGGGAACTAAAAATCAGAACAATTTGGTAGAAAGTGGCAAGCCAACTTGGGCAATGCAGGAATATTTTTAGCTCCAATAACCCAGCAATATAGGACTTCACTAACTTCAGGTATAGCTGAATCCAGAGACTCAAACGATATCTACAACTTCCTTGAATATTCTGTTAATTTTGCTTCCCTTTTATTGGCTTCATGTTTAGCAAGATTTCTCCAAAGTAGAAAAATAGCATATGGAAGTTTCAAGTTATGCGGTCTTTACAGGTCACACACTCATGAGAAAAAGTACCCTTCTCCTCTATCATTAATATCAGTCCCTTAAAAATAACTGATTGGTGTCCTTGGATCATATGCTCATTTGATGTCTAATTCTTGTGGCCAAGGTGATGGGTTGTGCCTATGCTATGTCTTCTGTTGTGACCTTTCAAGCAAGGCTTTTTAATTGATTAGCTCAACAGTAGAAGCCACTGAGGGGTAGCTAGAAAAAAGGAGAAGTTGGGGAGAAACAAATAGGCATAAGACATGCCTTGTGCATATAACATGGGAAAGAAAGTGGTCAGGGGACTGTTAATATGGAGTCACTGCGTGACCTGACTCCTGGTCTGATCTCTGTTTCTTATCAGTACTGGGGTGTTGGATAAATTATCTGATCTCTTTGAATCTCAGCTTCGGATCTAAAATGAAAGTGAGACCAGTCAATTTCCTTTTTCTTTTTTTAAACAACTGTTTTCTTTAAGAAATTCTCAATGTTAACCACGTAAAAAGCATCCAGGTCCAGAACTTGGAACTGCCACAGTCAGCATTCTTGTGGGTGTGATAGTCATTAGAATTTCCTTCTTTCTTGGAGACAAGTGCTGAGCTCACTGGTGAACTCTGCTTCAAAGCCACCATAAACTCAATTGATATTCTTAATCAAAAACCTCCATAAGCATCAATTCATGTACCCCGTTTGTGTATCAAAAGCAAATCCAATATCTGCTCTACAGCATACACAGCATTGACAAGAGTTAATATAAACATCATTTCACTTAACACTGTTAACCACTTCAGGTACCTAGAAATCAAACTTACTTAAAGCTTTCCAACAGATGTGAATGCTCCTTGAGTCATAGAAGCATCCAAATATTATTTGCTACCATTGCTCTCCACAAAGCTCTCATCAAAGTCGTGGGTTTCAGAGATACATCTGGATGAATTAAAAAAAAATGGTACATCAAATGTCCACATAGGCCCTCTACTTTTTCTCTCAGCTTTTTATGCCGGTACTGCCATCAGTCCCACCAAAGCTTTCAAAAGTTCAAACCCCTTCTGGTTTCACATCACAGCCTTGCATTCGGCGTCGCTGTGCCTTCATGGAATAAAGAAGGGTGGGGAGCAAGGGAACGCCTGCTGTTGGTGACACAGCAGGTGCGGTTTGAGATCATATGCTTCGCTGCGAAAGTATTTGGGCAGAAGCAACTCGATGGCAGAATATTTACAACACCATGAAATGCTTCTTTCATAGAATTTGAAACAACACTAACCACAGAGATTAGATGGAGGCTTTCTATTATACCTTGTGGCTGGAAGAGAAACAATATAAGAAATATAAGCAAAAATAAAATACTGTATACCATAATTGCCAAAGAACAGAATTTTGTAAGGAAAAAAAATCATATGATGGAGTTTAAATAAAACAAGGAGGAAAGACTATAAATTTAACTAATAAATTTTATATTAAACATTAAATAATTTATTTGAATGTCCAGGGATAAATTGTAACAGCAGAACCTGTTTGGTAGCAGCTACACTTATATTGATTTGCCTATCTGCAAACATTTCACTTTTAATCACTCAATATTTCAACCCTTTAACAAATGTCAACATTCCTTTACTTCTCTTTTTAAAAATGTCCAAAACACTAATAAATATACTGCATATTGAACACAATAATTCTGAAAATGTTAGTACACAAATATTCTTGTAACACTCTTACTATTGTTTTTGGAAACTGCGTTTTCTCCAGTAGATTCCAACCAGAACCCTGGTCTGAGTTCTCCAGCCAGAACACCTGCTCTACACCCCTGCCAGGTCTCACTGTCATGCCATCTGACCCGCAGACTCAAGCAAGAGTAGTAGCCAAGGGAGGGCGATAAGAGACAGAAATAGAAACATCTAATAAGAGCATCTGCATGTTCCATCTCACCATACAGTAACCCCCTTGGGCTGCTTTTTCCTAATTAAGGAAAAACTCTTTCTGCCACTTTGCTCTAGTGAGGAGTGCAATTTCATCAAGACGGGCAGCTTGTATTCATTTTTCCTGTAGGCACATCATAGCCCGAGTCATTAACATTTCAAAGTTTCCCATTTTAGACAGAGCAGCATTGGGTTATTTTCGATCCATAAGCAGCCCAGGGCAAATCTTGATTCATCCGAATTCATTCATTCAGCTTTTATGGAGTGGTGATTTGTGCGAGGCACAGACAAGGATCCTCCAGGGAATAGAAAGATGAACAAGACATGATTCCTATCCTCAATGAGTTTAGCATCTAGCTCAGGAGATGAAATAAGTACCACGTGTGCAATTGTTGAATACTGTAGATCAAAAGTGTAAAAAAACAAAAATTCCATACAGCAGACATAAAAAGTGATATTTAAGGTCATAAAAGGCAGAACTTAATCCTGGCTGTCAGGGAGAACAGTAGAGTTTGGGAAGGACACCTTTGTGTAGATGGCATTCCTTACATTTGATTTATTTAAAAAAATTTTTTATTTATTGATCTTAGAAAGTGTGAGATGAAAGGAGTGGAAGAGAGAGAAACATCGATTTGTTGTTCCACTTATTTAGGTATTCATTGGTTGATTCTTGTATGTGCCGTGACCGGGGATCAAACCTGCAATCTTGGCATATTGGGATAACCCTCTAACCAACTGAGCTATGTGGACAGGATTCCATGCATTTGATATCTAAAAAATATACTGGGTGCATACTAATCATTTGCCAGGCACTGTGCTTGGCATTTGGGCTGGATCTTGAGAGAGGCTGTGAGTTTGGGCTATAGCACATCAGATTAGGGGTTTGGGGGTATAGTAGTCAGTAATGTGCTGGACTACCAATACAAACCTATAAAAACCAGTGCAATATAATTGATACCAAAAGAGCTCTGCTGGTAGCTCTTACTGGCTCATGAGAGCCAATCATTAAACATCCAAGAATTTTGTAAGCAGTTGACCGATCCTTGGTTCAAATCATCATTGTGGGAATTTGCCGTGGAAATCAGCAAACACCACAACTCAGAGATTCAGGGTTCACCCCTCCACCCCCAGATCCCTGGCCAGAACTATTTGTTAAACTTCTGCTGGCCTGGATATGTCCCAAGAGGGAATACAAATGATAATCCACTAATTGTTCATATGCTTTCCAGCCATTTACCTTGCTGGTCTATGGTTTTTCCCACCTGTAGGAAGTTGGATACTCAAGGTTCTTCATACTCCAACGTCCTGTTATCTGCAGAGGGAGAAGTGGAGTGAAGCCAGATGATTAAAGGGCTAATAAGAATCAGGGCATTTCTCTGTCCTGCCTGCTTGGAGTTGGGCAGGTGCTCAGGGAGAAGTGCTAATGAGCATCGATCTCCAGGCTGTAATGAGGGGTTGCCCCGTCAAGCCTCTCCATGGGAGTGCTGTTTACCCCGCTATGAGGTTGTTTGAAGTGGCAGAATAGAGCCCTGAGCTGGAGAAATCAGGAGCCCTCTCTCATTCTCCCCTCCCTGCTGGGTCTCTGTGGGACCCCAGGGCAAGTCATTTAACCTCTCTGTGCCTGATGGGCTTCACCTGCAAATTAGGCTCCCTCTCTTTTCCTCCCGCCCGGCGCCAGTACTGTTTGGAGCATCCATGCACCACGCTCAGGTTGTCTGTGGGTGTCAGTAAGCAAAGTATTGTGAGAATATGAAACACAGTTGTCTTATTTGCCCAGGAGGGGAAGAAGGCCTTGGAGATCCCGTCAACTGTGTGACAGCATCAGGTAGCTTTAATGGCATCTGGATATAGAGATGATGTATGCTACTTGACTGCCTCTTTTTGAGCCTTTCGAACTAGGTTTCCCTGTTTCTTTTTCGTATTTAGTTAAACGTGTTGGGGTGACATTAATTAACAAGGTTATATAGGTTTGAGGGCACAGTTCTATGATACATCATCTGTACACCGCATTGCATGCCCACTCTCAAAGTCAAGTCTTCTTTTGTCACCAAGTATTTGACCCCCCTTACCCTCTACTACCCCCCATCCCCCTTCCCTCTGGTAACCACCACACTGTTGTCTTTATCTGTGAGTTTTGTTTGTTTTTCTTGTTTGTTCATTTGTTGCTTTCAGTATGATCTCCCACATGTGACAAAAGCGGAGTGGTATGTGAAGGGATGCGGTGAGCTGTGGCGAGGAAGAAGGCTTCTTCTCTCTTCACTAACATGTGAAGGCTTCAAGGGTATCTTCTTGTTCATCAAGCCGTGGCTTCCTTTCCTCCACGAAGTTTCCCGGGAAGACACATGGATTCGGATTCCTTGGGACAGCCTTTGATTCCTTCACCAAAGCAACTCTGTGAGTCACAGATGAGTACTCCGGGCATTCACGAAACTGGCAACGGTGGCATTCGAAACTGATTAACCTTGGAATCAGCATTGGCTTTGGCATTCACTGATCGATGTGAGTCAGGTCACCTCTACCTAGCTGCACTTGAATTTCTCATCAGCGAAGGGAGATTGTGTCAGCCCTGGCCTGTGCGTCTTTGTCCTCAGATGCATTTCTGACCTTCCCCCTACTCTGCTTCACATTGGAAGGGTTCCCTTTGCCAGTGGCAGATTCCCAGGTGGCCAGGTCAGCTGGCTTCTGAGTAGGTCTGGCTACGGGGAGGACTTGGGAGGGGACAGGGAGGTGGGTGGATAGGAGAAGCAGGAGGCCACTCTGCCCTCTCTCCGGTGCATTCTCCACAGTGGCAGAGTCTGCTTTGCGATTCTACCTACCTTGAGAATGTGGCCCTGGTCCCCAGCTTCTGGCATCTCACCTTCCCTCTTTGCTCCTCACCGTGTTCCTGCTTTGGCCAATATTTGTGCTGCTTTGGTTTCTTGCTTCCTTGGTTATAAATATTGGAAGCCATTTGTTTCTCTGACAAGATTCTGACTGAGAGAGAGTTGATAATATGCCATGCCTATTTTACAAGGATGTTGGGGGATTTAAAGAAAATCCTATTTAGTTCTTTATCAGGGTAAGTAATCAATAAATGTCCATGAGGTCCAACCTGTTAACAAATCTTCTTTTGCCCTTTGAACTTCTAAACACCCTTCAAAGCTCCACGCAGCTGGTGTTTAACTTCCTGAAGTTTTGCCCATCCCTAATCAGAGAGGATTTCTCCCACAGCACTTCATGCGTTTCCAAGAGAATTTAGCATTTTCTGCCAAGTAGTTAATTATTGGTAAATTTTCCACCTTCTACTGATCTGTAGGTTCTTGCTGCCTCCCCTATCTTTCTCTTTTTCCCAAATCCCCAAACAGAAAAGGTGCTTACAAATATTCATGGAACTGAATTGAGTAGGAGTGCCCTTCTGGTTACTGTCTCTGTGACTTGATTCCTATACTTGGAGGGGCTGTGATGGACAGTGTGACTGACTCCCCCAGTCAAGTGTTAGGTGAATTCTTGATCCAGTTCCTCATAACAGAAGCTTTTCGAAGAGTGCAATTGTCCAATAGCTGACCCGCTTTTTTAAATTTCAGAAATCCATCAGATATGTCATCTATCCTAAATTCAGTAGCTGTTCCATACTGAAGACAACAGATCCAAATGCACGGGGTATGATCCAAGCAAGTGTTTGTTTTTGTAAATGAGTAACAGAGAATAAGATGTTTATCTGTGTTATCATGTGGGATCCATGAGCATCTATATAACCATATAGCTAGTGTCTGGAATTGTGCCTGTCTTATTATTAGTGCTTTATAAATAATCATTGAGTGCTTAAATACATATATGTTTTGGGTGAGATTTCAGAGAAAATCACATGTTTGTAGTTACCTTCCAGAAATCATTTGCTCATGTAAATTTCAAATTGATTTTTTCTCTTTTTTACATAGTCTCATTTATGACTTTATTTTTAATTTTAAGGGAAACTCACCCTTAGGCTCTTTTTTTTTCCTATATTGCTACTTTTTTCTTTCTTACTCAAATGTGTTATCTATTATTTGGCCTCTGAAAAGCTTCTCAAAAATGTGATGTGATTTGGATTTTTTCTGAGATGTTCGTGGTAGAAGAGTGGGTAATAGAAGACAGCCATGCTGTGGATGGAATGAACATTTTTTTCTTTTTTTTTTTTTTAAAAGCAGTTCTTTTTTTTTATTTTATTTATTTATTTTTAGAGAGGGAGAGAGAGAGAGAAACATCAATGTGCGGTTGCTGGGAGACATGGCCTGCAACCTAGGCATGTGCCCTGACTGGGAATCGAACCTGCGATGCCTGGTTCGCAGCCCGCACTCAATCCACTGAGCTACGCCAGCCAGGGCTGAACTTTTTTTTCTTTACGCTAACTTGCCCAGCTCTCCTCCCTCCCCCTTCTCTATTTCACTCTTCCCACCCATGCTCCCTGTTCCTCTTCCTCCAGCACCTCCACCCCAAACTGCCCTGCAGTAGTGGTCGAGGAGGAGGCTGCTGAGGGTGATGGATTATGAAACCTTCAAATGAAAGGGGTCCTAGAGTTTAATGTTGTACAAATCTCTAGATGTATAGAATAGTTAATGAGACCAAGAGCGAAGCAACCCACTTGAGCTCACAAAAGAAGTTAGCAGAGGAGCTAGAATTTGGGGTTTCCTAATTCCTGGTGGACCAGCAAGCAGGGACAGTAATTTAATATTGCCCCTGGTGGGGTCCAACCTGTGCCTCTCTAGTTCTCTCCTGTCCCAGCCCTGGCAGTCCCACTAGTGAAAAATAAAATTAATTTGTAACAGTCTGGATATAGTGGCCATTCTAGATTTTCCCACTCTGACACTCCAGCTTTCCAAACCTGTCTTATTCTTGCAGAGAAAATTCACCCTGCAAAAAAGGGTTCAATTAGCTTAGGCAGTATTTTTCTTAACTTCCCCAAGCCTTAGAGGGTTGGACTAAATTTCCCTGGAGACAGGGACCAGGCTTCTGTCAGCTTTTTTCATCTTCCCTTAGGTCCCCGAGCCAGGGTTCCGTTCACGACTGTTCCTTTTCACTGAGTGTCCTTGCCAAGATTTATGATACAGCAAAGCAGAAAAGAGCCACGTCAACTGTCTTGTGAAGGAAAATGAGATTCTGCTAAATTTAAGGAGACTTTAAATGAATGAAAAGATCAGCAGGTTAAATACTATGAAGCAGGATAATAGATTAATTTTAGAAAATACAGAAGTCATCTTAATTATAGGTACAAGAGAATGAAAGCTGGATAAATCCCATATAGCCTCTTTATTGGCCATGACATAATTAAATGACTGTTCGTTTTATAGATCAGGCTATGTCTTTGACAGAGACACTGAATATTGGGAAATCATCCACTCTGGGTCCTCAACCTGAAACGGACTCATTCTTACCTAAAAGGAGCCAAAAATATTCAGGCCAACATTAACTCTCCGAGAAAAATCATGATCTCTGGAAAGAGATGTCTCCACTTAAAAACAAAAACTCATAGAGGCTACGAGTTGCAGTACAGAGTAACCCACTCCAGATACAGTGGTGGTGGAGTCGGGCAACGAGTGGGAAAGGTTTAGCCCACGCTCGTCACACCCATCTGGTCCACTGTACGCCCCATTCTGTGACGTGGCCCACTGATGACGTTTTCTCCATTTAGTGAAGTGCAGCTGCAGGACTACCTTCCTCGTTCTCCCCTTTCATCCCTTGTCACCAAGAAAATTCAGGTACCACCACACAAGGTCATTACACAGTTTAAATCAGTGCACATGAAACGGAGCACTGTTTATCGGGCATGCTATACTTCCATCTGGGTATCTGCTACCTGGACATGTCACTCAGCAGCTGCCCTTGGCCCAGTTCACTCTTCCCAGGCATTCAGCTCCTGACACAGGTGTCATCATTGATTTCTCTGTCCTTGGTTTTCACATCCAATATGTCACCAAGTGTTCTTCCTTGACACCATTTTTCATAAGCCTTTTTCCTCCACGTGTCCATCAGCACCACTCAGTAGTTATTCTCAGTTACTTGACAGTACCACCAACTTTTAAAGAATGTTTTCTTTGTCTCCAGCGTTTTTCTCCCATTCCACCCTACATATTTCATACCTAGTGCACATTTTGATTCATTCAACCCACATTTATTAAACCTGTACTTTATGTCTGGGGCCAAGTGCACAAAGATGAAAAACTCATGGACTGTTGCCTCCAGTGACTCAGGCTAGAATGAGTCACTCTAGAGACCCAGGGGCAGTGGGATGCAATGGTAAAGAGTGTTGTTAAAGGGGCTTGATTCCACTCCTGGCTCTGACGCTTCCCAGCTCTGTGGCTCTGTGCAATTGAAGTGTTCCTCACTTGCCAAATGGGGGTAATGATAGTAACTACCTCATAAGTTTGCCAAGAGGATGTAATGAGATAATCCAGGTAAGCATTTATGATAGTTCTTGACACACAATAAACAATAAATAGTAGCCGTTATTGTGAAGCAATGCCTCTCAAACTTTCTGAGATCAAGAACCGTTTTTTTGTGTTTGTTTAATTTCCAATACATCCTCAGCCTATCTGTGGCTTCACTGTGCATGTCTTACATGAAACTTGCACAACACACAACTCAACACTTCTTTTGATGACGTGCAAATTGGTCTATGATCTGTCCAATGAGATGAGTCCATTGCTTCAATGTCTAGAAGCCAGGGCAGTATCACATCATGGACCCATCACACAGTTCATGGGCCAGAACCAATCCCTACATCACAGGAACTGAGTAGCAATGAAATAAAGTACAGCTTTGATGATCACATTCTTGCTCATAAGTGGCTCCCTGTGAGCCAATGAAAATCATTAACTTGACATTTAAGAACCTTCACATCCAGGCTACATCCTTCTGTTCAAACCCCATGTGTCATGACTCCCTCTTACAAACATGAGGCTGTAGTCCAGAAGTTTTTAATATGGCTTTGGGGCAAGATCTGGGGAAGAAGACACAAAATAACTCACTCTATTTCATCTTTTTTAAAGACTTCTGACTATTTGAAATTGTCTTGCTTCTTTAATATCTCTGTTTCCTCAGGGACTTAATCTGATCTCATGGGTTACTATGCATCTAATGCCTACACAGTATGTGGGATATAATAAGTGTTCAGTAAATATCTGTTGGATGACTCAGTGAATGACAAAGATTCTGCTGTGAAACACATGTAAAATTCAACCTACTAGACATATTACTCAACTATGAATGCTTAACATTTGGACTTTCTTGGTTTGATCAAGAAGCAATTCCTCTCCTTCAACCTGGAATGACTTTGCTTCCCATCCACCGTCCTTGTTGTTGCAGTTTTGGTTACTGTTAATGCGCTAACACGCAACTGAATGACTTCTCCCAGCATTGCCTCCGTGAAGCCTTCTTCCGACTTTCCACTTTATTGTATGCTGTGTCTATGACAGCACTTTCAAACATGCTTTATTATTTAGGTTTTATGCCTTGTACTAGGTGAGAAGGTCACAGGGGTAAGAGTCGGGAATAATTCATATTTTTGTTTTCTAAAGGGTTTAACACAGTATCTAACAGGAAGTGGGGGCCTAATGCTGAATTATGTGGATTATAGACAAATTCCTTAGACTCCAGTTATGTCTCAAGAACCAGTTCAAGTTTTGCCTCCTTCACAAATATTCTCACTGGCAAAAGTATATCTGTTCTGTAAATCCTTATTTGTCTTTTTGATATTTATCCTTTCATTAGCATCTTAAAATTTCATTCATGACTTTATTTCTTTAACAAATATTTATGTCTTGATACTGTGTGGGGAGTTTTCATAGATATCAGGGTAAATAATGAATAAAAAAATTCCTGCCTTCAGTAAATGCGCGATATAATTTTCAGTATGCGCTTCTAGTGGTATGTGCGTGCTATTATGTTGTTGTTTCCATAAGTCGAGTGTATTCCCACATATACACATGCTGACCTCTTGAAGACAAGGAATCATTGTGAGCCTTCTATACAGCCTAGCTTAGACTTAAGATTTCAGCACATGTTCAGTAGAAATGGATTAGTTGGTGTTCCACCAACATATACTCATATACCCACATGGCACAAGACCATTTTCTCTTATTAGAAGGCTATTATCGGTCTTTTGTAGTGAAGTGTGATAACCCTGAGATGCTGACACTATGGACTACTAATGCATGTGAGGTCAGACAATGTTGGTGTCTTCACCTGAAAAGAAACCCTGTAATAATAACCCATGCTCCACAGAGTACTTAAATCTGCTGCAATGAGGAATAATTAGATGCAAATAGAATGTGATAGGAAACATTTACCAGTCAGGTAGAGTAAAAACTTTGTTAATTTGAAGTGCAAGGAACCAGAAAAATGAGTTCTGAATTAATTGGGTTTGGACTATCTGATATTTTTATTAAAGGCTATTTGTCATTGAGGCAATAACAGCTGCTGCTGGAACGTGTCAGTGTCGGCCCTCTGAGGGCTCACTGCCGAGGCGAGATTTCTCACGGCGGTAATGTAATGAATGGGCTTAACTACCAGCTTGTGCGGTTAGATACACAAACCTAGCGATTTGATCAGATTTTCACTAGCAACCCAAGTTTCCACCTCTCGGGATTTGTTTCATTTCATTCCTATCTTTACGGACTCTGCCACAATCTGTGACTCTTTCCAACTTAATTCTCTCCTTTCTGATAGCAGACAGAATGGATGGGTGCCTTTCAAGCAACCAGAGCAAACTTCTGTTCATTGGGCCATTTTAATATATTTAGTTGCATGGCCGATCTATCTCTTGATTTGCATGATAAATACCAAAGAATTCTATCCATTAGAAAGTATGGAAGAATAATACCACTAAGTTCTTGGCTGAGAAGAAAGTTCTTTGGGACTATTCTAACTCATTTTGAAAGGTGATATTCCTAATACAAAAGTCAAGGCTACCTGTGATGTTTTCTAAGTAGACAAAACAAAGAACCCATTAGAATATGTTCATGAGTCATGATAAATTTGAAAACTTTCCTTTGATGCTTTCGTTTGCCAAAGAGAAGTGACAGCTCACTGGCAGAAACTGAGGTTTGCTTATTCTGCTTAGCCAAGTCTATCAACAGCCTCAAATTTAATAAGGAAGACGAGGTAACTATACGTGAAAGGTAACAATGCATAAACAGGCCTAAAGTAATGTACTGCAAGCATCAAGTTAATGAAAGAGACAATGCTTGTCAGAATCTTGGAAGGGGTCCTGATGTCATGTGACGGCAGAACTCACATGATGGAACCAAATTTCGAGTAACATTGTAAGTGCCAAATATACGCTTACTGCACAATTGATAGGCTCTCTTAATATGGCGAAGCTGATTTAATCATCAGTGACATCTTTGCATTTTATTTATTGACCTGCATCTTCTTGTCATATTGGAAACATTTCTCCTGTTCTTTGTAGGAGACTATTCTGCGTGGCATGGGCCCAGCTCCCACTCGGAGATGCACAGGACCCACACCCATGGATAGGTTCTCCTGTGGGGAATCAGACCTGCAATGTGCCTAGGTCGATTTGAGTCTTGCTCTTGCTAAAAAACTCCCTCACCCTGAACTGAGGACATTTACTGCAAAGTAACTTCCTAAAATCCATGCTAAACCCTCCAAGGATGAGTGAAACCGGTTCAACCATTTTTGCCTTTTCATTGGCAAATATCCCTCTCCTGTGATGTGATTAGCAGCATTGGTTCCTTTGTTTTCTGTGAAAGGTAACCACCTAAAGCGAACCTGTGCATAGTTAATGAGGACCAGCATGTAACGTGCCGAGAAACCCAATAAAGGCCTGTCATGGTGGAGGCCGCAGCTTTTGCTTCCCTTCAGAGAAAAGCCATGCTGTCCCTTTTCTCCACCAGACTTGGTAGTAAGTGTGAATGTCTCCTTTCAGCCACAATGACGCAGACACTGCAGGCCAGTGTCTGCATCAGTTCTTCGTTGAAGTTACTTCAAAGCCTCGTAGTCTTTCGAAGCTGGAGGGATCTCTGATGCAGTTCTGTCGTTGTACAAAAGGAGAGACAAGTGACTTATACTATGTCCCAGAGCCAGGGGTGGTCTACCTGATTAGAGTCCTGGTCCCTTGACCCCCCCCCGCCCCGAGTCAGAACTCCTAGGGTGTCCTTTACCTTCCTCCATCACTGTCGTCCCATTTAACTTCAGAGAAGAGGCATTCGTACTTGTTCCGGGTGGAGCTGAATGGAAAGGCCCTTCCTTTCCCTTTCTAGACAGTGCTTTTGTTTTCGTTCTGGTATCTTGACTATAGAAATTTTTTTAAATGAAGAACTTTTATTTTTTTAGAGCAGTTTTGGATCACAACCAAATTGAGGGGAGGTACAGAGATTCCCAGTATGCCCCCAGCCCCTACACATGCACAGTCTCTGTCAGCATGCCCACGAGTGGTGCATTGGTGACACTGAGGAGCCGTCCCGATACCGTGTTACCACCCAAGCCTGTAGTTTCACTAGGGTTCACTCTCGGTGTGTTGTACATTCTACGGGTTTGGGCAAATGTCTCACTGCTCTAAAAGTCATCCGTACTCCATCTATTCATCCCTCCCTCCCGCTGCTCTTTTTAATTGTTTCTATAGTTTTGCCTTCTCTTTTCTTTTAGTTTCATTTTTCTTTTTTTCTCACAGAAGCTCTATTTGTGGAATAGATAAACCTGGACTCTCAGGGTAATTTGTATTAGCCTTGTGCTCTATGGGTAAATGAATGGATATATTTTCATTATCTTTTAGACTCACACAAGTACTGATCATCAAAAATGCATTTTTGGCTCACAAGAAAGACTGGGTTTACAGGTTTCCATTTGAAGTGGGCTGACTTCAGGCTACTGACCTTGAGATGGATGTGTCTGTATCTCAAACCCACTGAGCCATCTAATGCTTGGTCCACCTTAATAGGTACAGATTATATTATTTATGGGATATAGAGAGGTCATTCAACTGACCTGGCTCTATCCACCAAATGAGTTAGAGTTTGCTTCTTCTTGGAGAATTTCTAATAAGTTCAAACTTTCTTTTTTTTTTCAAATGTTAGATGGCACTGGTTAAAACCTAGTTGCAGAGCCCACAGTTTGGGGGTTGGAAGTTCCTCAGCTCCCCGAGGACAAATGTGGTCTTCTGTTATCATTAATGGCTGACCTGAGTGGCTTATCTGGGTCTTGTCTCAAACTTTCCGGCAGCAGTATTTTTAAGACCTTAGTATAATATGCTCAGAGTGCTATGCAAGAATGTTCTCTTAACAAGGTCTTCAAATTCCAGGGGGAAGGTGCTTGAAATAAGGAGATTGAAGATTTCCCTGAACTGAAAATTTCAGAAACAGGGCTTGAGCCATAACTGCCATGTGCAGTAGACAATTATGAAATAAGGAGAGTCAAAAATGAGAATGCAAGTCTAGGATAAAGGAAAGGCAGGAACCTCGCTCTGTTTGGGCTGCTACAAGAAATGTCTCACAGTCTGGCTGGCTCACAAACCGCAGGGACTTATTTCTCCCAGGTCTGGAGCAGGGGAAGTCCAGGGTCAAGGGGCCAGCAGATTCGGTGTCTGGTCAGAGCCTGTTTCCTCATTTTTAGTCATCTTCTCTCTGTGTCCCCACATGGCAGAAGGGTTGGAGGAACCTGTGGTTCCTCATTCATAAAGTCTTTTTAAAAGGCCCTACCTCCAAATACCAGCACACTGGGGACTGGGGAATGGCATATGAGTTTTGGGGGACATGACCATTTAGTCTATAGCTGCAGGTGAGGAGATCGGTGTCAGGAACAGGGCTCCAATGGGTTTATCATGGGCACAGCGTTTGCTGTGTGCTGTCACTGTAAACCCTTTGTAGGCACTAACCACCTTAGCTTCATCAGAATGCTGCAAGACAGGTTACAACATTAGCTGACTGTACAGGTGAGGAAACTGAGACACAGAGAGGTTATCTAACCTGCTCAGGTTTCCCAGGAGGGAAGTGGCAGAGCTGGGTTTGGACCCTGGCAGGCAGGCTGCAGAGTTGAGCAGCACTCAGCACTGCTCCTTTGCTCCCAGGGAGCGACATTACACAGCCTGGAGCAGCCAGTTTGGAACAGAGTATTTGGTGACTTACTCAGAGGGATAGTTCAAAACGGCAGTACTGGCCCAGTCAGCAGGGTGGGATGGGGCAGGTGGGGGGAGAGCTGAGTCACTGGGCAGGCATCTCAGAAGCACCAATGCAGACACTCAATCCAGACAGCATTCCTGCAGAAGCCACTGGAAGACCAAGAATCCATTTGAACAGTCCAGGGTTTGCTGGCAGCTTGGAAAGCAGGCTGGGGCACTGTACTTGCAAAGAGATTTTTATTCTAAGAAGAAGTATCCTCGCTGCCAGAAAAGCTCCTCACTACTTCCTGCTGACCTGGAATGGGGTCACAGGAGAGTGCAGCTCAGGTGGCAGAGAAGAGAGGAGATAATTGGGTCCTTCATGAGAAGATGGAGAGGACCGCAGAGTCCTGATTAGAAATCCAGGCCAATGGCATAATTCCTTCTCTGTGTCTTTCCCAGTGGCTGTTTTAACTTCTCTCTCTCTCTCTCTCTTTCTCTCTCTCTCTCTCTCTCTCTCACACACACACACACACACACAGGCATACACACACAATTTAGGAAAAGTCACCACACATGGAATATGGATTTCTGGGTATGCAGAGGCCTTTTCACCAGGACGAAAGACCACTGAAGTTACGATGCTCTGATTCTTCAGATTGCCTCTTCCTCCAGAGAACATTCCGCCCTGCATTTCAAGGACTTCTATCATCGACTGCTGCACATAAGTATAACAGTGTGGCAGACTGCCCCTTGGGGATGCCACCCACCCACAGGTTGCTTTCCTAACACCTCTGTGCCCCGTGCAGACATTCTATACTTCCCGACCCCGGTTCTGCCGAGCCTGTCAGTCGCTGGGAATTGTCATGTGTCTGGCTGAGCAACTGCTTTACTTCCATCCTGACCTCCCGGCTTCCCACCTGCTCTTCCCGATATAGAAAGAGCTGCAAGGAGGGCCTGTTCCTCTCTGATGTTATCTGCACCTCTCAGTCACGGCCTTGCCCAGTTCAGAGGAGTTGCAATCAGCAGGCACCAAGCAAGCATTTATGTTCCTTGGATTCCTTTAGTCATGCTACACAGCATTTAGACACACTGCATGACTCATGGGCAGAGCCAGTGGTGTGGATTCAGGTATATAACAGACAGCTCCCAGCAATCAGCTCTCCAGCCATTAGTCTGAAGGGTATTGCCTGATTTCCATCATTTTGCTTGGACTCTCCCTTATTGCTGTGCCGCCAATGTAGACAGGCTGATTTTATTTCCAGATGTGTTGATCCGGTAAGCAAAATGCCTGAGTGATCATGTTACACATCTGTGTGAAATACAGGATAAACCCTTGAGGTGACTTAATTTTCCTGCCTGTGAAATTGGATTAGTTCACGCTAAACAGGAGTTCTTTATATAGTTTGTCCTGAAGCCCTGTTGCTACATGTCTTGGAAACTTTGCTAAACATTAGAGAACAATTATTTCCCAGATAATTCATGCTACTGCAAATCTCTCAGAGTCCAGATCCAAAGAAATATTCACAAGGCTGAATTCATAGGCTGAATTGGGCAGAATTATAAATCGGGAAGCATGCCTGAAAAAATCATTTACTTGGTCGATGCAAAAACGCAGACTGAGATCTCGCACTGTCTTCGGGCCATCCGTGGCATGTCCTTTGAACAATATACAGCTGGGCCCTCCTGCCATGCGCCTGCATCTGAGTTCCACGCCATCCACAGCAGGGAGAAACGGGTCTGCCTTCAGGCTCATGCCAGCCGAGTAAAAATGTAGGGGACTCTTCTTAAAATGGACAAAGTTTAACTTATCAGAAGTTTGTGGTAACAATGAAGCTTCAATTTTGCTAGGAGTACCAGGAGCTCAAAAAATAAGATCTTTTAGTCAAAGGTGTCTTTCCCACCCAGGAACTTGTTTAATATATTTGTGCAAAATATATTGTACATTTTTTTCCTCTCCCGGTGTAGTCCCTTTTAAAAAATCAAGTGCATCTAAATGAGTCTGACTGAGTGAACCCTAACTTCAAAAGCTTGTAACAGCTGACCGTGCCCTAAACAACCCCACTAAAGTTAATCCACAGTCATCAGATTAAAGTGAACTCTCTCCAGAATGGCCGTTCTCAAAGTGTGGCCTGGGGATGGACAGTGTGAGCATCGCTGGGCTCCACACTAGAGCTGCAGACTC
Source organism: Tonatia bakeri (assembly GCA_004024845.1). NCBI lineage: Eukaryota > Metazoa > Chordata > Mammalia > Chiroptera > Phyllostomidae > Tonatia > Tonatia bakeri. Next base: position 381,790 of record PVIA01000356.1, on the reverse strand, counting down.
AGAAACTCAGAGGGTCGGGTTCAGGAATCTGTGTTTAACGAACCTTTCTGTCGCCGTTGAACTTTGAGAATGCCATACATTGCCTTTAGCTGCATGGTGGAATCACCTCACAAGGCTCTTTTTTTAAGTATGAAGACTTTTCACTCTCATAAATTTTGAAGTAATTGATCTGTAGCACAGCCTCCAGGGATTTTAAGGGCTCCCTGGGGACGGGGGTGGGAGGGGCATTAAGGTACAGAATTGAGAACAAGTCTGAGGTCTTGCTCCTAAAAGTGTGAGAGCCTTCTCAAACTGTAATGTTCATGAAATCGACCTGGGGGTTTTGCTAAAATGCAGATGCAGTTTGTCAGGGCTGGGATGGGGCCCTGGACCCTGCACTTGTACTGAGTACTCCCCCACCAGTGATGACCATGCTGCATGTGATGGGACCACAGTCTGGGTCCCAGGTCTGAAGGTAAGCTGACCACTGGCCACTCCACCACGGATGTGGGATGATGTGGAGGCCCGTCCTTGCTGCTTTACCCATGGAGAGTCAGCTATGTTAGCTAGCTCTTGGGCAGGGCTCCTGTTTGCAATAGGTGTGACTCAGTGTAACTGAAATAATTGAACTCCAATAAACTATTACTGTAAAAAGAAAGGTGTTCCCCTGTGTTACTCCAAAAAATAACTGGAGAACTCTTTAAAATTTCAATGAAGACAAACTGTCCTGGGTGGGGGGTGGGGTTCAATTAAGTGTGGGCAGGTTGCTCAGTGTCATGGAAATCCAGACAGATTCTACACTCAGAATGCGTTGTCAGTGATTTTTAAATTCTTAAAGAAACTGAATTGGAATACTGAGGGCGTGGCTTATGCAGTATAGGGGGTAGAGAATTCTTGACACAGGACTAACGTTCAAAAATATTCCTATAAACCAACAATTTTTCTGTTTCAGCTGAAATAAAATATTTGGTGCCTGTGTGTATCATTTTAACAGTTTCTTGCTTTAATGGACTTCATTGACTGGCTACTAGTTTTCACTGTGACAGGCTACGCGGCTGCACCGTGACTTTGCTGTATGAGAGCATTGCTAATAGCTACCTTGGACGGCATGTTTGCTGCACACCAGACACCATGAAAGGTTCGTAGCATTTATTTAAGCTAATCCTCACAGGAGTCCTATAGCGTGAACATTCTCATTTCGGTGCTGAGGAATGCAATACAGTTTCTTTTGTTCTCTTGTTTAACTGGCGTTCCAACACCCAGGACAGACTAAGAAATCTGAGATTCCTCATAGTCTAGTAAATTTTAAGAGAAAAGGCACAAACATTCAAGATACATTGACTAACAAATGCACACTTATTACTTGTTATGGGAGTAAATCTGCTTATATATAATATATTGTTGAGTTCTCAACCAACAAAGTGGTAGTACAGTTACAAATGGTGAGAGCAAAAGTAACTACTCCTCATAATCTGGCCCTAGTTGAGTCTTCAAGTTCCATCACTGCCTCCACCCCCAGTACACACACGCATGCACGCGTGCATGCACATTCACACATGCACATATGTGTGTGCATGCATGCACGCATACACAGAGGCACAGCTGCAGTGGACTTCTTGATCTTCTTCCCCACGTACTTTCTCCTCATCATGACTTTCTCGTGCCATCCCCTTTGCCTGATATGCCCTTCAACCTCTTTTCTCACTTAGTAAATGTCAATTTATCTTTAAAATGAAGTAGTTCCTCCTCTAAGAACGCTTAACCATCTCTGTCTCTGGTGGAAGCATGTGCGGACAACTAGTTAACAGAAGCTCTGGGTGAGGAGGATGGCTTTGGCAGAATGAGTTCATCCAACACTTTCTTGCTTAGTGCCTGCGCTGTCCCATCCGTGACCGGGGATGACATTGCACTGCCTTTGTGGGACTTCCACGCATTTGTTCCCATGTCCCACTTTCCTGCGACCTTGCCTGCACTTCCTTAGATTTTTACACTTAGCTCAGGGCTTCGGTTTAGCTATTATCTTTATAGACTCTGGGGTTCTCTAACTTCCCAGGGTCAGTTTTGGTCACCCATACGCCAGCCTGCCCTTTAGGAAATGATTGCACCCAACATATTGTTTGATTGTAAACTAAACAAAACAAAACAAACCAAAGAAAACCTTGCAGTCTCCTGATTTTTACTTCTTTGCAGCCCTAAATTATTCCGGAGAAGACTAACCCCTCCTTTGTCTCTCCTACATCAGTTTACCATGCTTCTCCCAGACTTTGATGGTTGTTTATACCACAATCTCTCTATACTGTGAAATTTCAAAGCAAAAAACTCTCTTATATATCTTTGTTTTCATATTTTGTTTTTCCACTTTTTATGATTGTAAAATGTATGTAATATAAACTGTACCATTTTGGCCATTTTTAAATGTACAGTTCAGTGGCACCAACTGCCTCCAGCACCATGCGTCTTCGGAGTTTTTCATCACCTCAGACTGAAACCCTACATGATCACTGGGCAATGATTCTTCATTCTCCCTCCACCCCAACCACTGGTGACCTGTGCTCTACTGTCTGACTCTGTGGATGCGCCTGTTCTAGGTATGTCATACGGAACCATACAATGTTTGTTCTTTTGGGTCTGACTTGTTTCACTTCCTATAACGTTTGCAAGGTTCATCCGTGTGTGAGCATTTCTTTTATTTTGAAGGCTGAATAATGTTTCATTGTTCATAATATGCCACATTTTGTTTGTTTATTGATTTGCTGATGGACATTTGGGCTGTTTCCACTTTTCAGTTATTGTGAATAATGCTGCTATAAACACTGACACACAAATTTTTCAGGTCCCTGATTTTAATTCCTTAGGGTAGCATTTTCTTTTTACACTAGTGCCTAGAACAATTTTTAGTTAAACTGTGAAATAAGTTAAGGAAGGGTTTATTGAGTAAATGATAAATAATACCTTTTACAATCTCACATTCTACTTTTTCCAAATTCCCATTACTTCTGATATTTTCCCTTTCCTTTTTCTTACCTCAAGCCATCAACACAAAGGAAACAAAACATCAAAAATTAACATTTATTTTTAACATAAATGTTATAGACTTCTAACCTAAAACTTTCCAGAAATTTAAAATTTCTGTTAGATGAGACGGGTGATTTCTGGGACCAGAACCTCTTCTGGAAGATAATTGCCCTGAGAAAGTCAAAATGGGGAGACAGGGAAGGAATGGAAGCTGCATCTCAACCAGAGGTCTCTGGAAGCCAAGTCAGTTGTTAGGTCCCACTTGCCGAGGCCATACCAGTGAAGCCAAGAAGAGCGAGAGCCAGGCATCCGTGACATCAGGGTACTCAGTAAGACACAGGCATGGGGGAGCATGAGGCCCAGATCAGCTGCTGTGAAAAGTGCCGTGTTGCTGACTGGGTGTCGGCTCTGGCCAAGTGCGGCCTTATGGTGTTCTGGTGAGTTCCACAGAAGGGCCTGTGCTTGCTTCTCTGATTGCACCCTCTCATTGTGCAGCCTGGCTCTCTGAGACAAAAGAACTAGAAGGTAGAACAGGTAGGGATTCGATGTCTTTTGAAGAACTGGTTCTCTTTACTGATGCTATTTCTCTGTCCTCCTTTCCCTGAGGGAACATGGTCAACATCTGGAGACCTGGAGATATTTTTGGTTGTTATAATGGGGGGATGGGGTGGTCTATGAAGAGCATCCCATGGATGGAGGCTAGACATGGTACTGAATATCCTTTAATGCACAGGGAGCACCCCCACCACCCACCAAGGAAGAATTATCCAGCTCAAAGCATAAATAGCAAGCTGAGAAACCCGTTCTAGAACAATCCCCACCCACACACTTTTCAGAAAGATAAATTTCCATATGCCTGGCCCCACTGCCCGGCAAAGCTGCAGCTGGAATAGCTTGACCCGAAGTCTGATACTTTTGTTACTAGCATTCCCAATGTGGGTTTTGTAGTTTAATAATTATTTCCAAAGTGCTTGCATGAACTTGAATAAAATGTGCTATTTAAAAAAGAAAAGAAACTCTGTATATAGCATTTCCTCTGATGAATCTATAAACTATATAATCCAATAACTGCTTTCTCCTTAACTTCCCTTGGAAGTATTCTTAGGAATAATAAGTTGATATTTGCTAAGTGATTTGAGCTCCTTTTGAAAGAGGTGCTAAAAACTTCTCTAAATTATTTTTATCACCTCTATAAAATGTAAAACAAAGTATCATTCCTTGTCAAAAGCACACCTTACCCTGATTTTTTAAAATTATAACCCCTGATTTAGCTATTGAAACTCCATGATTATGGGCTGACATTGTGTTATCCTGGGATTCATACCAGTTAAATCTATGAAATAATCGACTGCAGCCTGACAAGACTGTGAACTATTGTTGTAGTTTGGAACAGAGCTTCAGAATGCTGTGATGGGTTGGCTGCTTACGCTCCCCTTGTTTCAAATATGAGGTCAATGCTATGGCTTTATATATTGATTGAAACTCCCAATTTGATTTATTAACTTACTAATTACTAAGAGGGTTTTCTAAGGATTTATCACTTTTCATGAAAAACCATTATAGTAGAGAGAACCTTGAGGGGTCTCCAGGTTCCTGCCATCAGTGAGAACCACAACCTGATGACTTCCATCTACCGCCACCATTCCTGTCCAAGAAGATTCTCCCACCTTCCTTGGATGTCCAAATTTCTGCCAAGTTTTAAGTGGCTGTCATTGTAAGTGCTCATTATTCTCTCTAAGTGGAAGAAGTGAGGAGCAAACAGAAGGACTGACTTATCTTGGAAGTTGTAAAAATGGACCATGGATGACCTGTGTCCTAACCCCTTGTCCAAGAGAAACTAGGTAACAAATAGGGGTTCAATTGAAAGACATGTGGAGGCTCAGGCAAGTTGATCTTAGGGGTCTCCGAGGAAAAATGGTCAATAAAGCCACGTTACCTCTGTCAGCTGTAAAGTGCACAGATCGTTAGCAGAGAGGGATTGCCTTGCTCCCTGAGGTCCCACGGGCCTGCTTAGCTCAGGCTGCACTGCAGTGTGATCGGTGGCCGTTAGATTTCCCACTTCTTAGGCCAGCAGGGGCGGTGGTTGGGTCGGAAGGCTGGAACTGAGGGGCTTTCTTTTGGCGGTTGCATTAACAAAGCAAGTGTGAGGTTTTGCTTAGATTGGATGGCTGACACGGAATGGCTTAAGAAGGCTGATGGTGATTATGAGGGGGTTAGGGCCCGCAAATTGCCTCTTAGTTCAGCTATTGTGGTTCGTACATTAGAACTTGCAATTCAGGACTGCTAAACGTGAGTGGGAGCAGAGAGCAGGAGGCAGGGCTAGAGGGTGGGTATTTTTGCTACAGGTTGTTATAAACCTTCGATGATTGATCCAGGGTCTTATTATAATTCTCTGAGGGTTTGAGCTCTATCCCTTTCGTTGCCTTTTTGTCCTTCCTCCTAATCCTTCAACTAGGACATTCCTCATTATTCTGACTTCTGTTGCTCTTTGCTCCATTCTCCTTATATTCACCCTTGGATATGTCATTTATTAGGCTACAAAATCGCAGATCAGGTGGCCCCTTACCCATGTTCCTGGTCTTTCCCACTTACACAGCCGCAGCTGAGAGTTGCAGCTGCTTGCTTAGCCCATCCTCCTGCGTGTTCTCTCGGCACCTTAAACTTAATGGTCTGAAGCCACATTCATTTCTTTACTCCCCAAATTACCCACCTTGCTGGCTTTCCCCATATTCTTCCCAAATGAGATCTCTATCTCCCTAACCCCTCTGATCTGAAACTTGAGATATCTTGTATTCTCCTTTTCTTGGCTGCTGAAACTTAGTATTATCGACTCATTCTTTCCCTCATCCATCATTCTGATCCTTTCCCACCTCCGTTCCCTAATTTCAGTTGTACCACGTGATACTATGTATGACTACATTTCTGTGTCTGCTTGGCCTTAGGATTTTTTTCATCTAAGCTACCTCATAATCACAAAAAAAGTTCCTAAACTATCACTTAGGAGGATTTTTTCTTTAGTGAATATTCAAGGAATATTTATTAAGTGTCTCCAACATGCTTTGTACTAGTGGTGAGTGATGGACGATTATGGAATGATAAAAAAACAAAAAGAGCCCTTGTCTCTACTCTCCTAATTTTTAGTGTAAGAAAGAGGTAGATAATTAAAAGTAAAAAAAAGTAAATGTATCAGTAAAATTTTAATGTAGTAGGTGCTATGAAAAACCAAAAACAAAACACAGAAGAATAATAGGAAATAACTGGACCAAAGATGGTGGCATCTCAAAAGAGACCTCAGGGTTAAGAAGCACCTAGCAGTGATTTGTGGCTCTATTTCCTTCTATGGAATTGAGTTGAAATTTCTTGTCTAAAATAAAATCATTATTTTCCATACTTTTTCATTGCTTTCTTTATGAATACCACATACCAATCCAAATAGCCCATATGCTATGATTGAATTCTGCTTTGTACATTCCCGTATATATCTTTGCCAAGTGTTTCTCTTTGTGGACCCATGGACTTTTCCCATCTTTTTCTAATAAGATCATACCTATGTTTTTAATAAAAAATTTATTTATTTATTTATTTAAAAGAGAGGGGAAGGGAGGGAGAAAGAGAGGAGAGAAGCACTGATGCAAGAGAGAAACATTTATCAGTTGCTTCTTGCACAAGCCCTGATTAGGGACCGAACTTGCAATTCAGGCATGCACCCTGACCAGGAATCAAACCGGTAGCCTTTCTTTTTTCAGAATGACCCACCCAACTGAGCCACACTGGTTAGGGTAGATCATGCCTATCTTTTTTTTTTTTTATGGAAAGTCAAAACATATGTACTACTTCATGAGAGGCATTCATCAGTCTTCTTAGCTAGAAACCATCTATTCATTCTCTGGAATGCCACTGAATAATAGTAACAGTAATAATAATAATAATAATAATAATAATAATAATAATAATATATTATTTGTATCTTCCACTAAGCACTTACCTTTTACTCTAGTACACAGTCATTGAGTTCATGGTCTGCATTCAAACAAACAAGTTTATACTTTTTTGTTCCCTAAGACTATCTAGCATAGTTCCTTGATCTACATATACATCTAATATTTTATTTATTTATTTATTTTTAGAGAGAGGGAAAGGGAAGGAGAAAGAGAGGGAGAGAAGCATCAATGTGTAGTTGCCTCTTGCACGCCCCCTACTGGGGACCTGGCCCACAACCCAGGCATGTGCCCTGACTGGAAATTGAACTGGTGACCCTTTGTTTCGCAGGCTGGCACTTAGTCTACTGACTCACACCAGCCAGAGATAATAATTATATGTTCAAATGATAAATAAACTTAGCAATTCTGTCTGGTACCCTTTACAAAAAGTACCAGACAGAATTGTATCCAGTGAAAGGCACAAGAAAGGTCTTCATAGTTCTAGCACTTTGCCTGTGTCGAGCACGTAAGATGTGTTCAGCAAAGGTTTGTTGAACCAAAGGTCTGAGAACCCACAGAGTCAGCAGCCAGGAGGAGTTTGTAGCTCATGTCTCTAATCCTTGAGTTCCCTCCAACCCCAGACCATGAGTTTGCCAGCTGTAGGACATCTTAACTCCAAAAAGACCATTTCTTTTTGGCCTGGTGATTTCCATAGTTTCCACATCAACTCCGTTATTGCGAGGAGACAACTCGGTGTCACGAGTTTGTACTGAGTTCCTTTTCATTTGCCCATCCCCTTGTCTCCTGAATATTCCCAAATATCTGGGAATGTTTTTCTCCCTTTTCTAAAAATCTCAAGGAGAAGCATCATCTTCAGTGCTTCAGAGTTCTGGCTCCTCTAGCTTCCACAGCTGTGCGGTTTCCTTTCTGCAAAGATGAACCAGATAAAAATACACTCTGCAGATGCTGTTCTGAACGTGTTTGTCAGCACAGATACTGCATGGAAGCAAGAAGAGACGAGAGCGGCACCACAGCAGCCTGGTACAGGTACTAGTATCGACCAGCAGAGGCATCTGAGCAGGGCTGAAACGTGGGACCTCAAGACGCGGGAAAGTGTCCGTAAAGTTGTTTCAGCAGGTGGAGAGTTACAGGAGGGCAACATGTGCTGCCCCTGTGGGAGGAAATAAAGAAGGGAGAGAGGAAGGGAAGGAGGGAGAGAGCCTTTTATTTGACTCTTGTGTATAGTAACTCAGGCATGAAAGACAGTCCCCAGTCAAATTAGTCAAGATCATGGTCCCCATTATTATGAGAAGTTTAGCCATTAGAATTATTATTCTAGAATGCATATGTTGATAATAAGATATTTTTTATTGCTTCTCTCTCTCAAGTTATTGAAATCCCCGAAGAACCATTATCTTATTAAGACTTGTTATACATTTATAAGGTGGGGAGTGAGGAAATTATTCCACCTTTGCAGTCTAGGAGATAAGGACAAAGAGTTGTTGGATTGTGGCTGGTCGCCCACAGCTGAAATTAATAGCAGAATTTACTCTGGATTTTGAAGCTGCCCATTCTTGAACTAATAACTTCCCCTTTTGCAGTTCATCTTGACTCATCTTAATCTATAGACTGACGCGTGAATGACTCTGAAGTGCCTCATTTAGAGTTCTTATATCTCTGTTTATTTTCTCATTTCTTGTAATTAAAACACCAGCAGCAACAGAAGCAGCAGCAGCAAAATTCTTTTGCCTCAAAAAAGCCAGAATCTGGCAAAGAAAAGGATAAACCAGGTATACATATTTTTTCCTCTGGAAAATCTTTAGTTCATATTAAGAACAATTATCTCCCCCCAAGGGGAACATCTCCCTGAAACCTTGAAACAGTGTGTATTCTAATGTGAAAATGTTTCCACTGGTTGTTCACCACTATACCTGTATTGTTTCCTGTTGGGACGAGAGATGCTGAAAGAAGACAGTGACTTGGACCATCGGCGTGCTCTGTGCCTTCATTCTCCCTTCCCTTTCTCCATTACGCTCTAGTAGAATTACATCATTACGCTCTTCATAGCTCCCCGGCTCTCTTTGCCTTATTAAAAAAGCTCTTCTAGGGGTGTCTTGCCCCTTGAAGTGGTTGAACTAATCAATTATACTCTGGTTCTACATTTCCAGGGGAAAAGAGATGTTGATTTGACATCTAAAACTCTGAAAAGCCTTTGAGTTCAGATCAGAATCCTTTCCATATCAAGTGGATTTTTTTGGTCTATGAGTCCCTTTGCTATTTTTCTCTCTTGAGGGTATTAACAAGGAGATAGTTAGTGTTTTCTTTTTTATAAAGTCTCCTCTAGCTACCACAATCATTTTCAAAGTAACAGCCTGACATATCGTAATGACTTGACATGCTTGAAAAAGATGTAATATATTTTTAGTTGCCTATTATCATACAGCATTTGGAAAAACAGGCTTGCTAGGTAGGTAACTTATTTCTACTCTTGATTGACTATAGCAGAGTAAGGAAAAGAGAGTACTTTTGAAAGATTTTTTTCTTTTGTCACTACACAATTTCAAAACTTCAAATTACAAAATATTCACGAATTGTTTATAAAAATTCACAACATTTGCATCTGTGAATGCCGATTTCCCTCACAAATGTAAGAGGGATGCTAAGGCATGTCTGTGAGAGTGACTATGAGCGACACAGGGTTTGGAGTTGTGGGAGGAGGAAGGGACAGAGTGCTTCGAGAGCATCACAGCTTTTTAGAGTGCTTTTTTCTCTCTCAGTTTTAATTTCTAGCCTTTTTTATTGATTATGCTATTATAGTTGTCCCATTTTTTCCCCCTTGTCCCCCTCTGTCCTGTAGCCCGCCTCCCCCATTATCCTCCCCTTTAGTTCATGTCTGTGGGTCATACATACAAGTTCTTTGACTTCTCCACTTCCTACACTATTCTTAATCTCCCCTTGTCTATTTTGTACCTAACCTTTGTGCTTCTCATTCCCTGTGCCTCTTCCCTCATTTTCTTAAAGTTTTGTTCAGAGTCAATGTCAGAGACCTGTAAATTCCCCACCACTTGGAGACCGTGTCCCTCGAGACTCCACATACAGCCTGGGGGTGCCAGCTTGAAGGGATTTCCAGGGCAGAGGAGCCAGCTACTCGATGGGGCTGGACTGCCCTGTGTTCCTCAGCCGTTTGTCACAGCTTCTGCTTCCCCCTGGCTACCAGCTCATCTCTTATCCAAGATGTCAGCAGGAACAGGAACATCGTGAGCCCTAAGTTTATATCCATTTCAGAAGTTTCCTTTACTTTTAAAATACGGTTCAGTAATTGTATTCTCTCTTTTCTTCTCCTCCCGTGTCTTCATTGGCGATTTAAGGGAGCACAGAAAGAATCTGTATTTCACTTCACATATGGCTATTCACATGGAGTCGTGCAGAGTCCCACTGAGGATCTGGGCCTCTGGATCAGGAGGCCACTCGTGTGTCTTCAGCAAAATGCTGACAATATAGGTTTCCTGAGGTTATGCAAATAAGGACAAGAGGTCCAAAACTGAGCCAAGGTAACAGAACGGAAGTCCAGTTGTGTAGACGGAGGATGTACCAGACAGAGCATGGAACATAACACTAGATAAAATAGAACGTGGGCACTGTCCAGAAAACAGGACTTTTGTTCAAACTCTCACTAAATGACTTATTAATGTGCAAGTGACCTAACAGTGTTTGTGACCCCCACCCATCTGAATTTTCTAGAAAACAACATCTAAAAAACAAAATAAACAGATTTTTGAACCAAAGTTCATAAATTCTAACATATAGGCTCTGAGTATAGAGCCAAAGAATCTTACTTTAATCAACTCGTTGGGTATTTCCATCAGCTAACCTTGCATTTCAGATATGCATTTGGAATGTCCCCCCACATGAATTTGGGAATCACTAACTTTACCTAAGTCGTGTCTATAAAATGGGCATAATACTATTCACTATACCATGAGGTTATTATAAACACTAAATAATAGAATTACAAAGTGCTCACACAATGCCTGCCATATACAAGATACATAGTGGTGGCTGTGATTAACAAAGAATTGAGGCAAGAGGTCCTACCATAAAGGCTGATAGAATTAATAGGCTGAACCTGAAACAACTGATGAAGGTTGTCTCTTGGTTTCTGCTCTCTTTGGAAATAATTTAGGCAAATCATCCTGGTTGGGGCAAATAGAACCGAATCCCCTAGTGTTAAAAAGTCTTTGTGCTCTCTGGTTAATTTTTACCTTTATTTCCCTCAGATGCCCACAGCCTTTTTTTTTTCTTTTCCCCTCTCTTTTTAATTTTAGATATGAGAACTATAAGTAATACCATTCCAAGCCTTTAGGTCTTGATATCCCCAGTGTCCAAAGAAACTGAAGTTTACCGCATTCTTGTTTGACTTTCACTTGTGGTCCTCCCGTTTATTCCACCTTCTTCTCAGACTCAGACCCACACATTTGATAAGATCCATGAAGCCCAGAGGCAGATCACGTCACCAAACAATGATCTGCTGTTGACTAGATTGTTATAAAAGGGTCCCAGCTAGTTCATTTTTCTTTCTCCTGTGTGTCTTTGTGTGCTATTTCCAGTTTGCTGTACTTCAGCCATTTCTTAAGAGCTTCTTGTGCATGAAAAGATTGTCTAGAAACTTCTTGGGCCCTGCCAACACAGTGGAGCATCTGCCTAGTGGAGCCTAACCTTTGAGTCAGGGTGTGGCCAGTAATTGTCTGTGATGAGGCAGTAATTGTCTGTGATGACTGGCTGTATATTTTATATGTATCTTTTGTTAGTTATTTCTTACTTGATCTCAGTTCTGTGAGTCAGGTTCAAAATGAACCTGCTGTAGGAAAAGTTTGAGCATAACTAACTAACTAACTAACTAACTAAAACACAGGTACAGATAACAGTGTGGTGATTACCAGAGGGAAAAGGAGTGAGTAGCGGTGAACAAGGTGAAGGGAGGACAGATTGTGATTGAAGGCTTGACCTGGGGTGGTGAGCATCCAACACAGCATAAAGATGATGTACTTGATTGTATGGCTGAAACCTGTATGATTCTATTAACCAATGCCACCCCAATAAATTTTTTAAAAAGTTATTCATGGATCCTCACCCAGGATAGGTGAATGGCCGTTAATAGTTTTTGAAGTTGTAAAATAACTTTGTTTTGAGTTACTTGGCCTATAATTTTTAAAAATTTGATGACAGAAATGCATTTTCTGAAGGATTGCTCTCTTATTCCCCTTGTTTTCAGATGATAGCATATAAAATTTGTGGATGGACCAGTTGGGTTATACACAAATAAATTTGATTTAGAATTAGGATTGAATATGAAGATTGAAAATACCATAATGTAGTTACTATGGCTTGCTTAGTAGTGTATAAGCTACAGTAGATCCTTTTATTAGGACATAGATTATAGTTACATTATTTTCCTGGATTGGAAGAGAGGGAGGAAAATATGAGAAGAGCCAAACCATTTTGTGTATTCTACTGAAAAAAAAAAAAAAAAAAAAAAACCCCTTCTGAAATGTTTCATTATCTGCATAGATTTCTCCAGTGGATGGAGTCCAAACTCTACCAGCGTGTCCAAAGTGCTGCCTGTGGGCTGCAGGCAGCCCAGGGTGGCTGTGAATGCACCCAACACAAAATCGTAAATGTACTTCAAACATTATGAGACATTTTTTGTGACTATGTGTTGCAATGTATTTAATGTGAGGCTCAAAACAACTCTTCTTCTTTCAGTGGCGCCACAAGGTCGGACACCCTTCATCTTCGACTCGGGCTCAAGTTCTTTTGATTTCCAGTGTGAACCTTCCCTTTGATCTAGACCTGGTCACTGACCTTGACCTGAACACACTTTGGCCTTTCTTTCCTCTGAAACTTTTCTGTTTCTTCCCAGTCTGTGGGACTCCTTCCCAAATTAGCCCCAACCCAGGGTGACTTCTCCTGTCTTTGGGAAAAGGCAACTCTAATTTTTTATACCTCTATTCCACTTGAGCTTCCTGCCTGGGATGGCTAGTTACAGGTTGTTGGAGTGCCAAGACTATTTCTTTCCATCTTTCTATCTCCAATAACACCTAATACATAATATGATTCTCAACAAGTACTTGTTTGATTACTAAGATCATCTATTGCAATAAAAGAGAAGACCTCTTGTGCTTGTGTGTATTAACCTCAGGTCATATTATTGTTGACCAAGTTTCCTGTTACTAGGTATTATGGTGTGTTTTCCAAGAACATTTTTCTGCACTCCTGCAATTATTTTGCAAAGCTATATTATTTCAACAAAAGAGGCAATCCGATAATTCAGGCTATTATTTAAACAGTCACTAATTGAAGAATGAAGTGTTCTGCTCACCTGTGCTTGTATAGGGAACTATAAAAATGGTAGTTGCATAATTATCGCCACTAACACTACCTTTCAAAATGGCTAATTGTCATGAACATATGAAAAGCAAATGTTATCTCTACATGCTGTTCAAAAGGACTCACACAGGTACTATAATTCTATTACAACTATGAACTGTGATTTCATTTGCTCAAAAGTATAGTGCCTGACATGTTACTTTCCCAGGAATTTGTGATTCTGACTTGTCCTCCAAGACCCCAAGGATTCAACCTATGGTTTCAATACCTAAGTCCTGCTTTGGACACATGTTTCCAATAGTCGAATTTTTTGAGCTGGAACCCCTGTCTTCCCATGACTGAATTTCCATTATATTCATTGCTCCAGAGTATTGGATTCAAGTACTAGCTGTGTGACTTAAGAAAAATTACTTACCTTCTGTTTTTTGTCCTTTAAAATGAAGTTAATAGCAAATTTACATGGTTATTATGAAGCATGAAATAATGTAACACATATAATACATGTCATACATGTTCAATATGTTCTCTTCCTGCTTTTTACTCCCGTCTGCCTATATGTAACCTATTAATCTTGATATATCAGACCCTGACTTCATTCTCCCTTGCTGTTCCTTTGCTCTTGGCCCTACAGCATGCAGCGGGAATAGAGCAGGCCAAGCATTCCTGAACACATGACAAACAATGTCACAGTATTTCTTTTACTAAGTTTATGTAACAGACACCTTATTTTTTTGGGGGGGAAGGGTACTACTATGACTCAAACATAGAAATAAAGGGGAAGAGAGATGTAGGGTACACTGGAAAACTAAACAAGAACCAGATCTTTGGGGCTTGGGGGACTGTGGTAAGAAGTTGTATCCCTCAAGATTCTGTCACACTTTTCTTCTTTACTTCCCCTCTTCTTTGGAGAATGCATCCTTTCCTGATATACAAATGCTGCCTTTGTGGTGCACTAGTCGGCCCAAATTCACTGTAGGATGCCAGAAATGTGCTTGTACCTGCTCTACGCATAATGCCAAGAACGAGACTCCTTACCATCGGCTCCTTCTCCATGCTTTTCTGTTTCCCTCCCAGTCAATGAGCCCCAACCCCAAGTCTTGCTATTTATTTGATTTTCTATAAACACTGTGCTGTAAATTCACAAAGGGAAAGATCAGAATTCCTACCATGATACAGCTTACATTTTGTTTGTTAAATAGTTATAGAAAGGCCAAATTTGGGGGTTTTGTCCTACAGATTTTTTTTTTTTTTAGCATTTATTCTCATCTTCTCTGCTGCTTCTGCCTCATCTCCCCAGCCTCTAAGCTGTGGAGTGTCCTAGGACTTGCTATAGAGCTCATTTCTCTGGCTCTCAAATGTATGTTCCCAGCGTGGAACTCTGCTCTGAATTGCAGGATGGTAAATATGTGCCTCTCTTTGTCTTCTCTACCTGAAAGTCTAACAGGCATCTTGCTTATTACATTTATGGGGGCTTACAAAATATGTCCACAAATGTTTTGATACTCCTTTCCCCCAAGATGGAGTCTAAATCCGTTTTTTTCTTGAAAGCAAACTGATCTTGGTAACTCACTTCTAATAAAACTAATGCAGTGCGAGTGATGCTGAATATCTTCTGAGACTAGCTTAGAAAACCTAATATGGCCAATAGGCATCTGTCTGTCTGTCTGGCTGTCTCCTGAGACACACCTCTCGGGAGTCCTGAACTGCCATGTAAGAAACTGGCTCCCCTGAAGCTGTCTTACTGTACAGACTGTGATGAGACTGCACAGAGACAGATGTATGAGGACCCCCAGCTTATGCAGCCCCCAGCTGTTTGAGTCTTCTCAGCATCGACCACCAGACATGTGAGCAAAAAGGCCTTCAGTTGATTGTAGCCCCTTCCTTGATTCAAGCCTTTTAGCTGGTGCCAAATAGAGTGAAGATGAGCTATTTCCCTTAACCCCTGCATGCTGAGACCACAGATTGTGAGCGATATCACGGGGGTTGTTGTTAGAAGCCACTACATTTTGAGATGCTCTATTTTACAGGTATCTTAACTAAACCAATGTCTGAAATGAAGGTCTCGATATCCTTCACATCTCTTTATCGTTCAGTCTTCCCACTTCAACTAACACTAAGTATACCCTCCTACTTACTTGGACCAAGCTTTTGTCTGCCTCTGTTTTTCTCTTTTTCTTATACCTTTCATCTGGTCAGTCAGAATGTTGCATCATCTTGACCTCCATAAAGAGCCAGAGTTTGACTATTTTTCAGCACTCCTCCCACTGCCACCCAGACCTCACCATTTTTGATGTGCGTTATGAGGACAGTCTCTTTGGTAGATCTATTGTGTGAATAGCCCCAATTATATCATCGGCCCCTTTAGGAACAGCCCTTCCTAAACCCATGCCTTTCACGTGCGGCTCTGCAGCTGCTCTCATCTAGAGGTGGAGGGGAGTTCCCTTCTCTTTGATTTTAAGTCCAGCCACGTGATTTGCTTTTGTGAATGTGAAGCTCCCAGCGAAACCTCTTGCCCATTTCTACTGGTTCTCTTGCTTCTGTTTGACGGCCTCAAGGATAAGCCTGGGTTGTCTTGTTGGAGAAACGAAAGACGTGTGGCACAGAGCCAGGTTGCCGCAGTTACCCAAATTGAGCCCATCCTAGTTCAGCAAAGCTCCCCAGCCAACCCGCAGCTGACCACAGACATAAATGAGCTCAGCTGTGACCAGAGGGCTTGCCCCACTGACTCACAGGTTCATGAGCATCGACTTACTATTTTAAGACAGTGTGTTTTGCAGTTGATTTTATGTGACATTTTTGTGGCAAATGATAGTTTGTACAGAAATTGATGCCAAGAGGGATATGTTAAAACCTAAAATATGTGTCATTGGCTTCACCTCTGGAAATGGGCCACAGGCTAGAAAAATGTCAAGGCAATTGCTATTGGAAATTGGAAAAATGGGCGCTATTTGTTATAAGTGTGAGAGTTGAGAAAGAAGTATCTTGTGGTAACTTGGAAGAGGGAAAATGTAACAAGTTTTTGGATTTGGACAGAGATCTCCAGACAAAAGTGAGAATGTCAGCTGGCTTTAACTGGCTGTATGAAATACAATATATTACTTTAAGGAAGAGATAAACTCTACACAGAACTGGCTAGTTTAAAAGGGATTTTAAGGGATTTATATATACCTAGTGCCTAGAACAGTGTTTGCAATTAAGTGCTTAGGAAATATTTATGGGGAGATTATTTACAACTTCAACGTGTATTATGAATAAGAAGTATAGACCTCCGTGAGATTATAGCATGAAAGCAATTATCCCCTTAATCTACTTCCAGAGATATTCGAATTAGAATGAATTCTTCTAGGAGGCTTAATTTATCACCATTAAAACACAGTGGTGCCCTGACATGAACTTCTATTGTAGACCCCTAGCTACTGTGAGGCTAAGGCCCCCTTCCTGAAGCCACTCACATAATGCTTCCTGGAAATCCATGTACACAGTTACTGCTCCCATAGTTTTTTTTAGGTTGCATTTCTCAGCCATACCACTATATTTGATTTTTAAAAAATGTAGTTCCAGGAAGACATTAGAACACAGAAATAAATGAGACCTCAAGATGACACCTGGCTAGCTCTTGGTATAAGAGAATGGTTTTCTTCTGCTGTCTGTGTTTCACAGAATGAGTTTTCTGTCTAAATACTGAGCAAGAACTTGTTACCCAGTCTGACCCTTAGGCTCAATGGTATGCAGTTCTTCACCTACATTTTTGCCACTACTTTTTCCACACATTAACTACTTCTTATATTTTCCCTCCTTCTGATTGTCCTTTTTCACCTTCCCAATTTATTAACATAATTCTGTTCTTGTCTCCAAAATGCTGCTTCCTTCCCGACTGCTTGATACCTTGATGAGTCTGCCCTTTGCAGGAAAAAAGACATCACTGGCCACTCCTGGGTCTAGGACTGACTCCTGGGAGCATCAGCTACCTTGTAATATATCTCTCCGGTTGGTGCCAATTCAACAGGAAGCCCTGAGTTGTCCCTAGGCCCAAAACATACCAGTGAAAAAAGTAGTTTCCCCAGTTCTTCAAATATACATTTGCTTAGGGAAGAGTAATTTTAACAAGCTTCTCCAGAGAGGTAGTTTGAAAACTGCTTATTATGTGATTTTTGCATTTGGGGAAACCTTTTTCAAGTGAACCTAAAGCTAGTGGAATCAATCCTACCTACTGAGCAGACTTCCCGGTCTGCAAAAGAAACCCTCAATTTCAAAGCATTTCTCCAATTTATAAACAGTGCTCTTGCAGCTCCAGTTTCCAGGATCTACTTTGAAGCTTGCTTCACTGTATCAGATCTTAATATTAAGTGAAATGAAATATAAGCTATGTTTGTCACCCTCACAACCAATTTATGAAAGGTTCCTTCGAGGACTGAAGCATCAGAGGTCAATAGAGAGTCCCTGAACTTCAGGTGTGAGGATACATTCTGTCTAACTTCAGCATGTTGGGGTGGGGGGACTTCAGCATTGCAAAGGGCTTGACTCCGTTCTACCAGCCACTGTGGGAGACCAGAGGCCTGTCCCAAAGGCTGGCTTTGTTTTAAATCTTACACTTCTCTCTGTCCCTAGTATTTTCTTTTTTAAATCTCAATGGTAATTCTTGCATATAGCAAAAACTTCACTGCATAATGAAGAGTAAATGTCTCTCTCACCTCAGGCCTTCCGTCCTTTCTCCAGAGACAAATACTGTTAAGAGCTTCTTATCTGTCTTCCAGAAACTTTCCATGCATATGCAAGCACATTGCCTTATTTTAACAAGATAAATGAGAGAAGACCGTCGCCACACTTCTGCACCTTGCCTTTATCCCTTTAAAATCTTGAAAATCTTTCCATAATCAGCACACAGGAATGAAACTCCTACTCAGTAAAGGCTATTAAGTATTTCATTGTGTTCACATAGCATACTTTAACTGAGGGGCAGTTAAATTGGTTTAGTCTTTTGCAACTAGAAAAAAATACTGTAATAAAAATCCTTATGTTTCCATATTGGCACACATGTGGTACTATATATTTCTGAGAAATTCCTAATATAAATTCCAATAGTTTAAAAGTCATGTATGCACTTAGCAAGTTGCTACATGCTGCTAAAAGGTTACAGCAATGAATATTTTCCCCCAAATGTACGAGACTATCAAGGTCCTCATATTTTCAGATGCACTGTGTATTACTGTTTTTTGTGTGAATATGATTAATGAAAATGGTATTTCAGTTTCAAACTGATGAATCTATTTACAAATCTACTCTCCTTTATAATAATTTTATTTCATCTATAATCATTAGTTTCCTTGTTTATAAAATTGGGATGATAGTAACACCAAGCTTAAAATGTTTCCATGAGGTTTAAATAAATGCAAATACAGCACTCAGGACAGTGCCCAACATGGTGTACGCACTTAGAAATTAATTGCTATGTCTCATTGCCATTACTACTATTATTATTACCTTCTATGCTTATGCACAGTTTACGTTTCTGTACATGTGAATAGTCTGTTGTGTACTTTGCTTATTTTCTTGTTGGATTATGGTATATTGGTGTATTATTCTACACAGATCCTCTGACTATTTTTAAATAGGATTTTCTGTTTTTTTTTTCTTTTTGCTATTGAGTTGTATGAGTTATTTACAGACTTTAGATATTAACCCCCTATCAGATACAGTCCTACCACAAAGATATTGTAGTTTCGGTTCCAGACCAATACAATAAAGTGAGTATTACCATGAAGTGAATCATAATCTTATCGCTGGTGGAGGGTCTGGCTTTCAACCCATGAAAAAGGCAACATCAACATTCAACACCATAAGGTACAATGAAAACAAAGCACAATAAAGTAAGGTATACCCATTTATGATGTGCAATATTTTCTCTCATTTGATAGGTTGCCTTTCCTTTTGTTGATGATTTTCTTTGCAGGGTGGAAGCTTTTTAGTTTAATGTCGTCCCACTTGTTTATTTTCACATTTGCTGCCTTTACTTTGGGTGCCAATTTCGAGAAACCATCGTCAAAACGTACATCAAGGACTTATCACCTATATACTATTCTAGGAGTTTCGTGGTTTTAATTCTTACATTCAAGTCTTCAATCCATGTTGAGTTAGATTTTGTGTATGGTGTTAGTGGTCCAGTTTGTTTTCCTATGTGGCTGTCTAGTCTCCCCAGGAACATCGACCGAAGAGACTGTTTTTTTCCCTGCTGTTATTTCTTGGCTCTTTAAGTGACCAAATTAATTGACCAAATATGTGTTATTCTAGACTCTGTCTTTTGTTTCATTAATCTATGTATATGTTTTCATGTCAGTGCCATCATGTTTTGATTATTATAAATTTGTAATATAGTTTGAAATCAAGAAATGTGATGCCTTTTCCTTTGTTCTTCTTTGTCATGAGTGCTTTGGCTATCTGAGGTCTTTTGAAGTTCCATACAAACAATTGTTTGTTCTATCTCTGTGAAAATTTGCCATTGGCATTTTTGTAAGAATTGCATTGAGTCTATAGATTACTTTGAGTAGTATCAACATTTTTACCAATATTAATTTTTCCAATCCATGAACATGGGATATCTCTCCATTTATTTTTATCTTCAATTTCCTTCGTCAATGTGTTATAGTTTTCAGTGTACAGGTCTTTCATCTCCTTGGTTAAACTTTTTCTAGGTCTTTTATTATTTTTATACAATTATGAATGGGATAGTGATCTTTATTTCTATTTCTGATAGTTTGCTATTAGTGTATAGAAATGCGGTGAATTTTTGTATATTGATTTTGTGTCCTTCAACTTTATTTAGTTCGTTTATTAGTTCTAACAGGTTTTTGGTGGAATCTTTAGGGTTTTGTATATATAATATTATATCATTTCCAAACAGTCACAGTTTTACTTATTGCTTTCTAATTTGGGTGCCTTTTCTTTCTTTTCTTGCCTAATTGCTCTGTTAGGAAAGACTTCCAGTACTATGTTGAATAAAAATGGCAAGAATGGTCATTTTGGAATTCTATGCAGCAGAAAGAAAGAAGGAGCTCCTACCCTTTGCAACATCATGGATGCAACTGGAAAGTATTATGCTAAGTGAAATAAGCCAGGCAGTGAAAGATAAATACCATGTGATCTCACCTTTAACAGGAACCTGAACAACAAAACAAAGAAACAAGCAAAATATAGTCAAAGACACTGCATTAGAAGATGGGCAGAAAGTGACCAGAGGAGAGAGAAGAGGGAGTTTCGGGGGGAAAGGGGAAGGGTTCACAGGAACAAAGTTAAAAGACACATGGATAAAAACTAGGGGGAGGGTGGTAATGGGAGGGAAGATGGAAGGGGGGTGGGTGGGCTGGATTGGGAGTAAAGGGCAGAAAACTGTACTTGAACAATCATTAAAAGAAAAAAAAAAGAAAAAAAAAAGAATGGTCATTTTATCTTGTTCCTGATGTTAAAGAAAAACCTTTCAGATTTTACAATTGAGTATGATGTTAGCCATGAGTTTGTCATATATGACCTTTATTATGTTGAGATATGTTCCCTCTATAACTGCTTTGTTGAGAATTTTTGTTGGAAGTTAAATATTGTCAAAAGCTTTTACTGCATCTATTAAGGTGATCATATGATTTTTATCCTTCATTTTGTAAATGTGGTGTATTACACTGAGTGATTTGAGGATGTTGAATGATCTTTGCATCCCTGAAATAAATTCTACTTGACCATGGTATATTATTATTCTAATATATTGTTGATTTGGTTTGCTAATATTTTGTTGACCATTTTTGCATTATGTTCTTCAGGTATATTAGCTTGTAACTTTCTTTCCTCATAGCATTCTTGTCTAGTTTTGGTATCAGGGTAATTCTGGCTTTGTAAAAGTGTGGAAGTTTTCCCTCAACTTTTATTTTTTTGGGACACTTTGAGAAGAATTGGAATGAATTGTTCTTTAAATGTTTGGTAGAACTCACCAGTGAAGCCATGTGATCCTGGACTTTGGTTTATTCAAAGGCTTTTGATTACCAATTCAATTTCCTTACTAGTAATTGTATGTTTAGATATTTTCTTACTTCAAGATTCACTCTTGGTAGGTTGCATGTTTCTAGGAATTTATGCACTCTTTTTCTAGGTTGTCCAATTTGTTGGTATATAATTGTATTATAGCCTATTACAATCCTTTGTATTTCTATGGTATCTTTTTCATTTCTGATTTTATTTATTTGAGTTGTTTCTTTTTTATGATGAATCTAGCTCAAGATTTGTTAATTGTATCTTTTCCAAAGCCCAACTTTGAGCTTCATCAATCTGTTCTATTATCCTTTAGTCTCCATTTCAGTTATTTCTGATATGATCTTTGTCATCTCTTTCCATTCACTAACCTTTGACTTCATTTGTTCTTCTTTTTCTCATTCTTTGAGATATGAAGTTGGGTTGTTTATCGGAGAGGTTTCTTGTTTCTGGATGTAGGCATTGAGCTCTAAGAACTTCCCTCTTTTGTTGTATCTCATAAGGTTTGGTGTGTGGTATTTCATTTTCACTTGTTTCAACGTATTTTGTTACTTGTCTTTTGATTTCTCCATTGACACATTGACTGTTCAGCGGCGTGTTGTTTACCGACCACATGTTTGTGAGTTTTTCTGGTTTTCTTATTGGAATTGATTTCTAGTTTTACACTGTTGTGATTAGAAAAACATGCTCGATGTGCTTTTGATCTTAAAATTTTTAAGATTTACGCTGTGGCCTAACATATCAGCTATCCTGGAAAATGTTCCACGTATGTTTGGAAAAATGTGTATGCTATTGCTTTTGGGTGGGATGTTTGGTGTACGTCTTTTAAATCTATCTGTTTAATGTGTCATTTAAGGTCAACATTTCCTCTTGATTTCAGGTCTGGATATTCTATCTATTGGTGAAAGTGAGGTACTAAAGTCCCCTACTATTATTGTAATGGTGTCCATTTCTCCCTTTAGGTCTGTTAATACTTGACTTGTGTATTTAACTGATCCCTAAACCCCCCTTCTTGAAATTGATCTTATAGATATGCTGTCATAAAAACAAGACAAAACAAAAACCACAAC
Source organism: Tonatia bakeri (assembly GCA_004024845.1). Classification (NCBI taxonomy): domain Eukaryota; kingdom Metazoa; phylum Chordata; class Mammalia; order Chiroptera; family Phyllostomidae; genus Tonatia; species Tonatia bakeri. The sequence goes on along the minus strand of PVIA01000356.1, from coordinate 359,409 downwards.
AAAAATATGCACATAGTTATTGTGGAATTCTTGGCAATAACAAGGATTGATATTACTTAAATGTCCACAGAAAGGACTGGTTGAATAAATTGTGGTATGTAACTATGGTTGAGTGCTATGAAACCTTAAAAAAAGAAGGAGAAATAGATGCAGGAACTGATTTAAGTGAATTATAAGTTATTTTGCTATATGAGAAAAGCAGGATTATTATTACTTTTTATAGGAAAGAAGAAAAAATAAGAGTATCTATTTATAGGAAGGGCAAATGACAAACTAATAATCATGTTTACCTTAGATAGTATATGGGAATAGAGTGTGAGGGCCAACAATGTGCTGAGCTTATCATTTTATGTAGTTTTGACTTTCGAACCATGCAAATGTTTATGTATTTAAACATAAAGATAAATAAGAAAGAAAAAAAGCAAAGCTTAAAACTGAACCAAAGAGTAAAGAACCTAAAGTTATATCAAGTTGATAATGTATCCACTCAAAGAAAAGAGTAAGTTTAAGAGATTTTGAACTCAGTACTATGAGAGTACATTATTCATGGGGTGTTTTCCAAAAATGAAGAAACAAAAAAACTGTGTAAAATCTTAAGCTCACTGAGTGGGTTTATTATTAATAGTAATGTTAATGATTATGTTATATTAATATTAATAGTATTTTTAGGAGTAGACTATATTATTGTAGAATGAAGCAAATAAGTAAACATTCTATATTATTATAAACCAAGATTTTCAGAGCAAAAAGATGTGATAATGAAATAAAAATAGTTAAAAATTTTTACAAATACAATACAAACTCATAATTTTTCAAATATATTTTCCCTTACTCTGTCCACTGAAAAGGCTTAAAAGCAAAAATACCCAGCAGCAGTAAGCAAATCATAACCCAAATCTTATTTTTAACACCAATTTTCCACTAAAAAACCCCCACAGCTCTGTGAAAAATTGACTGATTTCAGGTTGTTCTAGTTATCTAGTGCTGTGCAATAAATCACCCCCAAACATAGTGGTTTACCAAACAGCAGCATCAATATTTCTCATGAATCTGCAATTTGGGCAGGACTCAGTGAGGGCAACTTGTCTTCGCTCCACTCCGTGTTGGCTGGGGAAACACATTACCTGGGAGTTAGAATCCCTTCAAGGTTCAGTCTCATGTCTGGCAAGTTGTGCTAGGAAGACCCAGACAGTTGGGGGCTTGAATAGTTAGAGCTCCTTGCACATTTTTTCACCTGCATGTGGTTTCTGCATCTTGGTGACTTCAGGATAATTAGACTTCTTATTTATTTGTTCAAGACTCCTAAGAAATATGTCTCATAAAAGAAAAAGCCAGAAATAAACTGTATCTTCTTTCATGACCTAATCTTGGAAATATCATTTCTGTTTGATTTTGTTTGTTAAAAGCGAGTCATCAAGACTAGCTCATATTCAAGGAGAAGAAAACTAGAATTCACCTATTGATGGAAGTATGTCAAAGATTTGTGGATATGTTGTAAAACCACCACATAGATCTATGGGAAAATGCCATGTGGGTTGGGACTTCTCCTTACGTTGAAAATCCAGAAAGTGCTCAAAGACCAATGTAAATATGTCAACAAGACCCAAGAGCTAGCTTAAGCTTGCTCCTACTGACCAAATTTGGGGCAGTTTAAGCATCATGTGAATAACAAGTGTAATTAAATATAACATTTGAATAAATAAAACCCTCTGACTGTGTAGTGATATTCAAAATATAGAGGAAGTTTAGCAAAAGTTCTTTTTGATGAATGCTGGCTAACACACATAGAAAGAAATGATAGAGTTTGAATATCACTATTTTGGAAAATCCAGTGCAAGAACTGGTTCAGGCAAAAGACAAACATATATGTTAAACCCGTAGGTAAATGTTTACTGGGAGACAGTATTTTCACATTGCGCCAAAGAATGAATCCTAAGTTATTTACTAATCACAAAGGGTGGGAATATATCTTAACATGGAGAGATTTGATCATCACTATTTTCACCAAGTGATAAAATTTGGCATCAGCAATGACAAGACAACTTGACCTTCTACAATCCTTTAAGGATCATGTTGTTGTCCCATATCAGGTATCAAATATCTTCTGTTTGAAATTATTTTTTCTAATGATTAATCCAAATTTAACTAGGCCTCTTGTTCCAGTGTTGGGTTTACAGAAATAAGAAAGCAGTAGATAAACAAATTAAAAGAAATCAAGAAAAAAATCAAACACATCCCAGAAGTGAGACACCTGTAATCTTGCCTAGATTCTTCAAAAAAGTCAATATGGAAAAATGTGGTGGTGGGTCTCTCATTTAATCTATTATAAGTGGTTAAATGTTCATAAAAATAAGTGCCCTACATTAACCTTTATAGCATCTTGGCTCAGTAACACCGAGAACACGAAACAGAGGAAGAGAAGGAAAGAGAGAAGGGGAGAAGGGAAAAACTAGGCATAACAGACATTCTTGGGGACAACTGGGGACATTTGCGTATAGGCTGATTATGAAATCATATGTGCCTAAAATTGTGTTTGAAAAGTAATATATTGAACTGAACTGGATTTATAGGGCTAATTAATTGTGTGGTTGTCAATTAAACTCTAAAGTCCATCCTCAAAGAGAAATAACAAAAAATTATAAGCAATACTTGCATTATTGAAATAAGTGTAGTAGCCATCAAGGGGACTATTTTTTAACTTTTTAAAAAATGATTTTATTTATTTATTTTTAGAGAGAAGGGAAGGGAGGAAGAAAGAGTGGGAAAGAAACATTAATGTGTGAGAAACACATCGATCAGTTGCCTCTCCCATGCGCCCCAACTGGGGACCAGACCCACAACACAGGTCATGTTCCCTGACTGGGAATCAAACTGGTGACCTTTTGCTTTTTGGGACCAGGGTGATTACTTTGGATGTAACTATTCATAACCATATAACTAAAAGTAGTTACACACATATAAAATAATTAAAAATAATTTTATGCTATTTATTAGTTACACTATCTAATCATAGAGATTAATTTTTTTTAAAGGATGGACATTACTGTGAGGAAGAGGGGAAGTTTAGGGGCTCTGGTGATCTGAGATCATCTCTCCCTCCAATTCCTGCACTTATTTCTTTATAGAAACCCTGTCCCCCTGAATTGGGTCTGTCTCAATAACCAAAAAAATAAATTCCAAAATACACAAGATCGAGAGTCGAAATTCAACCCAGGTGTCCATGCCAGGTCTCCAACCAATAATGTGAACTCCAGCCCAGCTTGTTGCTTTGTGGTATCCTCAGATTTCAGGAACTGGCTATCCTTAAGGGGAAGTCAAATTCTGTCTTTGGAAGCAATTATTGTTTTAATGTACATTTATCAATAGTTTTATTCTCTTGATGTCTTTTAGATCGTCATGTTCTATTGAATGTTTAAATTAAATATGCAGGACTCGTATCTGAATTCAAAATTAGCTCACAGAAAAAGATAACAATAATCAATATAATAAGAAAATAAAAGATTGTGTTTTTAGTGCCATAGGAAGAAAGCCATATCATCCAGAGAGGGGCAGAATAAAAAGCTTCATTGAGCCAAGACTTATGGGTAGAATTCTCTTTTTGGATGGTGGAATATATATGCTCCAAAATCTCTAGTAATAGACATAAAGGACACATTTGAAAATTAATTGGTTTAACAATAGTTCTATTCTCTGCCCTTATCCAACAGTACATTAGTTTGAAAAAATATATAGTTTGACACAGCTATCCTTTGATCTTTTTCCAATATTATCCATTTCCTTCTAGTACAACACCAAACCTATAGTCTCCCTGTACTTCTCCAAGGGACTTTTGAGGTCCTGAGAATTTCTCCAACTCCAGACATCTTGGCAATCTGGCTGAAATTAATCATAGTTTCTGCCTACTCTGCTGTTCTAGATGTCTTGGTTGAGGTCAACATTAGCTGTCACATATATAGTGCTGCCAGCTTATATAGTATTTTCCTATATGCTATATTATCTAATCCTCACATCAAATTTATGGGTCATGGCCTTGCTATTATCTTTCCTACTCTATAGATGAGAAGAGAGACACTGTTGAAACAACAGTCTCTGCTTTTCTACTTCATCAGCCATAAATCATCCTATGATCTAAAGGAATTTCCTTCTCACACAGTATTTGGAACAGTGGCCGGCACATAGGACACTCCATAAATTATTATTGTTGATAAATCCATGCTTCTCAAATTGGAGGACACACACCCTAGAAGGGTGTCCAGGGCACAAAACTTAACATGTATTCTTGGAACATTAATTTCACTTCATGTAAAATAATTTCAAGCATTATTTTCATCACAACAAATATCATGAAGTAAAATGGAAAATTTGCATGAATTTAAACATAAAATATGAAACATGAGAAGACTGTCAGCCTTGCAGCATGCTAATTTGATTTATATCGCAGACCTTCTGAAGTACACAATCTTCTTGGAATTACTTCGGCAGGAAAATTAGAGAAACCCTGGTGTAGGTGTTCTTCCCACTTGTCCCTGGCTCTGGGACACAGAGTTAGGCAAAGACGGGGTGATCTAACATAGCCAGCTTTACAAAACACCTCCCTCTCACACATAAAATCAAGATTTGTACATTGATAAAGCTCTCGAGAGATGTTAATGGGATGCTGGAAGGATCTCAGGAAGCTCTCCTGTCCCCAAATATCTACCTATCAAGCCTGTTAAAGGCCTTAAATTTTCACCATAATTATAAAGTTTCAAAGCAAATTTTCAGAGAAATTATTCCAATTTGCAGATTTTATGGATTAGGGTGCTGAGAACCTAAGGAGGGGGATTTGCTCAAGGTCACGTAGCAATATAAAAATAGAACTGAAATGAATTCATGGAACATGAGGAGGTGTCCCAGAAGAGGGAACCTGCGCGACCCCTGCCAACCTCCCTCTGTAACCCACAGGTCTGGGATGAACAGAAGGTGGAACTCTGAGCGTCTGGATATCAGTGAGTAATGATAAAGAACAGGAATGCTGAGAGGGAGAGAGGGACATTCAGAAAGGAAGAGGGAGAAAAAGTAAACTCTCCACAACTTTAATAGAGGATAGAGAATGCCCGCCCCCTGCCTTTGTCTAGGAAGCTTCCCAATGCCTCAAACCCAAATCCTCCCTGGCTCCTTTGCAGAACTAAAGCAAACACACAGAACACTGTTTCCCAGAAGCAGCCAACGATACCCTAAGGAGTAATTATCCCTGAACTTGTAATGCTGTGAGCTGAGAAAATGCTGATGCGAAATTTGAAACTGAGATCAGTGGAGAAAGCAACTGGTCCAGAAAAAGAATGACTAGTCAGAACAGTATTTCAATGTGGGTCCCTTTAAATGACCCCAACATGGACAGCATGTCCTGGCATCACCCTGAGATCAGTAATTACAACTGACATCTAAGAATCACAATCTCCAAATCTCCTTAAAGTGATAAAATAGTGACCAAGGTGATCATATATTCTGATATAGCTGGTTTCCAGCTATTTGGATGAGTTGATAGGCTTTCCTGGAAAGCCTATGATTACTGATAATAGCAGACAAATGCAGTTTACTCTGTGCCGGGCACCGTTCTTAAACTTTAATTTTCATTGAACTTATTTGATCTTCACTACAAACTTACAAGACAGATGCTATTATTATTTTCATTATATGAGTGAAAAATTGAAGCTCAGAGAATATACATAACTTTCCCACAGTTTGGTGGCTAGTGAGTGGGACCAAGATTCCATCTAAAGCTTGTGTTCCTAACCTGTACCCTCTCTGCAGGAGACCGGGCACCAGGGAATTAGTGAAAACTATACATTGTGTCACGGAAATGAGAGGCAAAGCACCAGATCTGGGAAAGGGAGTCAGGGAAGAGTTCCTGAAAAGATTACCAATTAGTCGTCTGAAGGAGGGGGAAGAATTAGCATTACATTGGGGGAAGGGGTGGGGGAGCTGCAGAGGGAGCAGCAGGTACCATGACCTGTTGGTAAATGAGTCTTTTTCAACATGATTGGAATACAAAATTTGAAAGATAGAAAATGTGAGGCTGAAAAGTAAGTGGTGACCAATCCCCAAGGAACCCTGTGTTACCTTTAATAAGTGCGTTGCAGATAGGGGTCTGGATAGGGCAGTCTCTTTCTAATCTTCTTGTTAGAATAAATGGGCACCGTTAGATGATTTTGCTATCTTTAATCTGGAACATATGGAGATGCAATTGCTGACAAATTTGATCAGCATTGGTAAGCAATTTAGTAGCATATTGGCTTTCTAGACTTCTGTTCTCATTCCAGAGTAGCCTTTAGACAAACACTGAAGGGTAAAAATCATGCCCTCTGACCACCCTCTATTTCTCTTAAAAGATTATTTCTGCATTGTCAGGATCACCATCTCTTCTGGATCCTGCCTCAACCATAAGAGCCCACAAAATAACTCTCATAGTTGTAATGGATCGATTCTCAAACATGTAGATGTGGTTAAGAGCATAGATTACAGAAAGAGAGTCTGTATTCAGACCTTGGCTGTACCACTCCCCAGCTTGAGAATGCTGTGCAAATGCCTTAGCTGCTCTGCACCTTAGCTTTTTCATCTGTAAACAGGGGTCAATAATAGCACCTCCCTTTTAGATTTATAGTGATGATTAAATGGCTTATTACATGTCAAGCACTTTGGACAATGCCTGCTGCATAAGAAATACTTAATCAACACACCACAGAGATTGTGGCATGAGCACAGTGCTATGGGAATACAGAGAAAGGAGGAATTTATTAGGGTAGAGAAGTATTCAAGAAAGATAGCACAGACAATATGGCATTTTAATGTGTTTTTTAGTTTGTTTTCAGAAAAGACAAGGAGAATACCATCCTTTTCCGCCCTCAGCATTACAGCAATTAATTCTTGTCTCTGAAGGAGTGTTTATTGCAACCTACTTGATGAGGTCCTAACCTGTAGATCAGCAGGTCAATCCGTCTCTGATGTAGAAAAGCTCAGGATATCTTTTGTTCAAATCACGTCCTAAAGAGCTGACATGTGCTCCTATTTTAAGAAGAATCTCATTTATAAAAATCAAAACTGGTGCAATAAGCCACTGGTTACATTTCAGCAGAATTATTTACTTTATACAATGATTTGTAGCAAGGTTACTTTTTGAAAAAATAACACAACAGTCCTTGAATATTAATTTATAGACAGCTTGATTAGTGGTTTTCACTGAACTGAGAAGACATTGGCTGTGGAATTTGAATTGCTCAGCTGTGGTGACACTGAGCAACTGGCTACCATTATTTTTCATTCTTACAGCAGCAGTAAGATGTGAAGTAGGTATTACTATCCGTGCTTTACAGTGAAAGAAACCAAGAATCAGAGTTTAGTTTTCTTGGTTTACAAGTCTAGTTAATGAAAGAGCCTGAATTAAAGGTACATGCTCCTTTTTATGTGATACAAATTCCACAAGCATTGGTTTAAACATTCTCCAAAAGGAATCATCTTTTTTTTTAGTTGTTATAATCTCTGCCTAAGAAAACTACAGGTCTTTAAATCAGAAGTTTTCAGTTTCTATCTGTTTGTGCCAGAGCTGCCTTGCTCCACTGAGTCCTCTCGTTAGCTTGGGTGGCAACATAAAACCATCAGCTTAGCCTCCTGCTTCTACCTAATTCAGCTTTCCACCTCATTTAACAAAATGCCAGCTTGATGATGGAATTCTCTGCTTTCCGAAACTCAAGATGGTGAGTGGAAATCTTACTCAATAACCCAATCCTTTTAACTCTAATTAAGCCTATTTCAAACCTCTGCCTAAATTTGGAGCTGACAAATCAGCTGTTGTTCACGTGCAGGAGAGAGAACGATCTCCTGGACTAAGACTAGAATCCCTGTTGCTGTGGGCGAGAAGTAAAAGGCTCCGAAGTAAACTGCTCCTCACGTAGTAATACTTTTCCTGTTTTTTGAGATCACTTCTAGAGATCATATTCATCCACTGGATAATACCATTCTTTTTTGTGGCTGAGGTTGCTGAACCCCTTACCTTGAATCCATTCAAGAAAACATTACCCTGTCCAGCTGTATCTCTTTTTAGAGACCGCATTGCCTAACAGATGACCTAGTGTTGGACCATGGCTGCAAAAACTTAGCCATCAGACTTCATGTTTTCTTTAGGCAGCACATTATGGAAAACCTCTGCGTGTATGCATATCTGCTATTTATTTGGCCTCAGCCCAGTGGGTCAAGAAGTCTACTTGGACCTCAGCAATACAACGTCTCTATGAAAAGATGAGAAAAACCATGGAAAGTAAGATTCAGAACCAGAATAAAATTCTCAATCTTGGCAATGTGTAAAATAACCAAGAAACATTTTGCCTATTCTCTGTATTAGCCTTCTTAATGGTGAGGCTCGAGTAGTGGGAACACTGGCAAAGGTAAACAGAAGTGTGAAAACGGAAAGGGACTTAGAGATTACCTAATCCACCTACCTCCCTTTATTGATGATTTTACTGAGATTCAGATGGATGAATTACCCCAAGTCACAGAGGTAGTCAGAAAACCAGGTCTCGGATATTTAGCCTGTTGTTCTATTTGTCAGAATCTAGGTCACTTGCTCATTTTCTGTGGTCTAGAACTGTCATCATGTAGTATGGTATTATTCATTTCTCCCTGCCACAGAAGCTGGGAAACACACCGAAGCATAGAATCAGTGAGAGGCATGAATTCCTCAACACGACAGAAAAAGAAGAGGTTGTGCAGAGTTAGAGGTGGTGTTCTGGAGGTGGGATGCTTCCTTGTCTTTTAAACTGCCAATACACTTAGTTTTAGGAGCTTTGGAAATGTAATTGTATGGGCATATGCTTTGTCTGAATGGATAATGGTACCTAGAAATGAGAAAACAATATGGTGGAGTTGAGATCTGGCCCCATTCGTCCAGTGAGCTATGTGATTTCCAAAGTTCCTGGTAGATGTTTTCCTTTGCCTTGTTCTGGACTTTAACTTGCCATCCATTTATCACATCTTGTGCATAAACAATCCATGGATCTTAAGTAGCTGCTAATTTCCATCCCCCCATTCAGATCCATGTTTCTTGCGGAGAAGGGATAACAGTATCCAGTATCATATGTATTGGATATGTAGCCATAGGACCGAGGTCCAGAGGTCAGTGTTGACTCTGGTTCTTCCTCAGCCAGCTGCTCTGTGTGCTGAATAGCTTGCTCCTGTCAGAGCTGGGATCTTTACATTTGCTTTGTGCTGCCCCTGGTCAATTAAAAAATTGATCCAGTATTCTAATTCTCCTTGGCTTTGCTTCAGCCTGTCAGAGCTTTTAACATTTGTATTTTCCTAAATCACTGTGGGCAGGGCTGGTTTTAACACAATTGTAAGGTTGGAAAAGTTATCTTTACCTGTATCTCCTCCCCCTTCTGTGCTGTTTCTTCACCCCTGGATTTCCCTTGTCACATTTCTGCAGGAACAAGATCTCCAGCGAGGTCTGAGTTTATGTGGATAGAGCCTCATTCATTCATTCCATTTAGTCAACAACTTTCTATCTAGCACCTACTCTGCTCAAGGCATCGGTTATTTGTCTAACACATTTAAGATTTCTGCCACAGGGTCATGCCCTTTACACCACATCCACAATTTTTGCCATATCACTTCAAAAGTAACTTACCTAGTATTTTTCATTTGAAGTAAATTATTTACTCAAATTCTTATCAAAAGTAGATTTAGGAGTTTGTATTTATTATCAAGAAGGCAAACTAAGTACTGGCTACTGTCTCTGTCTTCCATATCGAATCTAACAGAAGTTTGAAAAGGTACAATTTATGTGAGTGAACGTGGAGCTTCTCCTAACGAGGGATGCAGAACTGAACATACCGCAGGAGGCTAAAATTCTCTGGGTTCATTTTTACATGAAAGAAATGGCAACCTGGAGCAACATGGGAGGACATGGTGGAGGGTCTCTGGTACAGCATTACTTTTTTCTCCCAGGCTGGAAGTCATGACCAGCCAGGGCAACCCCCTGGCTGTAGCTTAGTATACCTGTGATAGGGTAATGCAAACTCTGGCTGGCACCAAGTTTCCAGGGCCCTAAGAAGAAAGGGATTGGAATAAACATCTACACACTTCCTAGGAGGCATGCCCTGAATTATTAGATTTGCCTATTGTAGTGTAGTATGATTAAGGAGGCTGTAATCAAATATAGATGTGAGCAAGTCACAGCAAGTCAGCCCAGAGCCATGCTGGGATGGGTAGCTGACTTGCTATGTTTGTCCACCCAACAGATATTTATGGAATGACTGCTCTGTATTAGGCGCTGTTCTAAGTGCTGAAGATAGTACTAAACAATACAAAGTACCCACCTCAAGGAATTTCCATTCTAAAGGAGAAAATAGACAATAAACATGTAGCAGCTGGATAATTTACCAGGAGCACCATCCCTCATACTCTTCTCCAGCATGGGCCAGAAAACTGCCACAGAGGGTGAATGTTTAGATAAAAGAGAGCTTAGACGATGTGACAATTGGTATCATGGGGGACAACACGGCTCCAGGAAAATGGTGGAAGTGGTTAAGCAGATTACGATTGTCCCTTGGTAACTGCAGGATATTGGTTCCAGGAACCCTTGTAGATACCAAAATCCGCAGATGCTCAAGTCCCTTCTATGAGGCGATATAGAACATTGCATATAGTCAGCCCTCTATGCCCTTGCTTTCCCAGTCACTGTTTGAAATACTGTTTTCAATTCATGGCTGGTTGGGTCCAAAGATGCAAAATCCTTGTAAACTGAGAGCTGACTGTATGTCAACAGACAATCTACCTAGAGTACAGCTCCCTTCCCCACAGATCACAGCTAGAAGAACAAGGGTAGGATCAGACTGCAGTCTTCCTAGAGGTAGAGATTGTGATTTGAGTGAGTTGACCCTATAAAAGGAATGCCAATAAAATAACAGTAAAATTTAAAAAAAATCACAAATACAACAACAAAAATATATAGCAGAGGAAGCAGAGCTAATGGAACAGAAACAACAAACTTTGAATAAGTATTATATATATCCTCAGGGAAATAAAGAAATTTATTCTAAGCACAAGAAAAGGGCAGATATTTCTAAAGAAGAACTAGTTAGAAATAGTGTATGTGAAACAATGTAATTATTTAAATAATGGATTTACTAGAAAATTTAAATAGCAGAATAGCTACAAAGACGATTAATAGGCTAGAATATTATATTGAAAAATCTGACATAAATTGGCATACATTTATGCCAATTTCCAGTATAAAATGGCAGAAAGTATTTGAAAAAAATCAAGAGATAAAGAAGATCAGATTAGAATCCAAATACTTATTTAAAAGGAATTCTAGGAAAAAATATTTACAAAGACAATGTAGAAAGGTAATCTTTGAAGGAAAAGTATTTTCCAGAGCCAAAGGAAGGCACATAACCTTAGACTAAAAATGGCTTCAGAGGGTGAAGCAGCACTCAGTGAAGAAAGACATAAAACCACGCATCCAGACACACGGGAGTGAGATTTAACATAGGCGTCTACAGCGGAAAACAAATCACCCATAAAGCCACAGCCCTGAGATAGGACATTACATTTCTCAAAAACAATAGCACCATAACTTTATGTGTTATTGGGACTCAAGAGAAGAAACTGACTGTAGATTATTGAGAAAATAATTTAAATAATAGGGTGAAGTAAAAATGTTTTCATCTTAACACTCATAGACCTCACCTAAAGATTTTTTTAAGCATATTCTTTAACAAGAATTTATATTAGTTTGTGAGGAAGCAATAATTATGGAAAGCAAGAATAAGTAAGGGCATAAATAAATGCCATTTGTTTTAATAAACAGTAATTGGAAGGAAATATACATCCACAACACCTAATCTACAATTTAATGTCACTTCAAAATGGGTGAAGTGAATTGTAATAGATAACACAGGGAGATAAAAGTTGGCCAAGGTTCTTGTCACTTGAGAAGGGAGACATGGGTATTAATGAAATTGAGACATTGGCCAGGAAAAGAGAACTATATGCTTTAAAAAAAAATGTGTAACCATCAGAAAAATGCAATGAATTACATAAGTTCAAACAAGCAATGCAAAATAAGAGAATTGAGGGGAGGAGGGAAAAAAGAAAGACTGACCTAAGTGATAAGGACTATTTTTAGGAACAAGCCCAAAAGATAACACAAATAAATCTTAATTCTTTATTATTATGATAAATAAAAATGGATTAAAGCCACAAATTTAGAAATATAGTCTAAGACAATATTTAAAAATCCAGTAATTTCCTTTTTAAATTTAAAACTAAAGAGGGAGAAATGTTGAAAATAAAGATATAGGAAAAGAGCTAGTAGGCAAACATGAAATAAAACAAAGCTAAGGTAGCTGTGCTTTTAATATCAAACAAAAGGGAATAAAAAGTGTATACAAATGTATAGGTACATGCTCATGCAAAGAAAACAGCACAGATGAGTACTTGGCACATGTCAGATGGCACTGAGGAGTCTTTTATAATTATCATTAATATTTGTATCATAAGACAAATCTGCTATGCAGAATAATTCCAAATTGTGTAAATATTTTGCCCTTGAGACCGTAGAGCATGACTCCCCACTTGTAAGTGTGAGAACACATAATGGCTTGCTTCTGAAGAGTATAAAATGTAGAAGAGGGAAAATTGTAACATCAAAGTGGAAAACTGACAAACACTAATTCCCTCAACTAGGGGATCAAGATTTGTATCAGCATCTGTAATCCCACCAACAGTGCACTAGGGTCCCCTTTTCTCCACAACCTCTCCAACACTTGTTATTTGTTGCTTTGTTTATGATGGCCATTCTGACCGGTGTGAAGTGGTATTTCATTGTGGTTTTAATTTGCATCTCTCTGATAGCTAGCGATACTGAGCATCTTTTCATGTGTCTCTGGATCCTCTGTATGTCCTCCTTGGAGAAGTGTCTGTTCAAGTCCAGTATGGAAACAGTATGGAATTTTCTAAGAAAACTAAAAATGGATCTGCCTTTTGACCCAGTAATTCCATTGCTTGGATTATACCCTAAGAACCCTGAAACACCAATCTGAAAGAACCTATGCACCCCAGTGTTCATAGCAGCACAATTTACAATAGCCAAATGTTGGAAGCAACCTAGGTGCCCATCAGTAAACGAATGGATCAAAAAACTATGGTACATTTACACAATGGAATTCTATGCAACAGAAAGAAAGAAGGAGCTCCGACCCTCTGCAATAGCATGGATAGAACTAGAAAGCATTATGTTAAGTGAAATAAGCGGGGCAGTGAAAGACAAATACCATATGATCTCACCTTTAACAGGAACCTAAACAACAAAACAAACAAACAAGAAAAATATAACCAAAGACACTGAAATAGAGAACAGGCTGACAGTGACTAAAGGGGAGAGGGGGGGAATTTCAGGGGAAAAGGGGAAGGGTTTACAGGAACAAGTATAAAGGACACATGGACAAAAACGAGGGGGGGTGGAAATGGGAGGGAGGTGGAGAGGGCTGGAGGGTGGTCTGGGATAGAAGTAAAAGATAGAAAACTGTACTTGAACAACAATTAAAATTTAAAAAAGCTTAAAAAAAGATTTGTATCAACAGGTGAAAGTGATACTTTACCTCTGGGTCTTCCTCCCCAAATCCATAATCCCAGTCTAATCATGGAAACATATCAGGAAACTCTCAACTAAAACATTCTATAAACTACCTGAGCAGTACCTTTCAGAACTGGTCAAGGTAACCAGAAATAATGAAGTTTTAAGAGACTGCCACAGCCAATGAAGCCTGAGGAAACTCGTCAATGGTCCCTTTTAAAGATGATTTTAGTTTTGGGAAATGCCAGAAGTTACAGGGCACCAAATCTGAGTTGTAGCAGTTCTGAGTCATCTGGGTGATTTGATGTTTCACCAAAAAACTCTGCATGAGATGTGATTCATGAGTGGGCACATTGTCATGATGAAGCTGCCAGTCACCAGTTGCCCATAGCCAGGGCCTCCTGAATCATCTGAATAGCTTCTGTGGAGGAATGTCCAAGCTCACACAAAACTTGATGCAGATTTGTTGCTTTATTCAGTCAGTCATCTTGAATGTGATGGCCACTCGTCTCATTGAATGCAATGTAAACATTGAGTGTGCTCACTCAATGGCATCTACCGCCCCCACTGACTAGTACAGTGAAGTTGTCATTGTTCGCACATGTGCGTTCCAGTCCACTCTCCTCGGCTGCCAGGTCACACTGATGTTGCGCTAACTGTTCTCGTAATATTAACAATGGCTGGACTTTTTCCGGATAGACCTCATATAACTCTCTATATAGATAGATATAGATACAGATATAGGTTATATATATCTATAGTTGTTTATCTATATCTCTATTTGAAGACCACAAATAGCATGCTTCATTGAGTGAACAACAAACCCTTTTCTTCTTTGGCAGATGTGAACCTTCATCGAAACCAATCATGTCTTAGGCCACAGAAGAATTTCAATAAATTCAAAGAGTCAGCACCACATGTATTATAGTCTTTGACCACCATGCCATAAAATTAGAAATTACTAACAAAAGAACATATTTAATATTCTCCCATGAATGGGAACTATAATAATCATGCCTCTAAATAACTCAGGGGCTAAAAAGGAAATCAGAAGTGAAATTGTAAACTATTACAGCAAAATAAAACAAAAACAGTGTATTTCAAACTGTGTGACATGCTCCTGGAGAGCACCGAAGAGGAAATATGTATCTTTGACTGTAATTATCAAAAAAATAAGAAATGTTGGAGATATATGAGGTTCAAATTCAATAGGCCAGAAACAGAGAAACAGAGCACATTTGAAGAAACATACAAACAACAAAAAAAAAGAAATAATAAAAATGAGGCAAGAAATCAATGAAGTAGAGTACAGGAAAACAGGATAATTTTTTAAATGTCAGTTCTTTGAAAAACCAATTATACAGACAGATTCGTAGCTAAACAGATCGAGATGAAAAGAAGAAACATATAATAAAAAAATTTGAGCAAAAGTGTGAAAAATCTGTAAAATATAGCAGATTGTTTAAAGGCACAAAATATAATGAACAATTGTTATGTGCTTACAGATTGGAAAACCTAAGTAAGGAATACATTTCTTTAAAAAGTGTCAAAATATGAGAAGATAGAGAAAAACATGAAAGAACAAAAGTCATTCAAAAACTGAAATAGTAACAAAAAACAAATGTACCCGGACATGTACCCTCCCCCTCCACCACATTTCCTGGCTCAGTTCTTGGGCTGCTGGTCCTTCTCCCTCCAGTCCACTTGCCAGATTGCTGCTTGACTGATCTTTTAAAGCAACAAATATGATCCTGTCTCATCCTGCTTATGGGCCACCTCACTCTGAACTGACTTCTTACAGATCTAGGGGAAAATTCATAATCTTTGGCTTACTCCTTGCCCCAATTGTTTTAAGCAGGATTTTTCGGATAGGTTATGTTCTTCCACCTTTTGATGCCTTTGCCCATGCTTTTTTCTCTCCATGGAATACCTTTCTCCCCACTTTCAGCCTTTTCATCAGCTCACTGTTTCTGATTCCTTAGGACTCAGCTCCAGTATTATCTTTTCCTGGAATAGGGAGACAACTCACCCTTAGTCTAATTCAGCTTTATCCACTTTGCATTCTTGATGCAGTCTACACAGAAATTAGTAGCATTTGCTTTTATAAACATAAAACCAGCATCACTGGGCATAAAGAGAAGGGAGGTGGAAAACTAAATACTTTTTTTATAAAAAGATTTTATTTATTTATTTTTAGAGAGGGAAGGGAGAGGGAGAGAGAGAAACATCAATATGCGGTTGCTGGGGGACATGGCCTGCAACCTAGGCACATGCCCTGACTGGGAATCGAACCTGCGATGCCTGGTTCACAGCCCGTGCTCAATCCACTGAGCTATGCCAGCCAAGGCTGAAAACTAAATACTTTTTAACACTATATTTTAAGTGGATACTGTGGTCTGCTTTTGACTGTCTAACTGAGGTCCATTCTGAGTTTATTAAAAAGGATATTACCATATGTTGGACAAATGGCATAGATGGGTGTTAAACCAAGATTTTTATCTTTGATGTTACAGGAGGATTGAGAGAGAGAATTGTAAATGGAGTAATTTCCTGAATTTCACTGGACATAATTTTATGTCCCATACACAGGAGTACAGAAATTTGCCTTAGATATGATGTCTACCCTCAGGGAGTTCATGTAAGGTGCCAGCTTAGCTTGGTATTTGCATTCACATACAGGCTCTTAAAAACAAACAAACAACAACAATGGCAACAAATATGGACTCCCCCAAAACCATGAGCAAATTTCAAGCTACTCTAATTTGTACCTTGTAAATATGTAGTTGGCTGCACGCTCCTGCCTTTGGTGGTGACTATTGATTCATGCCTGTGGAGTGGGAGGCACTCTCCAAAGCCCCATGTGCGAGTGGACTTCTCCGGCAAGTTTAATCCTGAACACAGATGGAAGTCCCTGCTCTGCAGAGGCAGGCATTCTCCTGATTTTTTCAGGACTCCATGCAGATCTCCTATAAAATTGAATACTGCTGAACAGGGCTACCATTTCCAATAAAGGGTATGTGTGTGTGTTTGTGTGCACTTCTGTCTGTCTATCTGTCTATCTACCTACCTACCCGATATATAATGATATATAAAACTGAAACTTAACCGTGCATTGCTTTCTGAGTTTCCTAAATTTCTTCTGATGGTGAAATTAGTGTTAAAGAAAATGGTCAAATGCACCTTGTTTTCATATCAAAAGCACCTCTGAATGTTATCATCTTTTAGATGTGATTACTGCCATTTTAAGTTAGGGTAATTTCTTATTACTATACGGAACATTGGTTTTATAGAAACTCCAAACCTTAATAAAATAAAAATTTTGGCAAAATATGTACTTTCAATTAAGTATCTCTCTGTCTGAAAAGAGATTTAATTAAACCTCTATTTCTGAGCCACTAAGAAACATCAGTAAGTAGGCGAACATTAAATCAGAGTGCCTGTCTTGCAAATTATAAAATCTCGAAGTTAAAATGACCATAGAAGTCATCAACATGGTGTGGCAGAAAGAAAAGGCGAATCACAATTGTGGCATAACTTCCAGGTGCCATGTCCTTCAGAGCAGAATAGGGACACAGAAACCCAGAAAGAATATTTAATATCCAAGGTTAAGCAGATAAGACTGGCAGAGAAGAAACCAGGGTGCCAATCTGTCTATCTCCAAATATGTTTTTGCAGTGCCACACTGTTCATTTCACCCAGATGGTAACTTCCAGTTCCAGCTGGAGTTCTTGTTATCCTTAACAAGCTGCATGCCTTTAAAAATGTTACCCACACTCTTTTAACAAATTTCAGGTTTATTCAAATATGACTTATAAGGTACATAAAATATAATCCACCTATTGAGTGCAATGAATTCTGACAAATGCATCCCATCCTGTAACCATCACTACAACTCAGGGCATAGACTATTTCCATGTGCTCAGAAAGTTAATCCATACTATTGCACTTCATCCCTGACAAGAGGGTGCAAACCCATTTTTTCCCTACTCCCCTGCAATGCACAAGTGTAAGTCTTATTAATGGCACAACAGCAAACTAAAGGTGGTTTTAGAAAAGCAAACTGGCCTGGGTCCTCATCATGGAAGAATAGCACTGAGCAGGGCATCTTGCATTTCCCCCACCCAACAGAGCAAGGGCACTGAGACCCGGTGTTTCTTAATTCATCACCTAGCCAAGTCCTGAACTGGGCTAGGTAACTGGGCTTCGTTTCCCCCCAGATTGAACAGGAGCTCCTCTGACAACATAAGGTGAAAGGAATTCACCAAAGACTTAAACATAGCAAAGAGTCCCAAATGGGCAGCCATTTTGTCTTCATGAGTTTGAGACTCAGTTCTTCCACCCACAGACACAATGTCAAGGAGGTGAAATGGGGAGAAGGGACCACGTCACAGCAAGCAACCCGATGAGAGAAACTTCTTTCTCTCCATGCATCCCAGTCAGTCCCCCCCTGCTCAGAGACATTGGGGCAGCTGGGGGCTGATGGGAGGGGACCCACCACACCATTCTCCCACGTAGTGACACCTGGCAGCCTTGCCTGGGGAAATCCCTTTACAACTCAGGCAGTGCCAGAAGCAAGCAGGGGCAGCTCAGAACACCAGATAAATCAGGCTGACCAAACAAATATTAAAAAGGTTTTGAAAATTAAACTGCCACTGGAACCACAGCCCACAAAGGTAGGCCAAGCCCTGCCTAATCTTGGCAGATGACTGCCTTCCAAAATAGCAAATTCAAATAGAATCTGGGGTCATCTAATATAACATAAACAATGTTCAGGCAATAAATGATCACCATTCAAACCAAGAACTAAAAATATGAGAACCTGTATGAGACAAGATAATCAACTGATGCCAACACCAAGGTGCCTTGTATGGTGAAACTGTAAAAGGATTTTAAAGTAACTATTATAAGACTATTTCAACAATTAGTTACAGATTCTCTTGAAACATATTTCACAAAATAGAAAATCTCAGCAAAAATGTAAGTTATTACAATGGAAATTACTGAGCTGAAGAATGCATAACAGAAAGCAACTCAGTAAGTGGACTCAATAGCAGAACAGAGAAGACAGAGAACAGAATGAATGAACTTGAAGATAGTACAATAGAATTCACTCATTATGAAAAACAGAGAGAAAGCAGACCGGAAAACTGCCGAAGTACTTTCTAAAACAAAAAAGAAATTTAAATAAAATTTTTAAAATGGTAAAAAAAAATCGAACAGAAACTCGGGGACCTGTATAACAATAACAAAATATACAACATTCGTATCATCAAAGTCCCAGTGGATGAGAAAGAGTGGGCTGAGAGAGTGTCTAAAGAAATGATGTCTGAAAACTTCTCAGTCTGGAGACGGACACAAACCTGGCTGAAGAACCTGAGCAAAACCAAGCGGGTTATGTCTAAAGAAATCTATACCAAAACGCATCGCATATTAAACTTTTGAATACTAGTGACAAAAACTGTAACCACTAAAAGAAACCAGACATAAGCGACACTTTCTAAGTATAGGGAGTCACCAATTTAAATAAAAAATGTTCTTATCTGAAATCAAGGAAGTCAGAAGGAAATGACACAATATGGTTTTTAAGTGCTGAAAGAAAAAAAAAACTGTCAACCATGAATTCTATAGCTGCCAAACTATTCTTCATAAATAAAGGGCAAATAACATTATCAAATAAAGGAAAATAATTTTGCACTATCAGGTGTACCCTTAAAGGCTGACTAAAGAAATTTCTTCAAACAAAAAGGGAATAGTAAAAGGAGGGATACTGGGACATCAGGAAAGGAAAAGGAACCATGGAAGGAACAAGGTGCAGGTACATATTAAAACTGTTTGTTGTATACTAATTTTTTGTGCCCTCCAATAATTTGTATGTTGTAGCTCTAACTCATAATGTGATTGTATTTGGAGATACAGCCTGTGAAGTTTGAATGAAACGATAAGGGTGGTGTTTTTATCTGATAGGGCTGGTGCCCTTCTAACAAGAATAAGAGGCACCGCCTGAGAATGCAGCGAGAAAGACCTGTCTGCAAACCAAGGCGGGAGCTCTCACTATTATCTGAATAGGTTGGCACTTTGGTCTGGGACTTCCCGGCCTCCAGAACTGTGAGAAAGCACATTTCTGCTGTGTGAGTACTCAGTCTACGCTGTTTTGTTTTGTCAGCCTGAGCTGACTTATACACATCCTTTTTCTTCATGGGTTTCACAAATTATAATTTAATTATTGAAACAAAAATTAGTACATTATCTAATAACCAAGACAATATTTTCAAGTGGAGAAAGTACAGGGACCTAAATGGAAGTGATGTTTCCAAATTTCGCCTGAAGTGACAAAATATTAAACAGCTGCCCTGGCTGGTGTAGCTCAGTGGATTGAGCGCAGGCTGCGAACCAGGCATCACAGGTTCAATTCCCAGTCAGGGCACATGCCTAGGTTGCAGGCCATGTCCCCCAGCAACTGCACATTGATGCTTCTCTCTCTCTCTTTCTCCCCCCCTTCCCTCTCTAAAAATAAAAAATATATATATTAAACAGCTGACTGTGGTAAGTCAGATATGCACACTAAAGCATACAAGCAACCACCAGAAACATGGAAGTGAGATACAAGAGGGGGCACCATAAGACCCGGAATTTATTTCTAAACGTTGTGTATTTATTCCCACATGTTTAAACTTCAGTCACCTGCAAAGTACTCTCCATGTGATGCGATACACCTATCGAGATGTTCTTTCTACTGCCCCAAACAGTTTTTGAGCTCCTCAATGACGATGCCTTTTAGTGCTTCTGCCGTTTTTGGTTTCCCCTCTTCCACATTGGCAAAATGTTTCCGTTTGAGGACTTGTTCATCCAGGGAAACAGAAAAAGGACCTCAGGGTGAGATGGGGTTAATACGGAGGGTGGGTACAAGATACATATATAATTTATGTATATAATTCATATATCATGTATATACACATACAATATAGCTCATTAAAAATGAACTATTGATTCACACAAAAATTGGATGAGTCTTCAGTGAATTATGCTGAAGGAAAAAGGCAATCCAAAATGTTACATGTCGTAATATTCTATTTTCATACCATTTTAAAATGATAAAAATTGTAGGACAAGTTAAAAAAATTAGTGGTTGCCAGGGCTTTGGAACAAGGGAGTGGGAGGATTGGAAGGCATTGGGTGATATGAAAAGAAAATAGGAGGGATTTTGTGGCCTTGGGACTATCTGGGGTATTGACTGGGATGGTGGACACAAACCTGTAGAGGCAATGCAGTTTTGTAGGACTGAATACACACACACACACACACACACACACACACACACACACACACATGAGTCCGAGCAATGGAATTCCGGATAAAATTAGTGGGTCAGTGTTAATATCCTGTTCGTGGTGTTGTAGTTTTACAAAATGTTAGTTTTGGAAGGAACTGGGCAAAATGGAAAAGAGATCCCTCTGTACTATTTTCTTGCAACTGTGTATTATTTCTTGTTACAGCATATGAATCTATAATTATAGCAATAAAATTTTCAATTAAAAGTGGAGCTTTTCATGCCATACAGAATTAGCCTCTCCAGAAAAGGAAAATGTGAATGGTTTTTTAAAAAATTTTCTCGTAGTCATTTGTGTTCAAGTCAGTCCTGTCCCTACTTCCCTGATCCCTGAAAACCACTGATCTGATTTCTATCCCTATAGTTTTGCTTTTTTAAATTTGATACAAATTAAATCACATAGTATGTTATCTTTTGAGTCTGACTTGTTTCATTTAGCATAACATTTTTGAGATTCATCCTTGTTATTGCATAAGCCAATAGTTCGTTCCTCTGTATTGCTGAGCCGTATTCCATAGTATAGATACACCAATTTTTAACCATTTATTAGTGGAAGGGTATTGGGTTATTTCCAGATTTTGGCAGTTATGAACACAGCTATGATAAACATAAATATATGGGCTTTTGTGGGAACATTTGCCTTCATTTAACTTGGGTAAATACTTCAGTGCTGGAATTCATGTTATGCCACGCTTTCCTGTTAACCATGAGGAGACTTCCAATTGCTCTGCATCCCTGTTAGTACTTTGTATTGTCACTATTTTTATTTTTAATTTTAGCTATGCTGGTAGTTATCTAGTGTCCATCCACCCTGCCCCTCTCACTTATGAAGATCTCTTAGAACAATGGAGTGATATATAAAAATGGTGGCAGGATACCCAGTGCTCGCTAGAGCCAGCTCCTAGTCCTCTGCATGATGTTGGAAGCATTGAATAGCTAACCCTCAGATAACTTTTCTGGCTTCCTCCATGAGTACTTTACTCAACTGTACACCACGTATCCTTTCTTCTTGCCTCCTTGCCACTTCCTAAACTTCTCAGGAAATGTCTTACTTTTTTACAGCAGTTTTCTTTTTTTATACATCTGCTATTTCCTCTTTTTTCTGATTAAATGTATTAGGTGACATTGGTTAATAAATTTATATAGGTCTCAAGTGTGCAATTCTATGACTCATCATCTGTATATTGCGTTGGGTGCCCACCACCCAAAGTCAGATTTTCTTCCATCATCATGTATTTGATCGCTTTTACCTTTACAAATTCCCACTCCCTGCCCCTTGGGGTAACTACCAGACTGTTGTGTGTGTTTTTAAATTTTTGTTTGTTCTTTGTTCATTTGTTGCTTTCAATTTTATATCCTGTATATGAGCAAACTTCCCCTTCATATTTCAAGATCCAAATCAAATAAAATTACAACATTTCACTACCATTTACCAATGATACCAACAGATGTATTTGTCCCTTGCTCTGCTGTGAAGACACTTTATGTGTGACTCGGCTGAGTAACTGGTAATTATCGTTTTGGAAGAAATGCTTTTCTGCTTGTTTGTGAGCGATTCCTAAAGAAATGGAAACTGGATCTTATTTTTCTTTGTATTCCCTAGGACCCAATATCAACCTTATGTGCTAAATTAAATTTAATAATGTTGATTTTGTTGTTTTGCAATATCCAGAAATGTACTCTGAAATCTTAAAATTATTTTCACTGTGGTTTATCCAAGTCCAGTTTGCATGTTCTGAAAGCAGATGCTGAGGGGGCATCTTCGGCACGTTTCTTCCTAACTGTTCTCCGTGTTGGACTCCTCTGCCTCCAAGCCAGTGTTTTTCAACCAAGTTTATGTCACAATTTTAAGGTGAATTGATAGTTGGTTTTTTGCTACTGCCCAATAGCCGAAATGATTTGTTGAGTCTGACTTTATGGAGTTTGTATTATGATATCAACAGGCATTTTGAATGTGCTTTTTCAAACTATGTGCATCAATCCCCACCCCACCCCACCACACCCCACCCTACCCGACCCTACCTTGAAAATTGTTGGGGACCACTCTGCTGGTCTCAGGAGGCTGTAACCCCGGTGACTTAGGCTGAGTGAGAGATCTCCGGACCAGGAGCCACTAAGGAGACAAGAACTTATTTCCCTGGCATGAATGCTGCCTGTTCAAATGCCTGGCTCCCTTTTGCATGATTGGCAGTCAATGACGGGTAACAATTCTCTAGGAAAGAGAATGAACCTAAGAGAGACGTGATCACGTGGGAATGCCACAGGGAAGAGACTCAAGGGGCTGTAGAAATGAAGGAGTAATTGACATCAACCCCTTTCCCCTTGGCTATGTCAAAGCCTGAGTCTTTGTACTTAGATGTGAGAAATCCAAGTCTCCTGGCTGCCTCTGTCTCCTGCCCAACTCAGGCCTGTGGAAATAGCTAAGGGGGCAGCCCAGACCAGAGACAGCAGACCCCCGGGGTAATCAGGCCTGGGACATAGAATATGCAAGATGCTGTGAGATCTGTTGGCTGGAGGAGGTTATTAACTTGGAATTTAAAGGCACAGACAGGAAACCTTTGGAACCTGTAGTCCTTTCATATGATAAAACTCCAATCTCTGCCCAGAATCACAGCAGGAGTTCTGTTAGCATCTTTGTAAGTCACCTGTTTCCTTTGATCCTTTCTGCCAGACTATGAATCCACAAACTGAGTCTGCTTTCTTAATAAAAACCTACTTGGGTAGAGGAACAGGGTGTTTTCCACTAGATAAAGTGGCCATGCTGTCTCTATTCTCCCACAGAAACTTGTTTGTCTCTGTGTATGTCTTTCTCGTGTTTGGACAAGCATCCAGGGATGGATACTGCTGGATGGTATCCACTACAGAAAATCACTGCTCGGAACCAGTGTTCTCAGCCTGGGTGACTCACACATCGGGTAGGAAATGTTCAACCATTCTGTGAAGGGTCTGAGGTCACAATCTGAAAGAGTCGACAGAAAAAGTGAAGCACGGTGTGTTTTTGCTCAGTGTCGCAGGGGTCAGAGGTACAAGCACAGGTGTTGTGACCTTGTGACGATGCTGTGATATAAGATGGTTGTCTTGAACAAATGTGTATCATTTGACTTAGATTGTTGAGAAAAGTAAACCACACAATTTTAAATGTTATCAGAGAAAGCTGGCAACTCCATCTTCCAAGAATATGTCTGTGACTGAAGCCAAAGTTGAAAAACTGCCCTAAATGCTTTTCTCTCACTTCTTTCCCCCAATTCTTTGAAAACTTAAAAATGTCTTATCATGAAGTTTATTCTAGAATTGCAAGATTAAGTGAATTTTCTTCTGCAGTCTCTAGTGTGAGCAATTAACTTTTCTTTTAATAAAGAAGCACTCATATATTAAAGAAAGAAAAGAGAAAGTTTGGTTTGCAAGCTATTCATTAGGGATCAATAACCTTGGGAGGGATGGGCTGTGGAACTACCTCACAGTCTTAAAGGAGCCTTAGCTAACCTGAGAGGGTTCACTCCGCAGGCATCCTATGTTGGACTGAAATGCCTGGATCTTGACACCCTCATCTCAAACCGTTATTTGGATGTGAACTGGTCCCGGCACAGCATGCATTTGGGTGAGATGACTCTCTGCAGCTGAAGTAAATCTTATAGCAGTTGACAAACGGAGGCCGTCTGTGATCAGGTAGTGTGGCAAGTCTTTCCTTGAAGGGGATTCTGGGTGGCAAACATCCAGATCTTCCACAATTAATAACAGTAGCTAATATTTACCTTGCACCAGAATATTGCAAAAAGCCTTTTATGCACATCATCTCATTAATTCTCACCTTCTACCCCTGAAGCAGGTATTATTATTCCTCCTATTTTGCAGATGAGATTACAGGCTAAGAGAGGGTAATTGGCTTGTCCAAGCCTTACAATGAGTTTAAATAGTGGGGCTTGGATTATAACCCACACAGTCTGACTCCACAGCTCAAGTATTTAACCACAATGGTATCCTGTGCAATCTACACTGTACTTAACCGAAACTCCTTGAAACTTGATAATCCACATGCAATGGATAGTTTTCTCTTAAGAAGAAAAGGAATGCCCCTTGACCCCCTGTCCTACACATATGCAGGCATATTTTATTTATCAGGGTATCATTTTGTTTATTTGAGCCAAGTGTGGTATTGCCTGATATGAGGAGAGTTTCCATCTCAGTGTCCTGCAAGTTGCATAGACTGACATGTGACCGGGCCAGTGTTTAAGGCGAGTGCTGATCTAGCCCACCAGCCTGCCATGTTTGAGTTCACAGAATAAAACGGACCGAAGTGCTGAGAAACTGTGGGGAGCCAGAGTATGGCCATCAACACTTCTAGACAGTCCAATTTATAACCTTCTAAGGACGCAGATGAAAAGTACAGCAGTCACAGCCGTTGATCTTTGCTGAAGAGCTTTTCAAGATAATAATTCACCTTTAGATTTCCGTGCACCTGTAGGTAACAGCATCAATTAGCACTGACTTTCAGTGGTGGACCTCATTTTCCTTCAATTATCTTTTGATCTATATCAAATAACCAAATGATCTTTGAACAGGTGTGACTTAAAAAAAAAACCCTTGGCCTTCTCAATCGTACATATTTATTGACAAGATAATAATTTTTATATTAGGTTTGCAAATACATTATCTTTTTTTATGGGTAACTCAAATGAAATAAAAATAGACTGTCCCAGTTATGATTAGAGGTGATAATTTGCAGTCTAAGTGTGTTGCCATGGATACTCAAGACCCCTCCCCCCTTTTCTCCCAAGACTCAGGCCTGAAGTCAGAGCTTAATCCTGAGGTGCTTTTCAATAGCACCAGCTGTCCAGAGCCTGAAAGGCGTGGCAAATTACAGCATTATTAGAGTGAAATGGTATGGCTAAGCTAATTATTTGTGGGCTTTAGACACAGGTGTTCATAAAAGGCCCAACGTGCACTCCTAATCAAGTCTGATTGGGCCCGAACAACAGCCCAGCGTGAGGCCATCAAAGACTTGTTTATGGTGTCTTCCATTTAAATAATAAAAGAGGCCACTGTAGGCCTTCTGCCCAGTAGTTTTTAGTGTTGCTCTGAGTTTGTCATTACAGGTAATCATATTTGGTGTTTTCCTTTGACTTAGTGCAGTCACGGAGATTTGTTTTCTGGTAATATTTTACTTGATAGTCACAAAACAATTTTATGTATTTTGGCCATTCAATGACAATTTCTAGTTAATGCTACTTTTTGTGAATGTAACTTTACAGAACTGAAAATTGGAATTTCATTATGAACATTATATTTTGGCTTTTACCCAATGAGAGAGTTGTTAATTCCTCAAATATTTCCATTTCATTACCTGTGACACTTTTCTGGTAATTTTTGTGTTCATAATATAATAGTAAGTTGACTCAAAAATATGATTTAAATTTTTCCTCAATAGTATTTGACCATCTGATATCTGAGTATCATCAGTTGTTCAAATGCATGTTTGATGTGAAATGTTACATGGATTCATCATAGCTTGATATTATACTGAGCATGATAAATCACTGTGATTAGCACAGCCAACCTGAATATCCCTGTTTTGCTTCTTTAAATTAATGAAAAGAATGTGTCTTTGATGTCTATTGGCCATAAAGAAGTTTATATTGTATAGTTATGAAACAACAGTTACATATCTAATACTTAGCCTTGAAATACTAATGATGTAGTAGATTTATTACCCTGACACTACTTAGTAAGGAATAGGTTTGTCTATTGTAGTTTTCTATGGCTAATATAGTGGTGCATGTTTTAGAAAGTGATACAGTTAGCACTGCCATATAATAATGTTGAAATACCTAGTAGATACTTTACTTTAAATATTCTTTATTCTATGTTCTCATAGATGCTTGTAAATTCATAAAATGTGAAAACATATTTCTTTAGAGAAATAGCCTTTACCGTCACAATTGGATGAAAATGAATTTACCCACTCTCTGAAGGCAGAATGAACTATTAAGAGAGACAGATGACCTCATAAATGTGTCTATGTGCAGATCAATCTAATGGAGCCTACTATGAGTATAGATATGCTCTTGGATGATTGAAAACACCTGTTGTGTTTTTGCATCAGTTCAGTTAGGGTATTCTTCCTCCCTGTTGTTCTATGCAGGGAAGAAGAATAGGAGTTGGTACTTTCTGGACATAATTATATAGCCTTTAAATAGTGGTGATTAGTAGCTTTTATAATATGTTATACAAAGACACAAGACTTCCTATATATAGGTAGAAAGTAAATATATTACCTCTCTACCCAGATGAGTAAGTATTGTATACAGGGAAGTGTATTCTCAGAAGCAATTAGAAGAAAAATGTGACAGTGACCACCTTGAACTTGCAATGGTTGTACAAATTATTATTACTCAGCTGAAAGTCAACAATTATCTACCAAACACCTACTATGCTTATGCCTCTTCAAGAAGAGCTTAAACACAGGTGACTACCAGCACTCGTTGCTCTTCTAATTATATGTGAATTCTCGCATCTGTCCAGACAAAGTTCAGCCATTGTTAATATAACCAGAACAGTTTGTGTGACATCAATGTAACCTGGCAGCCAAGGAGAGTAGACTGGAATGTGTATATGTGAATGATGATGACTTCACTGTACAAGTCAGTGGGGGTGGTAGACACTGTTGGGTGAGCATGTGTCCTATGTGGCCATCATATTCAAAATGACTGAGTGAGTAGAGCAATGAATCTGCATCAAATTTTGCATTAGCTTGAACATTCCTCCATGGAAACTATCAGATGATTCAGAAGGCCACAGCTATGGGCAACTGGTGATTGGCAGCTTCATCCCAAGAACATGCCTGCTCATGCATCATGTTTCATGCAGGGTTCTTTGGTGAAAGATCAAATCACCCAGGTGACTCAGCCCCTCTACTGCCCATATTTGGCACCCTGCAACTTCTGGCTTTTCCCAAAACTAAAATCACCTTAGAAAGGGAAGAGATGTCAGAATGTCCATGAGATTCAGGAAAATACGATGGGGCAGCTGATGGTGACTGGGAGAACTGAGTGAGGTCCCAAGGTGCCTACTTTGAAACAGACTAAAGCATCATTATACTCTGTACAATGTTTCTTGTATCTTGTATCTTCTTAAAAAAAGTCTCTATTTTCCATATTACATGGCTGAATACCTTCTGGGTAGACCATATATATTGATACATATATTTGCTTTGATCTTGCCTAGTTCAGAGATATAACTACTCAGTCATTTCTGGGCAACATAACTATATCTTGAGTCTTTGTGAAAGTAGAATCTCCAGTGAAGGTTTTAAGACCGCTTGCAATAGAAAGGAGTAATCTGAGCACATATATTAATCTGGAGTGGATCAGCTAGAATGTAGTAGCAAACCCCCAAACCCAAGGGGCTAAATATAAGCTTATTTCTGCCCACATAACATATTTATACAAGTGAGCAGGTGGTCCGGCTCATTTTAGGCTCTTGTGGCCCAGACTGATGGATGCTGCACCTTGATTCCTGCTTCTACAATCCTTGTAATAGAGCGAAGGTGGATCATGAATGGTGTCTTAAAGTTTATGCACTAGTGACACAAGATACTTATGTTTACATTTTATTATCTCAACAAATCAAATGGCAAAGCTAAATGCGAAGGGCACTGTTCAGGAAGCAAAGAAATATTTAGTGAGCAGAAATGATTACTATAGCATGCTCTAAATCACTTGTTGCAAGTGAATTTTTTATAGACTAGAATAGCTCAAGAACTACATTCTTAACTAGTGTATAATTAAAATTGGAATTCATAGAAATAAAATGGGAGGGATTGTATCAAGACATAAAGCATGCATCTTTTCTTGTTTGAAATCATTCAAAATGACAGAAATATAAAAAAAGTTACTTTTAAACTTCTTATTCTTAAATATTTATATTAGAAATGAGAGCACAATATTAAATGAACTAAACCTTAAACTAAGGAAATGAGAAAAAATTACAAAATAAACACAAAGAAACAGCCTGAGGGGAATAAATTCAAAATATATTTACAATAATAATAATGAAATTGAAAATATCAAATCAGTAAGTTTTATCTGTTAAGAATTCTGGTTTTTTATTAACCCATTAACTAGATAAAAATCCCCTAGTAAATTGACAAAGTAAAAAAGGAAAGAATAAAAAATAAACAATATTAACTATGAGGATACATATATGTATTATAAATATGTATATGAAAATATATATGTACATAAATATACAGATAGAGGAATTTAAATCAGAATATAATATTTTCAACTCTATGCCTTAAAAATGTTAGTTACTTAAATTAATTTTTGAAAAGATAAAACAACTAAAGAGGCAACTATGGGAAACAATGAGAAGGTAGTAATATCTTCACCTAAAAATAGGTCCTAAGTTCAAACAATTTTCTATCAAACATTCATAAAGAGAAAAATATCTATATTCTATGTACTATTCCAGAGCATAGAAAATTACGTACAGCTTCCCAATTTCCCTCAAGCCAAATACAGAGAATATGTACCCACAGAGAGAAGAGAAACCCAGAACCAAATCTCACTTATATAAAAAAATTATTCAAATTAGAATGTTAGCAAATCTAAGGTAGAATTATATTCAAAGAGAACTGCATTATGATCAATTAGACCTTGAGTATGAAGGCAAACATAATTTACATCAAAAAATCAAATTGCTCACAAACAGGTTAAATGATAAATCTTGATAAGATAGTCCAAATTATAAAGTTTGACATATGTGTATATGTATATATTTTTCAAAATCAATAAATTAAGAATAGAAAGACAATTTGTTTACCTAATAAAGTATAACTACTAAGTAAATATGAGAAACATCATCCTTATTAGTAAGACATTAAGTTAATAAAATCAGTGAGATTATAAGGATGATCACTATCATCACAATAAAACACGCTAAAGATGTTAACCCAAGTAATAAAAGAAGAAAAAACAATAAAATAATTTAGCAAGAAATAAATTATGAACTTGATTAAACAATTTTCTAACACAGGGGAAATGAAATGAACAGACATTTGACAGGAGAGTTAAATATAAGGCCATAAAGAGGACAAGTGCTACACTGGGGTTTGCTGGAGAAAGGGAACCAATGGTGTATGTGCGTGTGTGTGTATGTGTGTGTGTGTGTGTGCGTGTGCGCATGTGTGTGATTTATCACTCTATAGAAAGATTTATTTAAAGGAAGTGGTGCCCATGATGGTGGAGGCTGACAACTTTAAATCTGAAGGATAGACTGGATGGCTGGAAATCCAGAAAAAAGTTAATCTTTCAGTTAAAATCTGTAGGCAGTCTGCTGGCTAAATTTTGTCTGCCTCCAGAAAGGGTAGGTCTTTTACCATTAAGGCCTTTATCTGATTAGATGAGGCTCACCTACATTATGCCAGGTAATTGAATATTATCAAAATTATGTCTTTTTTCTTCTTATGAAAATGACAGCAATTATAAACAGGAAATTCACTCAAGAAGAAATAAAAAATACCTAATCTCATCCATATGCAGAAATATACCAAGTGAAACAATAAGCTTCATTTTACCCATTAGAGTTGGCAAAATTTATAATTTTGATAACACTCCACATTTTAAATTTATTTTTTTCTTAATGGTGACATAATTGACACATAGCATTGTATTAGCTTTAGGTGTTCAGCATAATGATTTGATAAGTGTGTATACTGCAAAATGATTACCACAGCAATATCCATCTCTACATATAATCACAATCTTTTTTCCTTATGATGGAACTTTTAAGGCTTACTTCTTAGCAACTTTCAAATATACAATATGGAATTATTAACTATAGTTTCCATGCTGCACACCTCATCTCCAGGTCTTATTTATTTTATAACTGGAAGTTTGTACCTTTTGACCACCTTTACGCATTTCATGCTCCTGCTCCATGCCTCCCTTCAAGAAACTACCCATCTATTCTCTTTAACTGTCAGCTAGGTTTTTGTTTAGTTTTGTTTTCAAGATTTCACAAAAAGCAAGATCATACAGTATTTGCCATTCTCCGTCTGGCCTGTTTCACCTAGTACAATGCTCTCTAGGTCCATATGGCGAAAATCCCTTTCTTTTTCATGGCCAAGTAATAGTCTGTTATATGTATCTTATCTTCTTTATCCATTAATCTGTCTTTGGACACTTAGGTTATTTCTGTGTTCTGGTTATGGCAAATAATGCTGCAATGAACATCAGGGTGCATATATCTTTTTGAGATAGTATTTCATTTCTTTTCGGTAAATATTCAGAATTAGAATTACTGGATGGTTTGGTAGTTCTGCTTTTAATTTTTTGAGGAAACTCCATATTCTTTTCTGTACTGGCTGTGCCAATTCACTCTCCCAACAAGAGCTCACAAGGGTTCTCTTTTATCCACATCCTCACCAACACTTTATTCTTTGTCTTTTTCATAATAGTCATTCTGTGAAGATAGCTATAGCAGTGTAGGGTACAGACATGGATGATTGAGATCAAATGTCTTTGGTAGTTAAGATAGCATGTTTTATGTAGGAATAAACTATTTTATCTTCATTGTCAGTCTTTAATACCTCCTTACCTTCTCTTCTTCAAATTCATTTTTACTTCCACTAAGTCAAGCTTTGCAGAGAGTTGTAATTGCCTCCTAATATCCCTCCTGGGAAGTGTTCATTTTAACAGGAAATCTGAGGAAAAGGAACAGAATGTCTTATTGAATTTTTTTTTGCATTTCATTCTGTTTTTATTGTTGTTCAAGTGCAGGTGCCTCCATTTTCTCCCCAGCACTACTCCTGCCTCCTACCCTTGACCCTACTCCTTTTGGCTTTGTCCATGTGTTCTTAATATATGTTCTTTGACGACCCTTTCCCTATTTTCTCCCATTATCCCCTCCCCCCTCCCCTCTGATTACTGTCAGTTTGTTCTTTATTTCTAAGTCTCTGGTTA
Organism: Tonatia bakeri; assembly: GCA_004024845.1. NCBI lineage: Eukaryota > Metazoa > Chordata > Mammalia > Chiroptera > Phyllostomidae > Tonatia > Tonatia bakeri. The sequence goes on along the minus strand of PVIA01000356.1, from coordinate 327,509 downwards.
TATTTTGCTTGCTTGTTTGTTTTGTTGATTAGGTTCCGCTTATAGGTGAGATCATGTGGTATTTGTCTTTCACTGCCTGGCTTATTTCACTTAGCATAGTGCTGTCAAAATTCGTCCATGCTGTTGCAAAAAAAAAAAAGAAAGAGAGTAAGAAAGAAAGACACACAACCCAACTCCTCACTTCAAAGTGGCAGGGGAATCAGACGTTGTTAACCCTTTCATGTCCTTATTAGAGTTTGTAGTGAAGTGTTTATGTGAGGGAAGCAGTGTGGTATAATGGTTGTAAGCTCAAACTCTGGCACTAGATTGTTTGGATTCAAATCCCAACCCTATCTCTTGTTTACTCAGTTTTCTCATCTGTAAAATGAAAATTATGCCAATACAAACTCCATCTTGCAAATGAAATTGCCATGAGTGCTAAATGAGTTAAAGTATACAAACTAATTTGATCATTGCCTGGCTTATAGTAACTACTATACATATAAGAGTTTGTTAAATAAATAAATAAACAGTGCTAACATGCAAAAAAAAAGAGTATTTTAGAAATTAACATTCAATTATGAAGATGCAATAGGAGAGGGAGAACTGGGACTTTTTTTGATAGTCCTAACACATGTTCCCAGGCAGCAAACTCCCAGACCTCTGAAAAGGTCAGTCCTGATAGGGAGTGATAAGCAGATCAGAACCATGGTGAGCAAGGACCAGTTCATAGAGAGCCCAGGATGACGCTGAGGTGCACAGATCGTACCACTGCCGGGCATGCGCAGAGTAACTAGATGAAGAGCAGCAGAGGTGATTAGTTGTGGGGACTCATAATGTCTGAGGTCTCCATGAGGGCATGAAGATAAGAAGGACCTGGATAAAAATAGCCAATACCTATCTAGTGGCAGCTCTGAGCCAGGTTTTAATGTGAATACTTTACTTGTGTTAACACAGTTAATCCTCACAAAAGTCCTTTGGTGAAAGTACTGTTTCTCTGACTTCAATTTCACTGAGGAAGAAAAGGAAGCAAGATCACCTAAGCAAGTATGTAACAGCGGGGACTTGAACCCAAGTATGCCGACTCCACTGTGTCTCCCCTAGTCACGGATGGGAGTGGGAAAGCCAGAAAAGCACAGGTACAGATTTGACTGCATCTTTCATTTAATATCGCCCTCCACTGAAGGTCAGGATGAGATGCGTGAAGGTAAAAAAAAACACCTCCCATGGGACAGAAAATGGTCACTTGTGGTTTCCTACATATCATAATTTCATGTTTCAGGGCTTCTGCTGATGCTGTTTCTACCTCCTTGAATACTCCTTTAAAAAATAAGTTTGGGTATTTTTCTCCCTGCAAAGATTTCCCTGACTTTGTCTCTTCCTCTGCAGATAATAACTCAGGCTCCATTATACCCCCAGCATACTTCTAGCCTGTAATTGACAAACATTAGCGCACTCATTGATTGCCACATCTGTCTTCCCCATGGACACTATCTGATCTCCTTGAGGCGGTGGCTATGCCATTGTGTTAATCAGACTCTTTGTAATGATAAGAAGCAGAACCATATCCTGGCTGGCTCGTTTAAAAGGGTTCATTATGCGTACACATAGAGAATAGGGACAGAAAACACTCCCAGGGACTTCCTGATGGACTAGACTGTTCTTCAGGATGCGGTCCCTCTGTTGCTCCACTGGCCCTTTGCACTGGGCAGGTGCGTCCTGTCAGATGATAGTTGCATCGTTCCGGTGACTCAACGTCCATCTCTCTCTTCGGCACCTACCTTTTCTGCTGTTGACTCACTTTTTTCTATGTATCTCATGTGCAAAATTCTCAACGGATTTAAGTTAGCCTCAGCCCAGAATAGTGAGCCATTGTCGACCATCATTTATACACAAGGGCACCTCAGAGATTGCTGGCTACTGGCTAGCAGATAGCTAGTCACTGACTCATGTGTAATCAATCATGGCCAAAGTAGTAATGCATGGAATACAATGCCATACCACGGTGACTCAGGAGTAATAGACCACTTGTGGTCAGTCCCAACAAACGAAGATTTAGCCTTGGGGCCGTTAAGGTCAACTTGTCCTATGCAATCCTATGTGTTCAAAGACTCTAACACAGTGCCTTTCATATGTCAGACACACAATATGTGTTGAGCGAGTGTGAATGATGTTCTGAAATGACAACAGATACATTAAATAGAGCAGGAAACCAAGAGGTTTCCTGAGTTATTTCTTTGGTCAATAATTTAGTGGTCATTTATAGAATGTATGTAGGTTCAATAAGTATCAGACAGTGTTCTGGGTGTGAGAGATGCAAAATTGAATAAGATCCCAGACTTTGTGAATTTCGATCTAAAGGGAGACACTGGCAAGTCAACCATTATAATACAATATCATAAATACTGTAGAAGAGTATCAGTGTATCCTGGGCTTGAGATAAGGGTCAGGAATTGTGTCCCCAAATCTCAAAATAGAGGTTAACTAGAGAAGTGTAAAGAATTTGGCAATTTCCTATAAAAGAGTTTACCACACAATAATTGACTCATGGAGCTAAAGAGATTTTTAAAAAAATATGCATTAAATCAAATTACTGGTTTTCAATTACCCTCCCTTAAACAATTGAAAGTACAAATGGGAAAACTCTCAGCTGAGCTACCCAAGCAAAGTCATTGGAAAATGATCAAATGACAGAGTGTGAAAGATTAAGTTGCCTTTTGCTTCTTTATTTTTTCAAGTTAGTTAACAGGACTGTGGCACTAAGCTCCCCTTCTGTATGGATCTCTATAGAGGTTGGCGATCTATATGGATTTCAAAGTATGCATGTAGGGCATTTAACATAATTATCAAAGTCCTCCAGCTTTCTGCTGTTTTTAATTCATCATTTCTAAATCAGCAAGCCTTGGGAAGGCTATAGTATATTCATCAGAGTAGCTTCAAATGCTTAGTGCTGTTTTTCAGTCCAAGTAGGACAGGAAAGAACATCATCTCCCTTTTGAGCCAGCACAAAACCAGTCAGTATATCCTACTGGCCCAAAACAAAAAGTACCTTCTCCAATCTGTGTGGGGAGTGTTGAGAACTTACTCTAAGGGAATTTATTGGGCTAGCAATTTACATATATTTTCTTATTTAACACTTGCAACAACCCTATGTGTATCATTATCTTCATTTTAAATGAAAACCTTCAGTTTAACAGAGGAAAACCTTTTAAAAAATAAAAAGACAAGACAAAAAGTAGGATACAATTTTTGAAATACACACTGCTATCCATAATACATAAGGAATTACAAATCAATTAGAGAAAGATAACCTGATAGAAAGTGGGTATTCTAGATCCCTCAAACCAACTTTGTTTGTTAAGCAAATATGAATGCATTAATCTTAAAGCTGTAAGGGAGAACTCAGCTTTACAAAGCCTTAGGTACTGCAAAAGAAGAAGTTAGAAACGTATTCTCAGAGCTTTGAAGTCTGGGCTTAGCGCTTGAGGTGGGGTTTTTTTTTTTTTTTTTACTGCTGGGAAATGGTTGCCATTGGGCTGCTGAACACAGTAGAGTCTGAAGACAACTCCTTTTGAATAAACTGTTATCCTGATCAGAAAGTTATTTTTCCAGGGGAGCAAACTGTTTGCTCAGATCACCTGGTATGCAAGAAGTTCCCGGACCTAACAGTGAAGTTAAATTGACCTATAGACCATCTCGTCTTTTACATTATATAGTTACTTTAGGTCATCTCAACAGATACACAGGGCAGAATCAGTTTCAGCCCTCCTTACCCTTGTGGGCATCCTCTCGCTGGAGGATAGATCATCAATTACCCTTTTATTGGGACATGATTAATCCAGGTCCATGCCACTGATTGAGGTGTGGTCATCACATACCATGTGTCTGGTGGTAGCTGCTTCTACTTTTGTAAATATTAGGTATTTCTGTTCTTTCTATTGGGTGATCACTGTCAAATCACTTGACAGAGTAGGGACTGAGCATTTGAAACAATGGAAATTTGAGCCACATAGAAAAAATGCTAAGAAAGATTTTCATCAGTAGGCAGTTCACTTGTAAACCATTAGTGAAGGCTGCTCAAATTAAACCAGATTCCATCTCTAACCTGAACATCCAAAGCACACATAGAACCAGATATGAGTGTTAACAAATTATATTATTGCTTTCCGCATACCCCCTCCTCCTCTCTCTACTTCTCTGTCTCTGTTTCACAGACCTTTTGAATAATTTTACAAGTATCAAGATGCAAACACAACATTCTTTCCCGTAGATGACACATGTTCTTTCTTGAAAAGCTGAAATGATATCTAGGATGGCTCTGTATCGTCATGTGTCTAATCTCATGAATGCTTCAGGTGAGGCTTTGGTCTTAAAAGAGCCAAATGAACATGGGGTGCTCCCCACTTCCCAGTCCTCTTGTAAATCGTGACATGAAGACACTTGAGGAGAAGAAATTAGCTCATAAATCAGACTCAGTGGTTAAGGTTTTGCATCTGAAAATGAGAATCCTTTATTTTTTATTTTTATTTTATTTTTTTACCTTTTGAATTGGTACCTAGAGAAGTTATTTGCTGAGAGGGCAAACAGTTGACCACAAATTGACCATGCATGATAACAGGGATTCATCTAAAGGCAAGTATCAAGTTTACCAGGTAACAAATCTCTGTCCAGGCTGCAGGGAGTGGCCAGCAGGCTGCACAAACCACTTCCTTTGGAATTCGTGTAGGTGGAAATATTTTTAATTGACCCACATTCCAGTGGTAAATCAACATTGTGTGTTATACTTAAAAGTGAAATAGTTGAGGCATTCCTATACTATTCTCAGATAATTCATGAATGTCGCCTGTCACTTTACTAATAATACAAATAACTAATGTTTATTGATTATATACTATCTGCCATGAACTAATCATTTAACATAGTTACTATTTGAATCATCACATTGGACCTTTGAGGCAGAGACAATATCCCCATTTTAAAGATGGAGGAAGGGAGAGAGAAACAGGTCATGCTAATTAACTTCAGTTAGCTGGCAGTGAGCCAGGATTTGTACCAGAATCTGGTTCCAGAATATTTTTCCTGTGTCCAGGCTGGTTTATTTGGTTTCCGCACCCTCAGGTCTGCATCCCCTGGTGCCACCCCACTGCAGCACGATAATGTCGCGGTACGGGAGCTTGTCACATCCACAGGGTCTGCCATGTCCTTCCAAACCAGCTTCGTACACTCAAGGGTGACCGCGGCCGCAAAGCCCCGGAGCACCGCACACGGTGCAGCATTGCTCAGTCAGTCGCTCGTCAGGGCCTTCAGGTGGCGCTCCCTGCACTTATGAGCCTCCACGTGGTCCATGGAGGGTAAAACAGCGTGGAGCACACGTGGGTCAGGTCCGACATGCGCAGTGGCTTCCCAGACTTGGGCAGTTTAGGGGCACCACAAGTTTCTGCAGCTTGGTGGCCTTGGGGGGTCAGTGACAGGAGACAGAAGCTGGGCAGCACCTTCTTCTTGTCCTTGCTTTCGGGTAAAGCATCAATCATCTGGGCCGGTCCCCGAAGTTGCGGTGGGCGTGAAGTGTCACTGGGCTGGTTACTGGTGGCCACTGACTTCTCTTGGAAGCCCCACACCTGGTCCTGCACTGTAGCCACTGCAAGTCTTTCTGCTCCTGGCCCCAGGCACCTGGCAGCTTCTCTCAGGATGGTCTTTTGTTGTTGTTATTGTTTTTCGGTGTAAAATGTACTCCAGGATGGCCTCATGGCCAAACAGGAAGCCCTCTGGGGAGAGGACAGTCTGTGCAGGAATGCAGAGAGATGCGGTGGCCCTGGCAGTCCTTGAGAGCATCCTGGCTCCGTCCAGTGTTCCGGGTTCACACCCAGAGGCCACTGAGTCTTCCTCCTGCTTGTAGCTGAGTGGAGATGGCAGCCCTTGCTGAGCCACATCATCCTCACAGACACGTCCATGTTCCTGTGTGGCTTCTTCAGCTGTGACCCCACACCACGGGGGAGACAGAATTTTGCCTCATTAACGTAGCCAGCTCTCTTTGTGTTGGTGTTGTCATGCTCTGTCTTGTCCCATCCTTTTGCTGATCACCAATGTATTTCTTATAGTGAAGGTGGGTATTTTATATGACAAATAATTCTTGCTTTTTGTCTGTTTGATGCTGCAGACCCCAGCCGGCAGGGCCCATGTGTTGTGGCTGTGACGGACAAATTTACACCGACTACAGAAGTCCTGTGCAGAAAAAGGGATGACATGGCCACTCTCTAAATGAGAGAGAAGGCACAACTCCTGCCTGGACAGGCTTTTATTGTTTTTCTGGGTACGTTGCATGGAGGATGGTCCTCATTTACTATGCACAGGTTTGCTGTAGGTGATTACCTTTTACAGATAACAAAGGAAAGAATGTTGCTAATTACTTCAAAGAGAAGGATGTTGCAGATCAAGGGGAAAAGTGGTTAAACGGGTTACACTCCCTACTTAGGGGGATTAGCACAGAATTTAGGAAGTTACAGTAAGCACTTGCTGTCTCAATTCAGGGTGAGGGAATTTTAGCAAAAGCAAGTCAGTCTCATAGCAGCCTAGGTACAATGCAGACCTGATTCCCCACAGGAGAACCTATCCATGGGCATGGGTCCTGTGTGCCGACTCGCTCCCCACTGGCCTTTCCTAGTAGGGACTGGGCTACATTCCCCATGCCATGTGGAATAGTCCCTTATAGTTTGACAGTCTCTCTCTTTTACTTTCAGTGTTTAAACAATTGACATGTACTACTTTATTGACATAGTTGGACTTAAATCTACCATCTTATTGGGGGTGCCACCTGTTCTGGAACCTGTTCTTGGTTCCTTCCACCTCTTTTCCTGCCTTCTTTTGGGTTAGAAGAGTTTCTTTTTTTTTTAAGATTTAATTTTTATTTATTTATTTTTTAGAGAAAGGGGAAGGGAAGGAGAAAGAGAGGGACAGAAACATCAATATGTGGTTGCCTTTCACATGCCCCCAACTGGGGACCTGGCCTACAACCCAGGTGTGTGCCCTGACTGGGAATTGAACCGGCGACCCTTTGGTTTGCAGGCCCCCACTCAATCCACTGAGCTATACCAGCCAGGGTGAAGAGTTTCTTTTTATGACATTGTTCTGAGAAGCTCACCATGTATACTCTTGTTTTTATAAAAGAGTCTCTTTTCCCCCACGTGTGCAAACTATTTGTCTGGATAAAGTGAATGGCAGTAATTTCTGAAAGATGACAGTGACGTTACTCATTAAGTTGCAGTCTTATCTGCCTGCATGTGGCTCTGCTGGAGCAAACACTGATGCTCACTGAGTCATCTCAGCTCTCGGTCCAAATGTTGAGTTTAATTTATCCGCAGAGTAGGAGCATGGGTAAAGTAGGGCATTGGTACATGCTTGAATACTATACAGCAGTGAAAATTAATATAGCAGTATGGATTAACATAAAATGATGTATTTCAAAAGCAGTAGAAAAAGGAAGTTGTTAATAAAATCATTCATGGAAATTAAAGAAAACATAACTAGTAAAACTAAATAAAAGCAGGAATGATGAAAACAGAATTCAGAATAATTCCTTGCCTGTTCTCCCACAAAATAAAAGATGGCATGTGATCAGAGAGTGTCACAGTGAGAGTTTTGATAGTAACACTCATTTCTAAAGGTGAGTGGACTTCTTCAATTTATAGTTGCTTAAATTCTGTATCCATTAAACATTTTTTATTTTTTAAGATATTCATTGAGAAGACAAAAGGCCAATCTTGTATAGTACTCAATACACAGTCTCAGCCTCTTCTCTTTTCATTCACCAGTAAATCAGGGCATTTTCAAATTGCAGCCCAACTCCAGCCCTCAGTTTTATCTCTGCAAGATAAGGATAAACTGTTTTTACCAGCACTAATGTTCCTTACAGAGCTAAAATGCTTTGATTTTATAACTATATTTGAACATGCCAAATGCAGGCTTCTTGGGTTCGATTGATTATGTTTTAATTACTTATTTGTGATTCTAAGGCTTCAATTAGGTAGAATCTTAAACAGATTTGATAAGCCTTTCAGGTTGCTAGTAGGAATAAAGGTCAAGAAATACCTCCTCTTTTTAGTGGGTGGGTGGAAATATTAGCATACTAAACTTTTACTTCCTATAAAAAGCTTTCATTGGATTTCAAGATTTTTCATGTGTGAAATTTTTCATGTTTTTCATGGATGATTTGCTTTTGTAAGGATTATAGTTTTCAAGATACTGGAAACTGGATTAAGTCTCCTTTCTCCTTCAGTGCAGGAATTAATTAGTCTTTGATTTCTCGCTGTATAGTTAACATTAATAACTGACACAGAAAAGATTTTTGTAAATATCTTTTTTTGGCAACCGGTGCCTTTTTGTGATTTGCTACAAGCCAGCATTTCCCTTTGTGGAGATACTGTTACACCCATTTATCAAAGGCAGCATGTGAGCTCTATGAAATCATGTACAGAGCCATGGGGACCTGGGGAAAATTGTTAATAAACTTCAGTCACCCTGCCAGAGCACATAGCTCCTGACATCCTGCCCTGCACCATTTTCCCTCTTATCCCCCCCCTTAACCTAAAACCCCAACTGGACACTGTTCAGTCTTTGCTCATTTTTCTGGCTCTGAGAATGCCCAGACTATAGCTACCAGGCCCACACGGCTCATTTCCTAAAGATTTGGATTTCCTGGCAAGAAAACTTAGAGGCAGGGCTATTGCCATCTGACTATATAGTATTAAGTCCCTAAAGACTCAAGGCCTCCTGAAACGCTCTTCAGATGCTAATATGCACACAAAGTGCCTCCGGCCCCAGCTGGCCTTCACCTGCAGCCCAGACAGGCAGGAGCCTCCAGAATGAGGTCCTGGTTTCCATAAAAATAGGAAGGGCACACATGGTAAATAGCAGAGATCTAGCACAAGCTATAAAATTATTTAAAGTCGGCTCCCAGTCGGTGAAAACTAATTGCTGTGAACACAAAGCCCAAGCAGGAGCCCCCTGTCTCCTTTCTTTCTGCAATTCACTGGAGATGGGGTTGCTTGAATCCTCTGCTAATGCCCACGTGTAAACTGAAATGCTGCCACTAAATTTAAGATGCAGCGCTGCCATTAATGGTCAACTCTGTTTTCAGCATGGCAGAAATGTGCTACATGGTAGTGTGAAATATATAAATGGGTCATTTAGAATTGGCCCAGGGTTTCCTTAGTTTTATTGGGGTATCTCGTTTAAACATAGCATTGTTGTTATTATTACTAGTCTTATGGCTGATTTTCTGTCATTGTTAGATAGAGTCTGAAGCCCATTCATGCTGTTTTCTGTAAGACAGATTTGTAAATGAAAAGTTACTTAGTTCACCAGCATGTTTCAGCATTCAGCAAGTGAGCTAACAATGCACCCAAACCAGGGGGACTTCCTACATGCCCTGTTTTGGAACTGCTTTACCGGAGAGCGGTGGAGCAATCCTCTCGCTGTCCATCCCTTCTTTTCACGTGGTGTAGCCCCTGGGCGATGAGGGAGGAGAGCAGGGTATTCTCCTTATCAGATCCCAGAATTCTGCTCTTGCTCCTTGCAAGTTTGTAGCCAGTTCATGAGACGCTTTGTTTAAAGAAAATTATCATTGAAAGCAATAGTCCTTTGCTTTTTTGAGTCTAAACTTTTAAAAAAGGAAGTGTTCATTCCTGTTAGTTCCTATCGCTATGGAATATACATGGATAATATAAATTCAGTAACATCTTAAAGTGAACTTAGATTTAGTTAATTGTGTATGCATCTTTTTGAGAATGGTTGCACATATATGTGTAAGACATTTATTAGGTCTCTAGACAGTGTTCTGTGTATATATTGATGGATTCCGGGATGCCTCCCCAAATCCTGTGACCTTTCCAGGAGTCCTCTGTCTCTTCTCTTAGATAAAGAACTAAGAATCTAGAGGGAGGAAACTCAAGGTAATGATTCAGGAAGATGGAGTTTTGTCATTTTGTCTATATTCAGTCATTTGTACTGCTTTTGGCATTTTAACCTCTCCATGTTTGTTTCCCCACTGTAAATTAAGGGTGGCTTATCCCTGCCGTATTTATATCTCATAAGTTATAGTAAAAGTGACATCCAGTAACAGTGGCTAAAAATACACTTTGCAAAGTATAAACCCACTATTCTGGGTGCTATTGTCTACTTAATTAAGGCTGCACATTTTGTACTTTGACAGAGGATAAGTTACTATATATATTTTAATGAAACAGGTAAAAAAGTCTTTGAGATTCTTTAAAAAGGAAAATATAATGCTAAAATCAAAAAGTATATGAAATCTCAAAATGCCTTAAAGTGACATTTTTATTTTCCCCAAAATTCATCAGACCTCAAAAAAAAGACAATTCAGAGGAAAGGAGCCAAAAGTTCTTTTTTCCACCCCAATTTGTCCATAATAAGAAAACATATTTTGAGCACACCCTTCCTGCCAGGACAGTACTTGGTTCTCAGGACTCAAATAGAAACAGTTGCATTTAAATACAGCCGTACCCTGGATAATTCCTACACCAAATATTTCCTCTTTATTTTCCCTCTTTCCCTTCCTTTATTTTTTTGTCCTCACTTTTTTGAGTCTTTTTTTTTTCACTCAGGGAACAACTTAACATTTATGAAATTGTAGGTATTAAATTTGGCTACTAATTGTTTGTAGATCCAGGCTTTATAAACTCCAGGGATCATAATGCTTTTGTTAACATAGTTTAGGCTTGAATTGTTTATTCCTTGGAGTTTGATATCATCATCACCAACTAGAAGGAAGAGTATGTTACTTTGCATGTTAAAATGAAGTTGTTCCCTTATTAACATCAATTTTGCTAAGTAAATAGAGAAATAAGTAAATGGGGAAAAAACCTCATAACTTCCTGCAGATTCAACTTAAGTGACTCCTTCTTAAATAGTACCTAAAATAATTTTGGCATTATTTAATATCTAAAACTCTACATTTTACCTTTATATATTTTCTTTATGCTGGTCATTTAAACTGTTAGTCTTCAATCCAGTGTGCTGGTATTAATGAGTCCTCACTTTACCAAAAAGAAAAAAAAGAGGGATTCTGTAAAATTGTATGTAAATTTTTCTTATTGGTTAATCGGTCAATTGAATTTTATTTTCCCATTTAAATTCCAAAGTTACTTTACTTTGTTTAAGATTGACCTTCATCAGTTGTGGCTGGTGTAGCTCAGTGCATGGAGCACAGCTGCAAACCAAAGGGTTGCCAGTTCGATTCCCAGTTGGGGCACATGCCTGGGTTGGGGGCCAGGTCCCCAGTGGGGGCCACATGAGATGCAACCACACATTGATGTCTCTTTCCTTCTCTTTCTGCCTCCCTCCCCCTCTCTCTAAATATAAATAAATATATAAAGTCTTAAAAAAAAGATTGACCTTCACCAGCTTCTTGCTCCCCACCTACCTTAAGTTCTGTGGTGGGCGCATCGCAAAAAAGCGTCAGGCCCCTCTGTACAAGTCAAGTTGCCAATGGTTTGGGGGAGAAATGGAAAGATATGGAAGTGGTAAGTAGGTGGTGACTTAGCACTGGAGCAGAGGAGTGAATTATACCGTAAACAAATGTTAAAAGTTTGGTAACTATGGGAAAAAATGTCATTTTCTTAGAGAAAGCAATGAAGCTCTGTCAAGACGCTCTGTGGCATACTTCTGCAAAGACAAACCTTTGTTAACAAATGTGTCACTAAGTTACAAAGCCCATTTCTGTTTCCAGGAAGATGAATAGATATTCTTTTTCCCCATCTGCATGTGAAATGCAGCTAAAACCTCTGGACATGACTGTAGTATAAATCCAAAACTCAAGAGTCAGTGTAATCTGCCATAACACCGGGAAGCAGGGCCCTTTAGAGAGCTCCCGTGGGTTCCCTGCACTCACCAGGAGCTCAGGCTCCCCACCGGCCCATTCTCTGGAAGTCACACCAGCTGTGTCCCACCTGCTCCTCAACCTAATGGATTTCACGTCCCAGCCAGCCTGCAAAATTATTCAAACAAGCCAATCCCATCATCCCATGGGGACCAGGGATCACCCCACTGTCTGATTGCTCCAAAGTCAGCCTCTTGTGGCCTCCGCTGGTCCATTCTTTTCCCCAGGGCAGCTCCCCTGCAATCCTGTGGGGTCTGTGGCATGCAGGGATTTTGAGAGTGAGGCAATGGCGTGGTAGTGAGTTAACTGGGTGTTCTGGCTGTCTCATATAGCTTAGATTGGAGCTGAAGAAGGCAACAATTTGGACACACGATGAGTACAAAGGGAAGAAAAAGCACCAACGAAAATCTGTCCTCCAAAGTCAAAAGGACCAGAAAAGGGAGCACACTAGTAAGAGAAGTATTTTTATACAATAACAACTATGGTACAGTCAAACACCACAGAAAAACTGGTCCCCACCCCAACAGGTGGCAGTAAGATCGGAGTGGGAGCCTAGACCTGCGCTGTCACCAGGCTGTGAAGAGGCACACCAGCTTGCTGGCCAGGCGTCGGGGAAGGCTGAACAGGGACCTGGGGCTGTCATCCTTTCTGGGTGATGACAACCTCACTCCCTGTAGTATTAGTGGAGGCTGTGGGGTGACTCTGAACTGCCACCCACTTCCACCCAGCAGTACCTATGGAAAACTCTCATTTCTAACCTTGGTGGTAACAAGAGAGGCTCACTGAGGATTCAGAACTCCAGTCCCAACCCAATACTATGAGGTTAAGGGCACCTCCCACCTTTGCTTTCGGACAGCAATCCAGTGGGGAAGCTGGATTCTACCCATATCTGACATGAATACAGAAGCACCACCCTTTTTCTTCTGGAGGGATGTCAGCTGAGTAGGGAGGTTTAAATGGGAACCTTCCCCTTTGTCCACAGTATCGCTTTCCACAGTTTCAGTCACCTGTGGTCAACTGTGGCCTGAAAATATCAAATGGGAAATTCTAGAAATAAACAATGCATAAGTTTTAGATGGCACCTCATTCTGAGCAGTGGGGTGAAACTTCGCACTGCCCAGCTTCATCCTTCCTGGGGTGTGAATCATCTGTGTCTAGTGTCTCCACACTGTATATGTGGCCCAGGCCCTTTGTCCCTTAGCAGCCATCTCAGTTATCAGATTAATTGTCAGGGTATCACAGGGCTTGTGTCCAGGTAACCTTTATTTTACTTAAGGTGGCCCCAAAGTGCAAGAGTAACTATTACTGGCAATTCAGATATGCCACAGAGAAACCCTAATGTGCTTCCTTTAAGGGAATGGGTAAATATAATGCAGTAAGATATTCTGAGAGAGAGACCACATTCACATAACTTTATTATTAGAGCATATCATTATAATCGTTCTATTTTATTAGTAGCAATTGCTATTAATTTTTTTACTGCATTTAATTTGTAAATTAAACTTTATCATAGGTTTATACGTATAGGAAGAAACAGTATACGGTAGTGGCCAAAGTAGGTTTACAGTGGTAATACAAATAAATAATACAATAATTAATAAATAATAAAAGAATAAACTGTGTTTCACATACAACTCTAAACCTACTTTTGCCTGCCCCTGTATATATAGTTTGGTGCTATCTGTGCTTTCAGGCGTTCATGTGCGGGGCAGGGTCTTAGAATGTATCCCCTGTGGATAGGGGAAAACTACTATAGCCCAAAAGTCCAGATTTCAATGAAAAATCAATCATTACAAAAAAGAAACAGGGTAATTTCAAACTGAATGAAAAATTATAAATAATAGATGTCCACACATGATTATATCTGCTGATATAGAAAAAGCCATTTCACAAAATTCAACATCCATTTATGACAAAAATTCATTGACTAGGAATAGAGGGGAATGTCCCTATCCTGATAGAGAGCCTCTACAAACCCCCTGCAGTTAATGTTATACCTAAGGGTGAAAAATGGCATGTTTTCCCCCAAACAGGAGTAAAGCAAGGTAGTCTCTCTCACTACTCTCACTGAAGTTAGCACTGGAAGTTCTAGCCATTACGATGAGTCCAGAAAAGTAATCAATGGTATAATGACATTAAGAATAGGAAAGCTACCCATAATGGCAGGTGATGTGATAGTCTATAGAAAATGGTATACAATAGAACAAAAACAACTCCTAAAATAAGTGAGTCCAGCAGTTATAAGATACAAAATTAATTTTATGGCTGTACATTAGTAGTGAACATGAGGATAATGAACATGAAAATATGATGCCATTTACAATCACTAAAATGAAAAGAAAGACTTAGCTGTAAACCTAGTACATACAGGACTTGTATACTCAAAACTACACATTTCTAATGAAAGAAACCAACAAAGAGCTAAATAAATGGTATCATGTTCATAGATTGGAAAACTCAACATAGTAAAGATTTCATTTTTTTTTCCAAAATTGACATTTAGATTTAATACAATTCATTTTAAAATCCCAGCAGGATCTTTTGGTGCTATGGAAACAAAGTATTCTAAAATTTAAATGGAAAGGTAAGGAACTAGAATGTCTAAAACAGTTCTGAGAACAGAAGAACAAAGGAGAGAGGATTAATCTACTCAATTAGTAACCACTCAGTAATCCAGACTACTTTTAGAAGGCATAGACAAGTAAGTTGATGAAACAGACCCGTACAAAAACTCCCAACTGATTTACAACAGTTTCCTAAGCAATTTACTGGGAGAAGAGTGGCCTCTTTAACAAATAGTACTAGACCAGTTGGACATCCATAATCAAAGAAAAAAGAGCATCGACATCATACCTTATAAAAACTGAACTCACAATGTATCACTAATTCAAATACAAATGTAAAACTATAAAGCTTTTTCTTTTTCAAAAACATAGGAGACAATCTTTAGGATCTGGGGTGAAACAGAGTCCCTAGACTTTGCATCAAAGGCATCACCCACAAAAAGAAAGCATTGACCTATTGGACTTCATCAAATTAACAGCCTTTTCTCTGTGAACAATACTGTTAAAGGATAAAAATAAGCTCCAGGTTGGGAGAAAACTTCTGCAAAGCACTATCCAATAAAGGATCAGTATCTAGACTATGAAACTCTCAAACTTTAATACCAGCAAGAAACCAAATAACTCAGCCAGAAAATGGCCACTAGACTTGAAGAGAGATTTCTCTAAAGAGGCTGTACACATAGCAGATGAGCACAGGAAAATGTACTTAATATCGTCCATCAGGGAAATGCAAATTAAAAGCATAGTAAGATATTAATACCTACCTGTCAGAGTAACTATAATAAAAGACTAACAACAGCAAATGTTAACATGGATGTAGGGAAACTGTACCATTCACATATTTCTAGAGGAAATGTCAAATGGCAGAGCCACTCGAGAGACCAATTTTCAAGTTTCTTAAAAGAAACTGAACCTGCAGTTAATGTCCAGCAATTGCACTCCTGGATATTTATTCCAGAGAAATGAAAAATTATGTTAACACAAAATAACTAACTAAAGAATTCATAGCTTTTTTTTGTAATAGCCAGAAATCAGAAACACCCAGTGGCCCTTGGGTGGGTAAATGGTTATACAAACTGTGGTACGTCCATACATAAATACCATCAAGCATCAGAAAGCAACACAGTGTTGATATACACAGCAACTTGTATGGGTTTCGAGAAAATTATGCTTGAGCAAAAAAAAATCAGTCCAACAAGGTATGGCTCCCTTCACAGGACTTTCTTGAAATGACAAAGTTATTGAAACGGAAGTCAGACCAGTGGTTGTCTGGGACTAAAGGCAGGGTGGAGGACAGGAGAACGTGGGGGAGAATGCGAGGGGAGTGGCTGTGGCTGTACAAGGGAGACATGTGGAGTCTTCCTTGTGGAGGCAGTGTTGTGTATCGTGACTGCATCGGTGTCAGTGTTGTGGTTGTGATATTGTGCTGTAGATGTGGCAGATGCTTTCACTGGCAGCATCAGAGTAGAGGGGGCACAAGATCTCTCTATAATGTTTTCTCCAACTGCAAAGGGATATGCAATTATCTCAAAATCAAAAGGATAAATAATTATAATGATCTGGCTGTATCCTCTCATATTTTTTTTTTGTAAGCTGCTATAGGATTCCGCAAAGATACCTGTGAAACTGCAGAATGATCTTCACCGTGTCATTAGTCGCCAGGTGTAGAATTCCTTCATGATCCCCGTGTGTAGTGGTCTTGGGTAAATCTTTATAATGCATGTTTCTTCTGGTTCCTTAAGATCGATGTTATCTTTCTTTACAAATGATACATTCTTGACAAGTATGACAATACTTGCATGGGACACCCCATATTAGAAAAATAGAAAGCAAAGTCCTTCCAGGCTGGGCAGCCTTTCACCTTCGTGCCATTGGACTGAGTCTCAGTGGAAAGTAATGAGGTTCACTTGAAACCATCATTTAATCGTAATCATAAGAAGAGAGCTCAGAGGGATGGGACTTAGAGCCCGTTCATCATATCAGTAAACAGCACTCACATTGAAAAGGGACCTCATGTGTCTTTTGCCCATTAAGTGCACACAAGAGAGTTTGGTAGATTTTGATTTATAACCACACATTTTTGGCCATCCCTTTTCTTTAAATGTACTTCAAGTTCAAATCCCAAATCAATATGCATAGTGTTGTACTGAATTTGAGGTGAGTGGCGAAAAGAAAAAAAAATTGTCATGGGACACAATTTTGTAATTTTTCACTAAATGACAATCTCACTAGAAAGCTAGAGATAAAAAAGGTACAAGTTTTCCTATTTTCTTTCTCCTCCAAAGTTTACAACAAGAGTTTCAAAGTCAGGCCCACAAATGAGACCAAAAACATTTGGCAAAGTGAGCCCCTGTGACGTCATTTCATGCCTCGGTAGCTTTGTTTATGCTGCGTCCTGGGCCTGGGTTATTGTTGTCCTTTATAACTTGGCAAACTCAAATGTATTCTTATGTCAATGAAATTATCTCAAATTAACCGTTCACCTCTTCCTCCAGAAAGTCCTCTCAGTTGCGGTAGATGCCTTCTCTTTCTCTTCTTACCTTACTTGACTTCCACACATCAGAACGTTTTACCATTTCACATGGAAAGTATCTCTATGCTAAGCATCTTCAAAAGAGAAGCCATGGTTTACCCATCTACCCCCCACGCCGGTACCTCTCCCAATGTGCTCAGTAAATGTGGATGGAATCAGGGCAATGGTGAAACATTCATACAGTATACCACAGCTGTCAGAAAAGTGGGAGCAGATCGCCCAACAAAGGTAAATGCATTTATTAGATTTTTAGTAAAGGGAATCCAGCTTGAATTCAGTGGATAGCCACGGAGGGGGTTTACTGGTAGCTTTCCCAAGCCCTTGTAAACAAAGACAGTGGCTTTCTTCTTTTCATCATTAACTACAAGACCGCAGGTGTCACGAGGACAGGACCTCTGCTGCTTCTGTTCACAGGACTGGCCCTCAAACTGTGCCTCTGCTCCCAACTTCTGTTGTTTCCCTGAAATAGGTCACTGCAAGTAGAACTGATGCGTCAAAGAGTGTGCACACTGAATTTCTTTTTAGATATGCACAATTTAAGTATCCTCTAAAATGACTTTAAGAATTTGTACCTCTGCTACATTTCATTCTTTTGTAAATGCTGGCACTGTAACTCACCTTGGAATCAGACACCCCAGTTCCATATTGTCTACTGTGTGACCTCAGGAAGTTTAATATCTCTAAGCCTGGTCTCTAAAGTGGGATTAATAAATGGTACTCATTTTGTAGCCAGATTGGGGAAACATTCAGATAATGTACATACATTTTATGTCTGACATAATGCAATTGTCCAATAAGTATTAGCTTTTATTTTTATAAGTAGTAGTCTTTCATGACTAGTGAGGTTGAACATTAGGCTGTCTACTGAAAATTATCTCTGTGTTTTTGAATATTATCTTTCCATGTCCTTCATTCATTCACATATAACAAGTAATATTCTCTTTTTACTGAGTTCCAAAAGTCGATCACTCATACAAGATAGCAAATCTTTGTAATGCATATGTGTTGAGTATTTTAGTCTAATTTGTCCTCTGCTATTTCATGTTACCCATTATATTTTTGCTTTTCTACACAGAGAGACAGCAGTCAGCTTGCCCCCCCCTCCCAATATTTAGGTCTCTGCACTTCTGAGCCCTCTCCAAAGTTACACTTCACCATATGACTTGCTTAAGCAATAACATATTAGTGATTATGTGACTTCTGGGCAAAACCTTCAACGGCAAGTGCACAAGCTCCTCTTCTGTGCTGACCTTGGCCGCATGTGTATAGATGGGGACTGTGTCCATCTGTGCCCCCAAGTGACCAAAATGAGTGGAACCCAATCTACAAAATGGAAACAAAATAAACCTTTGTTGTGCTGAAGTACAAAAATTTGATGGATATTTAATATTGAGGCATAATCTAGCCGCCTATCCTTACCAATACAATACACTATAAGCATATTTTTGCTTGGTTTATTATTATTTTTAAAAAGGTCATCACATTTAGTTATCTTTTCCATAGGATTACTGCCTTTGACACTCTTCTAACTATTGGAGTGCCCAAACACGGCCTGAATGGCTTGTATGAATCATTCCTGTATGAATGATTTTAAGCAAAAGCGGTGGCTGCGTTTCAGGGATACTGTGGAGTTGTATATTGTGTGAGTCAGCAGAGTGGTTGACCTTTCTTTCCTTGCAGCTGTTTGGATGTGAAACATACCATGGGGTTATTACTCTCCAAGGATTCTCAATGGACCTCAGTATTTGTAAAGGCAAGGTGGGACCTGGGGGAAAGATTCTTCCATCTCCTTCCAAATAATCACTGATAAACATGCCGATAAAATAATCCCAAGTATGTAGGATAGATGTACATTTCCATGGCTGCATGTTAACGTCTGTGCTTTTCAACCTTTCCTCAGTGACTCGGTCTGGCCCAAACGGTACAAAATAAAAAGTAGTAACTTCTTATATAACTTGAACAGATTCCCAAATGAGGATGTATTTTAAGTTTGATGCTATTCAAAGATAGCTTGAGGAACTGGATAAAAATATTCCTCCAAACAATGTATTTAGGTTCTTGGAAGCAAAGTACCGGAGGGTGAGTTATTAAGAAAACCTCATTAAACTTAAGTTAGGAAAATTCCTGCCTCTGTCAATCTCGTGAATACTTTTTAAATTGAGTTTTTCTCTCATCCTGGTAACTTTCCCATTTCCACCTCTCTCAGCTTTCTCCCCTTTGACAGCCGTGTGCACGCACAGGTGTCGGCTGCACAGACGTGCGCCGGCATCGCAGGAGGTTCCTTTGCCACCACTGAAGTTACGAATATCTGAACCTGTGGCTTTTACAAAACACACTTAACATCTATCTTTTAGCTGGGACGCTGGGTGGCTAATTTTATGAACAAGTTTCAAAATCTGAGGAGGAAACATTCCTAAATGTATAACAATTTCTTCAAAATCCACCTTGATTCCCATTCTAAAGGTAGTTCTTGAAATTGAGGTGTGCCTAAATTTGCTTAGTCTCCCATTTTCATGATAGCCTGTTAATTGGGCCTACCATGCCCCTGTCCCCAGTCTCTCTGTTTATCTTCAGAAATTAAACACCCTGTGTTCTGTTGGTTTGGAGAGATACAATGCCCCAGTGATGAAGGGATTAGGTCAAAGGATGGAACTGCTTGGCAAACACCCTCTAATGTCTTTTAGAGATAGTTGACACCCCCATCAGATTGGTTATTAACTGGCCTTTTCCATTGCTAACCTAGGAGTTAGCTTTTGGGGGTTTATGTTTTAAATATGTATCTCTTTACTATGGTTTTAGCAGTGTTTTATGAGGAAGAAAGATGCCATATGTGCGTTCAAGCAGCCTGCTCCTCACAGTTCTCTAGATTCTATTTTAACTGTAGTGATGCATGGTTACATAACCTTTAAAGTTGAGACTAGAGTGGCTTGCTTTTCTATTTATTATAGGAAATGTGCTTACTTATTGAATGAGTATATGGGAAATCAAATCTGAGTTTACACCCATCTTTTAATATTCACATAATGATTGTTACTTTAGTTTTTTATTAATTCAACAAATATGAAAGCAATCAGATTCTCTTGAAGTGAGGAAGCACCACCTGTTTCCCTTTCTTCGAATACAGTGAAAGTTACTCTGTGTTGCTATTAACATTTTAAAACACTATGGAGAATCTTGTCTTCATTCTCAATGTAGTAATTTTTAAACTAACCGCCAGTACTGATTGACTACAATCAGTCTGGTCTTTGAAAGATGAAAAGGAAGGCAAATAGCTAATTTTTGTTCTTGATAAGTTTGTATTCTGACTCAAAAGAGGAAAAGAATTATGGAATATATATGTGATTGAGAGTAAATTGGATAATGCAGAAAATAAGAGCTTTTCATTTATCTGTAATATCCCTAGAAATAAGATTGTATATATCTTCTTGCACTTGTATTTTTCATGTTTATCTTCCTGTTGTTTTATTACTTACATTTGATGTATATAAGCTTTATTTTTAAATTATTTCCTTCAGACTGTACATCCCTTAAGGACAGGGTTATTACCTTTGGTGTCTTTAAGCCCCATATGTGTCCTAGCCTGGTGCTAAGAGTGGCACCAGCTCCTGTACATTTAGTAAAGTTACGGCTAAGTTTTATTCCATGGAACCTACAGAGGGACCAGGTAAAACATTTAATTTTTCAAAGAAAGAAAGCACATTTTTCTCCACCACCCCTACCGCCCGCCCATCCACCCCCATCTCCCACCCTCAATCCTACCCCGCTTTGGCTTTGTCAATGGGTCTTTTGGTCCTTTATACATGTTCCTTCATGATCCTTCCTCTTCCCCATTGCCCCCTCGCCCCTCCCCTCTGGTTACTGTCAGTTTGTTCTTTATTTTAATGTCTCCGGTTATATTTTGCTTGCTTGTTTGTTTCATTGATGAGGTTCCACCTATAGGTGAGATCATATGGTATTTGCCTTTTACTGCCTTGCTTATTTCACTTAGCAGAATGCTCTCCAGTTCCATCCATGCTGTCACAAAGGGTAGGAGCTCCTTCTTTCTTTCTGTTCCATAGTATTCCATTGTGTAAATGAGGATGATTTTAAGAGATAAATTGTGTTTTAATAAAACCTATTATACATACACACACAAAAGAAAACACATTTAAGAGAAATAGACCAAAATCAATACAACATCTTTTTGTTTAAATGTTTTCTTTAAAAAAACCAAGCCACCTGTTTTCATTTGGTTTGCTAGGAGTTAGTTCATGGCCTAACACTCTCCTTCACATCTTCACCCAGTGCCCCAGTCTGTAAGGAATTTATTCTCAAGACAGAGGCAGTCCCACATGTGAAATACTAAAGGTTTTATTTTACCCATGGGCTCTACTTAAATATGGCAAATTATTTTTATTTTTATCTTAAAAATAATTCTTTATGTACTGAGCTCTTACTCTTTATGAGGTATTGTGGCAGGTACTTGGGGAATAGAAAAATAAGACATAGTCCCTGTCATTAGGATTAGAATTCATTGAGAAACAAAATAGCCACAAATAAAGATTTAACTAACAATTCGAGTGCTAAATGAGATTCTGTGTGGGTTCAGGTGAAGACAGATCATCAGCGACACCACCACTGTTAGAGTCGGCAGACATAGCACATTATGTTTGTGCACTGCTCTGAACATTGGCTTAGATTACCCACTTGTAATTTTCACAGTGAGACTGTATTGTAGATACCTGTTATGTCTACTTAAAAGACGAAGAAATGGATACACAGTTTAGTGATTTACATAAAGTCACTGAGTGGCAACAACACCTGAGACAGCACCCAGATTAGCGACATTATGGAACATCACCAAGGGGCAGTAAAGTGAATTGGAACATAAAAGATGTTGATCACCAGACAGATAAAGAAAATTAGGACAAGTTCACGTTCATGTGAGTCAGTTTGAAAGTAAGATATGCATAGCTAGTATAGTCTTGTAGGGACTAAGTATATTTACCTAAGTATAAAATGGACATATAATTTATTTTCCAAGTGGGGCCACTTCTGAGAACAAAAGGGGCTGCTAACTATGTGTGATGCACGGACTGTAGTCATGAACTGTGACTGTCCCATGCAACCTGAGACCCATGATCATCCTAGTTGTGCTCCTTGCTCATTCCGTGGATGGATCCTCATATTTTTAAATTGGTTATTGCTATGGTCATTGCATGATCAGAGCTGGCTACCCCATGTCAGGTTGTGTAAAATGCAGAAGAGAAAAATGACCTTTAGCCCTGCCCCTCAGGGTTTGGCTTGATGTCTGTACTTCAGTGTAAGCATCTTCAACAATTTGACCTCATGGCTTCTGGACTTGCCCTTTTAGAACTGTTTTTCTTCCTTTACTCTTTTTGTATTAACGAACTTCTATGGATATGCACTCTGACCTGCTTGAACTTCATGCAGCCCACCTGATCATATGGAGCATGTCAACAACTGAGCACCCACACGGGGTTTGACTTACAGAAGCTGTCAGATTGTTCCTGCAGAGGCAGAATTCTGTTTTACAGTGTCCTAGCAACTTCTAGTCAGGTGTTACTGTTTACCATCTGTCACAGTGGTGATTTTTTCATATAGTGTGGTTATGGGCTGAAAGGGTCCTTAGTAGAGTGAGCACATTCCCCTGTAGAAGGGGGGTGGGGGCTGGAAATCAGGATATTAATAGGATTTGAACTGAAAAATGACAAGATGCAAGTAGGATGGATCTTCTGGGACATGTGAGCTAGATCATGGTGGGAGACTGAGGCCAGCAAACCATCCAGATGGGCACATAAATAAAGAAAGTCCATAAATAAAGTCATAGATGTTAGTTTGAAGGCAGCAGCAATGTGAATCCAAGAAAAACAAGCAGAAGAAATATTACAAAAGAAGAATCTTCAGAACACAATGACTTTCCAAAACTTAGAATATGGCATAGAATTCTTTGGGTCCCATAAATCAATGAACATTCTCATTGATTTATTTTTGTGTCAGATTGGGTGAGGGGGAAAGTTCTAGTGTGTCTCCTCTGTCCTCCCACAGAACACATTGTGTTAGATGTATCTTTTTTATGTCTGTCAACCACATTTTACTCAAGGTGGTCTCCTTCAGAACTGGTGGGGCACTCAGCTTTTCATCTGCAAAGGGTAGCCCCTACCTGGAACTGGCTGGGGAAGGTGCTTTAAGTGGTAGCTTTGTCGGTTTACTGAAGAAGGAACTGTTTCCATGAATTTTCTTCTGTCTATGGTTCCAGGTTAGAATAGGAGAAATTCACATGAAATTTGGAAGGTAAAAGTGAAGTGGCAGCTATTTTTTATTTTATGAAAGTTGGTGTTTGACTGTGACAGCTGGCCCATGACCTCCAAGTAAATCTACTTAGCATTGGGCAGCAGTGGGAAGCGACTTCCTAGAGAAGCAAGACTTTGAGTGACTAAGAACAGGGCGTGGAATAAGTTAAGTGAAAGTAAGGATATGATGGGGTAACTTGCTTGTTTTTAAGTGAAGTGGAGAACTGAGACAAACAAAATTATGAACTCAGGCCTTTAAATTCCCAGTTCAATAAACAGAAAGAAAGCAGGAAGCTCTACCACTGCTCTGAAGGAAACCCTTCAGTCCTGTAGCTTCATGGCTAAGATTTCTGACTATTAAATCCCTATCTAAACCTGCACATGGCTAAATGACAACACAGTTGAATTGCCAGTCTCACAGTCTTTCGTGTTGAAGGTAGCACATTTGTATGAAAGGAATGGTATCCTGAAAACTGCATTGATATGTGCAAATTCTAGTGAATCTGGGGACGTTGGACCTCTAAATTTTATTGAGCCTCTGACCAGTAAAAGCAATCTTCTGTCTTCTATGCCCATCTGCAAGAGTTAGTGTCTGCTTGTCTGAAAAACCTGTAATGGGCCCCCCAAGGGGTTTTCCTGGCAGAGTGCCAGTTTTCCTCCTCAGGCCCAACACATAAACCTTCCATTGTTTCTAGACCTCTAACCGACTCAAGTCCTGACAGTGCCTAAAAGAATCAGGCACAAAATCTGACCTATAAAATGGTCCAATATTGAAAAATTGCAAGATTTTGCCAATTTACCTGATGGTAACCCGGGGGAAAAGTATATAAATGGATTCTAAGTGTGCTGGGAGAGAGTGGAAGGAATAAAATGTTGGGTTCAGTTGATTCATTGAAATGGCTTACTAAACAGTAATTCTGGATTGAATATGTTGCCTTGAGCACCTGGGAATTTCTCTAAAAGTCTGTTGGGTTGTTTGACCAAAAGTCTCCTATGAAGCTGACATGTCAAACTAAAAACTAAGTGAAGTAAAAAAGCCAAAACTACATTGTAGTGGAAGATACTTAAAAGCTTAGGGAGATAAGAATGCCAGAATAGATTTCTCAAGTAAACTCTGCTTTTCTACCCCCTAACTATGTTCCTCAAGAGGGCCCAGAAGAAATTGGGCTGTGTGATATTACACCAAGGCTGTGATAAAACATTTGTGAGGAGAGAATATTTAAGAGTTCTTTAATATAATCTTATATGCCAACTATATGTACATTTAAAAAAAGATAAAACAAGAAGTAAGCATTTTTTAAAGAAAGAGTTCTATTATGGCTGTTCTCTGAATTCCTGCCAGGGACAGGAATAAGTTTGAAAGAGGACCTTGAACTCAAAATGAGAATACAGCTGTTCAACACCTAATTTCAACCCAAGCAGAGAAGCCAGCCTCCTTGTACCAGACTTCTGATCTACAGTAAATGGTGTATTGTTTGAAGCCAACAGGTGTATGGTAATTTGTTTTGCAGCAATAGAAAACTAATACAGGTAGTAAAGGCCAAGCAGAGGCTGCTAAAACTCCCCTTTTCTAACAAAGTAATTTAATTATACTAATGTAACATCCTTAAGGGAATTACATAATTACCGACACCATCAAGGATTTGAAAGGTATGGGTGTGGTGATTCCTAACACAGCTCCATTCAGTCTAACCTTTAGGGCCTGTGAGAAAACAGATGGTTCTTGAAGAATGACAGTAGATTATTGTAAATTTAATTAGATGATGACTCCAATTGCACCTGTTGGTCCAGATGTGGTTTCATTGCTATGACAAATTGACACATCTCATGTCATCTGGTATTCACCTATTTGTCTAACAAGTGCTTTCCCCCTGTAACTATCAGTGAAGACAACCAGAAGTAGTTTTCTTTCAGCTAGAAGGGGTCTGCCATACACCTTTACTCTTTTAACTCAGGACTATGTCATCTCTCTAATCCTATGTTATAATCTAGTCCACAAGGACTTTCCTCATCTCTCCAGTCCACAGGGTGCCACAATCTTCCCTTACATTCCTTATGTCATGGTAAGTGGATCTGATGAACAGGACACGTGAAACCTGTAGTTGTCTAATTTGTACTTGGGAAGAAACTCATATATCATTTGGGCATGCTACTATAACCATTTACTGAAAACCTGAAAAGCTACCAGTCTTAAACTGGGTTCAGACAAGAAAGACAAAACTCTGTAACTGGTCCGGTCGACATTGGAAGCAACCTTGCCACCTGCACTACATGATCTAGTGGTGTCTGACGTGTCCAACAGGGATGGATGCCTTTGGAAGGCTCCCATAGGCAAACACATTGCAGACACTTAGGATTTGGACCATTGCCATGCTAATCTCTACAGATAAAGATGATTATTTTGAGAAACTACTTCTGGCTTGCCACTGGGCCTTAAAAGAGACAAGCACTTGGCCATGGACCACTTAATTTCCATGCAACCTAAATGAGCATTATTAAATGGCTATTGTGTGTGACACCATGCATAAATATGAGCATACACGTAAGCACTTTGTCATAAAGTAGAAGGATCTACAATATTGGGCTTAAGCAGATCCTGAACCTCAGGTGTGTTGCCTGAGTCCAGGGGCCAAGATGTACCTGTCATTACTTCTTCCACTGTGTGTCCTCCTTCCTCTCAGCAAGCACTTACAGTCTCAAGGAGATTTCCCTGTGATCAATTAGTTGAGGGAGTAGAAAGGTTAGTGGTAAAACAAAATAATTTTAGTGGCCATAACTTCAAGCAGTACAACTGCATTTTGCCGGGAAGGGACACATTGTCAGAGGTATGGGTCTATAATAACTCATATAAAGTAATAAGTGGTTAGAAATATAGAAGAAACAATTGGAAATTGGTGACAAGGACATCTGGATAAAATTTATGTTGATGCATTTTCAAATTAGCTGAGTTTGTGAGGATACTTTTGATTTATGTAAATGCACATAAAAGAATAACTTCAGCAGAAGAGGATGTCAATAATTGAGTGCACTAGATAGCCTATTCTGTGGACTTCAGTAAGTCTCTCTGCCTAGCTATCTCTGGATTTTATGTATGAACTCAGCAACATGGACTTTTTTTACATCAAAGCAGATCTGGCTGCTGCCATTGCTGAGTGGTCAGCCTGCCAGTTTCAGAGACTGATACCCATGAGACCATCAGAGTAGGTCATGATAAGTTACTCTTTTCTCATATCCTCTTACAAAAATCAATAAAAAATTAAAACACAATATAGGCAAGACAGCTAATAGTCCAGACCCATTAGGAAGTAAGTGTTTGGATTACTCTACCAAGCCAGGAACCACAAGTGCCTGAGGTGGTTGCTGGTAGAAAAGGGCATATGGAATGGGTAGTGGAAGAAGGAGACTCTAAAAACCTTATTTAACTACATGACCAGTTAAAGAAATGAGGACCATAATAGTTATGAGTATATCTTTCTTGTTTTGATATGAATCTATTTTTTCCCTTAGCCAGTTCAGTTCTTTTTTCTTTCTATCCCATTTCTCTATCATCTAACAGAGTATATGCTAATAGTATTTAATCTTATATATCACTCTTTAGTTGTGAGCATATCAGAAGTGAGTGGAGGGTGTGCCACACCTGGGTGAGGAATGAACATTCTCAAAGATGAATAAGGGCCACATATTCTCTTTTGGGGAAAATAATAGCATATTTTCAGTTTTATGAGAAAAATTTGCAAAATGTTAGTTAAAAGCATGATTTTGTTTTATTCTATTTGTAACTTTCACTATGCAATACAGTTTGTGCTATATATTACATCTTCATAACTTATTTTATTCTGTGCGATAATGCTATTATAGTCATATCAAAGACCCTTTATTTTTTAGAAATGTATACTGAAAAATGAAATGAAAAAAAAGTTTGATTTCCAAATTTCAAATGCGTACATTATAACTGTAATTTGCAGTACCATTACATTATATCATGGAGAGTGGGTGCAAGGTGGCATTCATCTTTAAGAAATTTCAGTGGGGGGGGGGGTGTCAATCCAAGATGGTGGAGGAGTAAGTGGAAACTACACTAATCTTTTCCTAGGACCAATCTGGAATTACAACTAAATTGTAGAGAAATCATCCAGAATCACCAACTGAATACCAGCTGGAGTGAAGCCTTATAACTATGGAGAGACAAAAGAAGTCACTTCACTACAATGAGACTGGTACAGAGTATAGAAGAGGTGCGAGAGAGCTGGCTGGGCTCCATGGGAACGAGGGATATTTCAGTGGCCATAGGGGTTCCCCCTAAGAAGTGTGAGGCCCAAACCCCATGCTGGGCTCCCCAGCCTACAACACCAGAGTGGGAAAGAAACCTAGGTAACATCTAGCTATGAAATATAGCAGGGCTTCTGCCTGCTAGGAAGAGAGGGCTGGAGATGCAGAGAGCCTCTTAAAGAATCAATGCACAAAATTTCATTCACAGCCACTGACTCTGGGCTCTGGCAGAGGGAGGGCAGAGTGGAATAGAGTTGCTTGAAGAGAGTCTGGGGCTGGTGACTCTGGGGGGAGAACTGAAGGAACAGCCACCAGGATCCCTGTGCTGAGTCATCCCCATTTTACAGAAGCCATCTTTCTCAGGCAGAGCACTCCTTTCCAGTAGGTATTAGCCGAAGGGGCAGCAACAGCCCTGCCTGAAGAAATTACTCTGCCCCAACCTGTGGTAGTTAAGCTTGACTTCTAATTACAGCTTAATTAGATTAATAACCAATCTAAACAGCTGATTAGCTTAACATCTAAGACAGAAAATACACAGAAGCAGCCAAAATGGGGAAAGAAAAAAACAGGCCCCAAATGAAAGAATAAGAGAATTCTCCAGAACTAATGAAATGGAGGCAAGCAATTTATCAGATACAGAGTTTAGAGTAATGATTATATGGATACTCAAAAGCATGGAAAAAGACATGCAGACCATATGAAAGGACTAGTCAGAAGTAAAGAATGCAGTCTCTGAGACAGTACACTGGATAGTAAACCATAGGTCAGATGAAGCAGAGAGTCAGTGTTTTGGAAGACAAGATAGAAAAAAACATACCCAGGCAGAACATCAAAAAGAAAAATGAGTTTTTAAAAATGATGAGAGCTTAAGAAACATTTTGGATGACACGAAGTGTAACAACATCCACATTATGGGAACACCAGAAGGAGAAGAGAGCAAGCAAGGGTTCGAGAACCTATTTGAAGAAATAATGACCAAACTTCCCTAATCTGGTGGAGAAAAATGACACACAAATCCAGGGAGGTCAAGGAATCCCCAAAAAGTTGGACCCCAAGAGGCGGACACTGAAACACATCATAATTAAAATGACAAGGACAGAATCCTAAAAGCCACAAGAGAAAAGCAGGGAGCATCTGATTATTCAACAGAAACATTTCAGGCCAGAAAAGAGTGATGTGAAATACTCAAGGTGAAGAAAAGCAAGGACCTAAAACCAAGGCTAATTTACCCAACAAGGCTATTACTTAAAATCAAAGGAGAAATGAGGAGCTTCCCAGTCAAGAAAGAACTAAAGGAGTTTGTTAACACCAAACCAGTACTGCGACAAATGTTTAAGGGCTTGCTTTAAGAACAGGAAGAAAAAGAGAAAGGAGAAAAAAATGAGAAAAACAGTCTATAATAAAATATCACTACATACATATCTGCCAATAATCACTTTAAATGTAAATGGCTTAAATGCTCCCACCATTTAAGGGTAGCTGAGTGGGTAAGAAAACAAGACCCATATATGTGCTGCTCCAAGAGACCCATCTCAGATCAAAAGATACAGACAGACTAAAAGTAAAGGGTTGGAAAAAGATATTTCATGCACAAGGAAAAGAAAAAAAAAGCTGGGGTAGCAGTACTTATATCCAACAAAATAGACTTTAAAACCAAGGCAATAGTAAGAGAAAAAGAAGGACACTATGTAATGATAAAAGGAATGATCCAACAAGAGGATATAATCCTAGTAAACATTTATGTACCCAACATAAGAGCACCTAAATATATAAAACAAATCTTGATGGGCATAAAAGGAGAGATCAACAGAAATGCAGTCATAGTTGGGATTTTAACACCCCATTGACTTCAATAGATAGATCTTCCAGGCAGAAAACCAGCAAGGAGATAGTAGCCTTAAATAACACAGTAGACTAAATGGATTTCATTGATATATTCAGAGCATTCCACCCCAGAGCAGCAGAATATACATACTTTTCAAGTGCACATGGAATGTTTTCTAGGATAGACCACATTTTAGGAAATAAGTCTCAATATGTTTAATAAGTTTGAAATCATGTCAAGCATGTTCTCTGACCACAATGCTATAAAACTAGAAAGCAATAGCAAGAAGAACACTGAAAAACACCCAAAGACATGGAAGCTAAATAACATGTTTTTAAACAATGAATGGGTCAACAACAAGATCAAGGAAGAAATCAAAAGATATGTTGAAAAAAATGAAAATAAGAACACAACAATTCAAAAACCCATGGGACACTGGGAAGGCAATTCTAAGATGGAAATTCATAGCTTTACAAGCCTATTTAAAAAAAAAACAAGAAAAAGCTCAAATAAACAATATTACTTCACACTTAAAGGAACTTGAAAAAGAACAATAAGCAAAACCCAGAGTAAGTAAGGAAGGAAGGAAATAATAAAGATCAGAAGAGAAATAAATGAAATAATAGAGTCTAAAAAAAACAATAGAAAAGATTAATGAATCCAGGAGCTGGTACTTAGAAAAGATAAACAAGAGTGTCCAACCTTTAACCAGACTCATCAACAAAAAAAGAGAAAGAACTCAAATAAATAAAATCAGAAATGAAAGAAAAGAAATAATAATAGACATCAAAGAAATACAAAGAATTGTAAGAAAATATTATAAACAATTGTATGCCAACAAACTGGACAACCTGGACAATATTCCTAGAAACGTACAATGTCCCAAAAATAAATCAGGAAGAATCAGGGAATCTGAATAGACAGATTACACATAATGAAATTGAATCAGTAATAAAAAAAACTCTCAACAAACAAAAGCCTTGGAGCAGATGGCTTCACAGGTGAATTTTACCAAACACTCTGAGAAGAACTAACACCTCTCCATCTCAAGCAATTTCATAAAATTGAAAAGGAGGGAAGGCCCCCGAACTCATTTTATGAGGCCAGCATTATCCTAATTCCAAAACCAGAAAAAGACACTACAAAGAAAGAAAAGTATAGGCCAATATCCCTGATGAACACAGACGCTAAAATCCTCAACAAAATATTAGCAAACTGAATACGGAAATGCATCAAAAAGATCATACACCATGATCAAGTGGGATTTATTCCAGGAACGCAAAGTTGGTACAACATTCTCAAATCAATAAATGCGATTCACCACATAAACAAAATGAAGGATAAAAACCACATGATCATATGAACAGATGGAGAAAAAGCTTTTGATAAAGTCTAGCACCTATTTATGATCAAAACTCTCAGCAGAGTGAGAATATAAGGAACATACCTAAACATAATAAAGGCCATATATGACAAACCCACTGCCAGCATCATACTCAACAGGCAATAACTACAAGCATTCCTCTTAAGATCGGTAACAAGACAGGGATGTACATTTTTACTCTATTATTAAACATAGTACTAGAAGTCCTAGCTACAGCAATCAAACAAGAAGAAATAAAAAGCATACAAATTGGAAAGGAAGTAAAACGGTCTCTATTCATAGATGACATGATACTGTGCATGGAGAACCCCAAATGATCCACCAAGAAACTACTAGAACTAATAAATGAATTCAGCAAAACATCAGACTACAAAATTGATATCCAGAAATCAGTTGCACTTTTATGGGCCAATAATGAACTAACAGAAAGGAAAATTAAGAAAACAGTCCCAGTCACAATTCCTTCAAATGAATAAAATAACCTAGGAATAAACCTAACCAAAGATGTGAAAAACCTGTGTGGAAAATTATAATACACGAAGAAAGAAATTGAAGATCAAAATAAATGGAAGCACATACCATGTTCAAGAATAGGAAGAATTAACATCATTAAAATATCCATACTACCCAAAGCTATCTATAGATTCAACATAATTTCTATCAAGATTCCAATGACATATTTCGCAGAACTAGAATAAATATTTTAAAAATTTACATGGAACCACAAAAGACCCCACATAGCAACAGCGATCCTGAGAAAGAACAAAGTTGGAGGAATCACTCATGCTACCTAATATCAAACCATACTATGAGGCCATAGTAATCAAAACAACATGGTACTAGCATAAAAACAGACACATAGGTGAATGGAACAGAACTGAGAGTCCAGAAATAAACCCATAACTTTACAGTCAGTTAATATTTGACAGGGGAAGCAAGCACATACCATGGGCTAAAGATAGTTTATTCAATAAATATTATTGGGAAAACTGGGCAGAGATGTGCAGAAGCATGAAACTAGACGACCTTCTTACACCACACACAAGAATAAATTCAAAATAGATCAAAGACTTAAACATTAGACCCAAACCCATAAAAATCCTAGAAAAAAACATAGGGAGCTAAATCTTGGATACTGCTCATAGAAGTTTTTTATTGGATATATCTCCCCAGGCAAGGGAAACAAAAGGAAAAAAATAAACAAATAGGACAACATCAAACTAAAAAGTTTTTGCAAAGCAAAGGAAAAAGACCAAACCACAGAATAGGAGAATATATTCATGGATACATCTGATAAGGGGTTAATACCCCAAATTTATAAAGTACTTACAACACTCAACACCAAAAAACCAACCCAGTTAAAAAGCGGGCAGAAGACCTGACACTTCTCTGAAGATGGCATGCAGATGGCCAATAGATGTATGAAAAGATACTCAACATCACTAATCATAAGAGAAATGAAAATTAAAACCATGATGAGATACCATCTCACACCTGTCAGAATGGCTATTATCAATAAATCAACAAGCAAGTGCTGACAAGGATGTGGAGAAAGGGGAACGCTTTTATGCTGCTGGTGGGAATGCAGACCGGTGCAGCCACAGCCAAAAGCAGTGTGGATATAACTAAAAACATTAAAAGTGGATCTGCCTTTTGACCTAGTGATCCCATTTCTGGGAATGTATCCAAAGAAACCCAAACCACTAATTCAAAAGAATATAAGCACCCCCATGTTCACTGCAGCATTATTTACAATTGCCAACATATGGAAGCAGCCCAAGTGTCCATCAATTGGTGAGTGAATAAAACAACTATGGGACATTTACACATTGGAATACTACTAAGCACTAAAAAAAAAGAAAGTTTTACCCTTTGCAACAATAGGAATGGACCTGGAGAACATTATGCTCACTGAAATAAGCCAGTCAGAGAAAGGCAAATAACATATGATTTCACTTGTATTTGGAATCTAATGAACAAAGTGAACTAACCAGCAAAACAGAGACAGACTCATAGATGGAGAGCTGGTGGGGCGGGCGCTTAGGAGGCAGAAAGGTTGAGCAAGAAGGAAAAAGGACTCATGGACATGAACAGCGGTGTGGTGACTGCTGGGGGGAGGTGGGTATAAGGGGACTCAATAGTAATGGAAAAAAATACAATAAAGAAAAAAATTTAAAGAAATTTCAGCAGGGAAGTTCCTTTTCTGGGGCTTAGAGAAAGACTTCCCAGGGCTTCTCGATTTCGTCTGCGGTTTCTCCATCACACCAGTAGGTGAAATGCAGCTTTTGCTGTACTGGCTCAGTTCTGATGCGTCCTGTGATCTCTGTCTCAAGGCCGTGTTCCCACTTGCTAATGGGAAGATCTGCTGCTCGTTCAGAAAAGTGTTTTAAAAATAATACACACATATCACCCCAAACAGAGACATAGATCAAATACACCATACAGAAAATAAACTTAGTATTTAGAGTTACCTTATTTCCTCTCCAAATCTTTCTACTAATTTGGGCAATTGTAAGGCTATTCAGGGGTTAATGAAAATTCACGATTATTTTTTGAAATTTGTCTTAAATAGGATGCAAAAATTTTAGAGGACATTTATTCCCTAGAAGCTTGAAGAAGTATTTTAATGTATTGGTTGATGCATGATTGGAACTGCATAACTGTGGCTGAATTTATATCAAAGAAGTGTAATTTTATGTTCATTGATAATGGTTGTAGCTATGCAGGCCAAGACAATGATATGGGTAATTAAATCTCATGCTTCAGAGCACAAAGTGATTGCCATGAAGTCAGGGAAAATGTCTTACATTTGAATACTTAGGTAGAGGGAGATGAAGAAAGATCACCCTTTTCTGAGGCATGAGGGATTTTGTGCAGAGGAAAATCTGATTGGATGAAACAATAGCATTGGTTCTGCATTAGCGTGCATTATGCTTTCAACTTTTATGTAATGTTGGACTTATGAGTAGGTCATGCCAAACCTGTGGGTGTATGATTGATGGCTCCAGCCTGGCATGTTGTGTGGGCAAACAAAACAGTGCTCTGAAAGATACACAGAAGGAGAGAAAGGGAGGAGGGAGGTGGGCAAAAAGAGGGAGACCACCTTTAAAGTTACAGCGCCAAAGAGAACTAAGAAACAGATTCTGAATCAGAAACTGTGGGCACTGGCAAGCAGAAGCAAGAACAAGACATCCGGTCCTTTAAAAAGGATGACTAGTAGGCAGAAATTCAGTAATTTTTCTGGACCGTGGCAGCTTCTATAACATATCTTGCCTTTGATTCCTCACAGCAAGGAATGACAGCAATACGTTCACTACTGGAGCAGCTTTTCCCTCAGAGATAACAGCCATCCTTCCTTCTCAGAAAGCTCAATAAACAAAACGTTTACACATATTCCATTCACTGAGCAAACACTTTTGAAGCACGCACTGTGCTGTCATGTCCCTGGAGGGAAAAATGGTGGGAACAGTCCCAGCTTCCCTCCACACCTGGATTCCCTTCTTCCCATAGGAAGTGAGCAGACTTTCCAGCAGCAAGCCAAGTTCAGAGACAGATACAAAGCCACATTGTTTAATCAGGTTTATCAGTCATAAAGATGGCATTTTGGCCGTCATCTGCCTGTCTCCTGTGTCTTATTTCTCTCTTGATTCCCAACATGGGAGGGGAAAAGAAGGTTGCACTGAGTTCCCAATACCAAGGACTACAAAAAGTAATAATGTGGTGTCCCCCTTGCATTACCGTGCACTTCAGTTTACAGATCATCCTCTTATTCCATAGGTTAAGAACTATGCTCCCATGAACCACGGAAACCATAGTCCATACCCCGGCTCTTACCAGGTTGGGTTAAGGGGTTAAAACCTAGATCAAGTTAAAAACTTGGATTGGATCTGAGATTCTTTTTGCTTCTTATGCTTTCCTTCTTGTAGCAGTTAGTGCATTATGTTAAGCACTAGCTGTATACTTACTTTATTTATCACGATCACCATTATGGACAGAGACAAGTGTCTAATATTTGTATCCTCAGCTCCTAACACACTTTTGAGGTGCTTCGCTGTCAGAGAGAGCTTTCTCTGTTGAAATCAGTTGACCTCTGGAACTACTTAAACATCTGAGTACTTCTCATGTTTGAGCTGGTATCTGGATTTCATACGGCTGATATCCCCTGCTGCACATGAGGAAGAGCTACTAAATGTAGTGGTGCCCTCATCATACCAGAGAATTGCAAGAGATTCTCTCATTTTTCCCCTGGTTAGGAGAGAAGGTTGAGCTCACACTTTTTTGCACCAGACATCTGTATGAGAATTCTACGCTGATCTTAACCAGAAAGTGCTTTTGGTCACTAGAGCTAATCACCAGTCCATCAGGGTTCTAGCTGTAGCTTCTCTGTCCTGCCTCCCTTATGCTTACCCCCTGGTCAAAACACAGGCTTATAGCAATATCTGTTTAACAATATGGCCTGCTCTTGCTGTATCTAATGAGTGTTTTTATCCTCTCCAACGGGTATGCTTTTACTGTTGTTAGAGAGAGGAAGGGAGGGGGAAAGAGAGAGAAACATCAACTGGTTGCCTCCCATACTTGCCCCAACTGTGGATGAAACCTGCAACCTACATATGTGCCCTGATTGGGAATTGGCATATGGGACAATGCTCCAACCAACTGAGATACCTGGCCAGGTTTCTAATAAGCTTTCATGTGTTTTAATTCTATTTTCATTTGTCTTTTGATTTGTTCTTGGATCCATGGGTTGTTCAGTGACGTGTTTAATCTCCAATATTTGTAAAATTTTCCGTTTTCTTCATGCAGTTGATGTCTACTTTCACACTACTGTGGTTGTAAATGATACATGATATTGTTTCAGTTTTCTTAACATTTTTAAGATTTGTTTTGTGGCCTAATATATGATCCATCCTAGAGAATGCTCCATGTGCACTTGAGAAGAATACGTATTCTGTTGCTTTTTCATGGAATGTTCTGTGTATATTAGTTAACACCATCTTGCCATCTCATTGAACATGTTGTTTAAAGGCTATATTTTCTTACTGATATTCTGTCTGGACAATCTATCCATTGATTAAGTGGGGTATTAAAGTCTCCTATTGTTATTACCTTGCTTTTTCTCCCTTTATGTTTGTTAAGATTTACTTTACATATATTTAGGTGCTCCTATATTGGGTATATAAATATTTACAAATGTTATATTTTTTGATGAAATGATCTCTTTATCATATGCAACTTTCTTTGTCTCTTATTATAGTCTTTGTTTTAAAGTCTATTTTGTCTTATATAAATATAATATTTATAAGTCTATTTTATTTTGATAACTTTGAATACATTTAAAAGCTCTACATTTTTACATCTCCAACATTTTATGTTTTGATGTCACATTTTAGCTCTTTTTATCTAGTGTATCTCTTAAGTGATTATTTTAGTTATTTTTACTATGTTTGTCTAACCTTCATACTAGCTTTATAAGTGTTTAATCCACTATCTTTAGTATATATTTACCTTAACAAGTGAGGTTTACACTTTTATGTCTTGTTGTTATTAATTAAGACCATTCATTTCAGCTTAAAATGTCTTTAATATCTGTTGTAAGGCCAGTTTAGTGGTGATGAATTCCTTTAGCTTTGACTTGTCTGGAAAACTATCTCTCCTTCAGTTATGAATGATAACTTTGCTGGGTAAAATATCCTAGGTTGGATATATTTTTCTTTCATCACTTTGACTGTATTGTGCTACTCCCTTCTGGTCCACAAAGTTTCTGCTAAAAAATCTACGGATTGTGTTATGGCAGTTCTCTTGTATGTAACAAGTTGTTTTTCTGCTGTTGCTTTTAAGATTCTTTCCTTGTGTCTGATTTTTGATATTTTAATTATAACATGTCTTGGTGTGGGTCTCTTTGGATTCCTCTTACCTGGAGTTTTCTGGATTTCCTAGATTTATATGTCTGTTTCTTCACTAGGTTCAGGAAAATTTTAGCTATAATTTTTTCATGTAAGTATTATGCCACATTCTCTCTCTCTCTTCTCTTTTTGGGACTCCTATAATGAGAATGTTAGTCAGCTTGATATCATCCTATAAATCTCTTAAATTGTCTTTACTTTTTCTCATTCTTTGTTGTTGTCGTTTCTTTGATTGGGCAAGTTCCTCTGCCCTGTCCTCAAGTTCACTGATTCTTCTGCTTTACCTAATCTGTTGCTGAACCCCTATAGTATGTGTGTGCTTTTCTTTTTAGTTCAGATATTGTAGTCTTTAGCTCTGTGACTTGTAGCTATCTCTATTTGTTGAAATTCTCACTGTGTTCATCCATTCTCCCAAGTTCGGTGAGCATTTTTGTGACCATTACTTCAAACTCTTCATCAGTTACATTTTTTTAAAAAATTAAGTTTATTGGGTTGACATTGGTTTATAAGATTATATAGGTTTCAAGTGTAAAGTTCTTTGAAACATCATCTGTATATTGCATTGTGTGCCCACCACCCAAAGTCAAGTCTTCTACCCTCATCAGATGTTTGATCCACTTTACCCTTTACTAAAAAACAAAACCCCTTCTCTTGGGTAACTACTGTAGTGTTGTCTGTCTGTGAATTTTTATTTGATAGGTTTTCTTGTTTTCTCATTTGTTGCTTTCAGTTTTATACCCCACATCTGAGTGAAATCTTAACTTTCAACTGTCTGCCTTATTTCACTCAGCATGATGTTCTCAAGATTCAGTGATGTTGCAACAGCAATATTTCATCTTGTGTCTAAGTAGTATTCCATTGTTTTTTTCCTACTTTCAAAAATCAACTCAAATAGATCAAATTTCAAAATATAATACTTGAAACAATAAATTACATAGAAAAAACATAGGTACTAAACTTATGGACCTTGGTGTTAGAGAAGATTTTATGAAATTGACCCAAAAGGCAAGGGAAGTAAAGGCAAACGTAAATGAATGGGACTGTGTCAAACTAAAAAGCTTCTGCACAGCAAAAGCAGCCACCAGCAAAACAAAAAGGCAATCAGGTAAATTATTTATCTATTTAATTAAGATATTTTTCTGAATTTTATCTCATTCTTTCATTTGTAGCATATTTTTTATTTGTTCATTTTGTTTGACTCTGTGTGTTAGTTTTTTGCATTGGATGAAACAGCCTCCTCTCCCAGTCTTGACAGGTGGACTTGTATAGGAGATGAACCTTACTGGTCAACCCTACTCTAGCCCTTGGCAATCTCTCAAACCTTTTTGGTTATCCAAGCAGCTGATTTTAATTTTAATTCCTTTCAGCAGTTGAGGGGATGCCAAGATTGGTCAGTTACCCAAAGGAGAAGATCTCAGTCACCACCTAGATTCAGGCTACTTTGAAGCTAGGACCTCAGGTGGTTGCTTTTGAAGAATGCAAATATATGCAGTCCTGAAGGACTGTAAGCGTAAACCCTACTGATCCCCAGAGCCTGATGATCTGCAGGTATTCCTTGGGTGGCATTTGCAAAAATAAGGGCTCCAGACAAGAATATAAGCACCTTTCTGGGA
Organism: Tonatia bakeri; assembly: GCA_004024845.1. Classification (NCBI taxonomy): domain Eukaryota; kingdom Metazoa; phylum Chordata; class Mammalia; order Chiroptera; family Phyllostomidae; genus Tonatia; species Tonatia bakeri. The sequence goes on along the minus strand of PVIA01000356.1, from coordinate 289,253 downwards.
GATACAGATGAGCTGCAGCAAGATAAAGAGATACCACAAAGATTGTGTCTCCTGGTCTACATTTCCTGAGAGCATCTTTAAAGCTCCCAGATATGCACCAAACCTGAAGCCTCCCCTAATGCTGAAGCTACAGGACAAGCAAGTAGCCTCTTCTGCAAAAAAGCTGATGGTGTATTTCAGCATGCTCTCTGTTCAATGCAATGTGGGGGGTAGCCTGCCAAGAATGGTCTCTTCAATTGTTATAGTCCCGTGGGCCCAGGAACCTGAGCCTTCCTAGCCACCAGAGGCAGGCAATCAAGGAGTATCCCTTGGGTATCAGCCATAAAAATTAGGTCAACAGATATTAAAGCTGGGGTACCAGACACTTAGAAGATCTCTGATAGATACTGATGTTCTGGAGTGTAGCAGAAGGAGAGCATGAAGATGGAAGCTGCCCTCTGAGATCTCAGGAAAGGTTTACCATCAGACCTTAGATGAGTGTTTCTTTAGAAGTCTGCCTCTCAGGCTGCAGCCATGATAGTAAGCAAAAGGCCACTTTTACAGAAAGACTGAGCTCTTGAGTCTGTTTCCTCTTGCTGTACTTTGGGGGGAGTAGTTTTTTAAGAACACTTTCTCCATTGGTTACAGTCCTGTGGCACCAGCTAACATAAACCCTACTGGCCACCAGAGCCAGGTGATATAGGGGTGTCCCCGGGCAGAAGCCGCATGAATCAAGGACACTGGACGAGACTATAAGCTCCTTTATGGAAGATAAAATAATTTCATTCTTGAGGATTTCATTCTTCTTAAAGGAATTGGGATGGACTCTTGGGTTCTCCACCTCTAAAATGGTGGAATTGGAACTGGAGATTGCTTAGGATTTCTTTAAGATTTAAAAGAGTAAGACTATATTCTAAGATGCCTTTCTTAATTTGTTCAGTTTGCATGTCACCCTTCTGTAAAGTCTTAAAGCAGTTAATATTCTGTACCACACAGTTTCTCAGTTGATTATACATATTGTTTTGGTAGTTTTCACTAATTGTTTCTTATATAAAAATCTTATTTCTGTAAATAGATTTTATATTCCTTGAGTTTAGGAAACATGTCTTCTGCTTCCTCATATTCTCCCCCACATAAACCTTTTCCTTCTCTCTTTTTCTCTGCACCCATGTAACTCCCAAGTACCTTCTTCCTCTCCTTCAGTACTAACATAGAAACATGTAGAATTATTCATCGCTTATAATGTTTTAGTATATTAGGTCATTTTTGTTCTCATGTAAATTCTAGGAGTTAGGTATTTCCATCATTTTATAGATGAGGAAGTTGAGTCTCAAAAATTAAAGTATGTTTCCCCCAATGTCTCTTCACCTCATTAAGTGGTGATACTGGAAGTGGAAGTAGACTCTTTCTTTTATAAGTTATGTTTTAACCATTTAGCTGTTCTTATGGTAAAAGAAAATAAAAACGAAGACAAAAAGAAAAAGAAAAGTAACAGATGGGACAGCAAGGAACTTTTACTGTATATAAGTAGTTGTGAGCAAGTAGAAGTCATGCTGTAAAATACTTGCAGACAAGTGTTTCTACTGAACCCTTAGAAGACTGCATAATGAATGGATGAAACACTTACGAGCACTTAGTGAAGTTTAGTAAGTATTCTTCCCTTTGAGGTTACATCACGAAACGGAGCAATAGCGTTTCAACCTAAAATGAATACACATGTGATTGCAATGTTTCCTTTATCTCATGACCTCACCCGTCAAGAGAAGAGATGAGCACCACATGAGAAACAAAAGGATTTCTGAAAGACAAGAACTTATAAAAATTAAATGCCATGAAGATTCTATAATTTTTTCATGAAGTGTTTTTCAGTCTCAACTGACAGACTACCACTTACACTTAACTTTACTGACTTCATTACGACCTTTGATGACCTGAGATTTCCCATCTCACAGCAGAATAGAAATAAGTGGTTAAGAGAGTAAGACAGTAGGAGTGCTGGTAAACACACATGTTGTTCAGTGGCAAGAATTGATTACATGCCAGTAAAAGATGAGAAAAAAACAATACAAAGATAATTTAAAACTCTAGTAGATTAGGGCCATTGGCAAAACAGCATTATTGTTAGAACTCTCTGAGCCTGTACAGAGGCTATTTATTCACCCACTCATCCATCCATCCATCCATCCATCCATCCACCCATCCATCCACTCATCCATCCATCCACCCGTCCGTCCACTCATCCATCCATCCATCCATCCATCCATCCACCCATCCACCCATCCACCCATTCACTCATCCATCCACTCACTAATTCAGTAAACATTTATGTGCCAGGCACTGTGGCAAGTCTGCTCATATGAAGTAGGTAACCAGTGGTCCCTGCTGCTATGGTGCTCACATTTGTTTGAGGGAAGAAGTAAGCAAAACAAGAATTACAATAAATCTAGGGAAAGTGGTAAAAGAGGCAGCAGCATATAGTGTGCTAAGTGCATGAGGTGCTCTGGGAGCACAGGGTGGAGACATCATTTCCATCCGCTGGAGGAGCAGGAAGAGAAGGAGCTCAGGAAACTGGTAGAGAGTGTATTTTCAGGTGAGGAGCAGATCACACACCACATTAGGACCAGGATGGCAAAGTGGACACTCAAGCTAAGCCGTAGGAGCAATGGCATCTAATTGTTACAAACAGCTAAATAGGAACAAAGGCCTCAAGTGTGGTGCAGGAGACACAACTCTCCTCAGCGTGTATCTGGACACTGTCTTCTAGGGTTTGTCCTTGTGGAGTCTTTCAGCCACAAAGAGGTAGGCAGCTGTGTTAATAAAGATTTGTACCTTCTTTAGGGCTCTTTCTGAGCTGTTGGCCACCTGGGTAGTATGATTTCAATATGTCTCTAACAGTAGTTCTTACCCCACGCCTATAATCCCACAGGTAATGATTCCTCAAAGTATAGAAATCCTTTTTGGGTTCATTATTTTCTATTAACATGTTAATATAGGAGGAGTAGTTAATACAACCACTAATTTAATTTATCAGAACCCTGAGATAGCGAAATGGCTAGCATGCATGTTTTGTAGGGATCTGTATGTACGTGTTAGCTGAGGGTAGGGGGCATTACTCAAGACAGAAAAGCAGTGAGTCTTTATCAGAAATTCTGCTAGCTTCTGATAAGGCTCCTGCGCAAATATAAAGACTGGGGGTTACTGGCAGAGATTACTACAATAAAAAAGAAAGACTGAGAAAATAGGGAAAAGATGAAGTTTGACGTGAGCCAGGGTGCTACGCATATATTAGGTGTATGCGTGTCCTTTCCACACAGGAGTCCAGATAAATTCTGGGCACTGGAACTGAAACCACGGTTCACACCTACGCTGCCTTTATTGTCACCATCAAGAGTGAAGAGGGAGCCACTTACCTCTGCAGCCCCTTCCAATACACATACACTATCTCATTTTATATCAACTATCACAAAAAACCAGGCCCCATCTTAAAACTCTAATTTCTGTAATGGCCTGCACATGGCCCATTCTGTTTCCTTACTCCAATCTTACCCAAACCCAAACCCCTCCACCTGTGCCTTTGGGAATTAGAGTGCCATCCAGGACTCACCAAAACCTTCTGTCTGTCCCCTCAATCCCTTCTCTGAACTTCTTTCACCTTGTTTTTCTAACGAAGGGTTTCTTAAATCAACACTATTGACATTTTGGGTCACATAATTCTTTGTTGTAGGAGGCTGTCTTGTGCATTATGGGACACTTCATGATGTTTCTGGCCTTTACCCACTAGACGCACGTAGCACCTCTGCCCCAGTTTCTAGACTGTCAAATGTCCCAAGGGGAGCGGATGCTGAGTGGCATAAAACGGTCCCGCAATGAAAGCTTGTCACGATGGGACTGGTTCGCTCTCAGACACTGCTTCCTTTGAAACCCTCTCAAAGTACGGTGACTGTTCTTTTTCTTTTCTCCCCTTAGCCCATCTATCATTAGGGCTGAGATGGAGTAGATTGCCCATTGTCCTATCAGGCCATTCTCCTTGATTGTCCCCCCACCTCCCAAACATGTTAGCTTGGAATGGCATGCTATTAGATTACATCATCCTCTACCCTTCATTGTGGTTTCACTTACTGATCTGATATCATTCTTCCCTCATTTTCTGATTACTTTGGCTGTTGGCTCACTGTACTAATTATTTGCAATTTTAGAACTCATAAACATGAATCGCCCACTACCCTGACCATCCTCAGTTTCTTGGATTCTTTTCCAACTATGATCTTATCCTTTATCCTGCTCTCAGCCTCTCTCTCCATTGCTACATCCTAGGCATTACAGTTACCAATGCCTGCAACTCCTGCATGAACTCAATTTTATGCATCTTGTTCTCTTCAATCACCACTTTCTATTTTCTTATGCATTCACTCTAATATCCTGAGTTACTTCTGGGTCTCTGAGAAGCTTGTAGCAAGATGGGATTAGAAGTCCAGGAGGCATGCTGGCCTGGTAGTTCAGTTGGTTAGAGTGTCATCCCAATATGCCAAGGTTGCAGGTCAGGGCACATGCAGGAAGCAACCAATGAATGCATAAATACATAGGACAACAAATCGATGTTTCTCTCTCTCTCTCAAAAATCAATCAATGAATAAAAATTTATTAGCAAGAAGTTCAGGTTGCTTTTTGGGAAAAATAATAATGACAGAAATGAGGAACCTGGAGAGTGTGAGAAAACCTTCAGACTGAAATGCAGGCCCCTGAGGAGGAGAGAGGAAGGAAAGTTGTCTAGGACAAGCCTTAGAATATAACACAGTTCTAATGAAGTTTGGCAGGGCTGAATGGGAATCTGTGAGCCAAAGTTACCTGCCAGAAAAGCCCCACATCTTCCAAGAATTGGATCTTCTTCAGTACTCCTGCTGTTCTTGGTCATTGAGTGGCAGCTGATCTTGAGAAGCGTGGCCTCAGTTCATTGGGTAGCTCTGCTCCCTGTATTTGGAGATCTGACAGGTGTCTTCTCATGGCCACCAGAGATCCCTGTCCCACCAGCCCTCACCCTTCTTCCCCCCATCCCCAGCATGGAACTCTTCTCTCTCAACTAGTACAACCCTATACTTCCACAAAACCCTGAGCTATCCTTTAGTCTTCCTTTTACCTCTCTCCATATATCCAGTCTATCAGGAAAAAGTATTTGTTCTAACTTCAAGACATCCCCAGTCTGACCACTTCTCACCACCTTCTTTGAGACCGCTCAGGCTTTGACACTTCCACAGCTCATCCAGTTACTGCTGTCGCTACGTAAATGATCCACCTGCTTTTACACTTGCTCATAGCCTATTATCAACATGGAGGTTTTATCTTTCTAAACAGATTTAAGTTATAGTATTCTCTGTGCAAAACATTGCAGTGACCTTGTATTTCAGCAAATAAATAAATAAATAAACACATAAATAAATAAATAAATAAAAGTCTTTAGTGGTCCATGAGCCCTAAATGATCTATCTATTTCCCTCCCCCAACCCCAGGACCTCCTTGATCTCAAATGCCCCCATTTTGCTCTGCTGCATGCACTTGGCCTCTTTGCTATTCCTGGAACATGACAAGAGAAATGCATCCTTGACCTCTTCACTATTCCCATGCCTGGGTCTTTCACATATCCACTTCCTTTAAGTCATTGCTCAAGTGTTGCCTTACAGACCATTCCTTTGAAAACTGCAGTTGCCCCTCCAGCTAGCCAGTTCTTTCTTATCTTGCTCTATGTTTTCTTTTTTCCCTAGCAAATATCCCTGTCCAATATTCTGCATAATTTTTTATGTTTACCATTTATCACTATCTCGTCATTTCTAACTGAGAGGCTCCAGGCCAGCAGATATCCTTCACTGTTTCATTCACTGATGTACGCCCAGGATTTAGGACATTATCTGGCAAACAGCAGGACTCCACAGATATTTGTTGATTTAATAATAAATGAGAAATTAAAACTAGGAGATTTATAAATTCTGTTTTATGCCTCCCAATGGTGGTGGTAGCTGTAACTTAGGTATCTTTTATAGTTTTCCTTAAGGCTTTGTGTGGGCTTCATTCATTCACATACTTATTGAGTATCAATTAAATGTTTTACTTTATTTTAGTGAATGAAAATAATTGAAAATAGAATTTTTCTAAGAACAAGCAAAATGGGCTCAAAAGAGAAGAAAGTACATTTTTGTCCAAAGATAACTCTTGGGAACTGCTTCCCTATCATAGGTCCCTAAAGGAAAATGCTGTAAGACATCCTCTGGTAATGATCTGGGCATTCCATAGCAGGTCCAAACATTGTGGATTATCCTAAAGTAGGATGATTCAAATTTGGTATTTCTATTGTGGTTAGCAAAGTCAAGTGTATTGAGGCCAGTTGATTATTAATTATGTGTTTTTTTAAAATGTCGTAAGAGCTGTACATTACTCCTTATTCTCTCCATCCACCCTTCTACACAGATTTAATTTTGAGGTTTGAATAACAATTTAATTTTTAAGGTAGCTAAAGCATAACAATATTCTCTATATTTTAGACAGATAAAAGCACAAGCATCTTCTGTAACCCTCACCATACTTCCCACTGAGGCTCTAGTTAACACCTAAAATTCACACAAAAGGGGATTTGTCTTGTAGGTGAGATCGTATGGTCTTTGTGTTTCACCATCTGGCTTATTTCACTGAGCATAATAGTCTCCAGTTCCGTCCATGCTATTGCAAAGTGTAGGAGCTCCTTCTTTCTTTCTGCTGCATAGTATTCTACTGTGTAAATGTACCATAGTTTATTTGTCCACTCATTTACTGAATAGAACCAGAGGCATGGAATCCTGGAACAGACTGACAGTGACCAGGAGGAGCAGGGAGGGGAATAATGGTGGAATAAGACAAAGAACATGTATGACTGACCCACAGACATGGACAACAGTGTGGGAATTGACTGTAGGAGTAGGGGGTGGGATGGGTGGACGTGGACAAAGGGGGAAAATTGGGACAACTGTAACAGAATAACAATAAAAAGGGGGGAATTTCTTTGCCCCAAACAAAATGGGCTGCAGCAACTAAGGCAGGTCTATCAACACAGGTTAACAATCCTGACTGATCTCCCGGGGACAAAACCTGCTGCCATTGGTGCTAAGCCACCTGGACACCAAACCTGCCTGGTCACTTAAATGCTGCAAAAGAGCATTGCCTGTTTCTCTACTCAGCCTCCCAGGGGCTGTTTTCAGTTTTTAGGTGTGAATCTCCAGCTCAGATGAGAGCAAGTGAGCATTGGCCACAGTGCAGTCCTGGGCCCTGAGCAGTGATTTTCTGTGGACAGTCTCCAGACTGAGGGCTGAGAAGAGCCACCTGAGGCCTCCAGCTGACAGTCAGAGCCCTGGCTTCCCAGAGAACTCCTCAGAAGTCCAGATGCCCAGCAAGTGCAGCCACCAGTGTTTTCTGTCATATGTTGGGTGTTAATGTTTGTTTCTTGTTTTGGAAAATGTTATAATTTATTCTAAACTATAATCCTGAAAGGGGGTAATGGGAATGTGTGTTAAGCCAAGGATGATTACATTTGCAAATGTGAATGAAATGATTGGCGCTTTCCTGTGGATATGCAGTGAGAAGTCAAGGGCTAATTACTAATCTCCGAAGCGGCAAAGAAGTCATTTCTCGTAGCTGGAGTTAGTCCACTCTTCAAGAAGTAGGGAAAGGGAGGGAGGTAGTCAAGTTTTTTTCCCCATCTCATTTATTTTACAACCTGTTGTTGCTAATGACAACTTAGATGTGAAAGAGAAGACGGAAGTGAGAGAGTCGGATTTTGTTCAGGCATGACAGTGTCCGCGCTTGCTGCACGGAATCTTCGGTTAGACTGAACCTCTCCTGCTGTGGTGACAGAACCAGCATGACGTGCAGAATGCCCAGGCTCTGGGGTTGGACTGACCCAGGTTCCGTCCTGGCTGTGGCATGTGTGGATGTGACCAAGTTCTTCTCTGAGTCTCTGTTCCCAGCCATAACATGGGTCACATCATATCTACCTCATAAATATTTGGGAGAATTACCTCTTCAAAAAGCATTAAAAATGCTTTGTAGAAACATATAATGGAAAACAATGATGAGCCCTTAGTGTGATTCCCATGAAAGTAGTTTGTATTATTTTCAATACAGAGGTAGTAATACAAATAATTTACAATAAATCACGTAGAATTATTTGTAGTGTCTTTATTTACTTTCTCAGTTCTTACTTGGACTTTTCTAAGTAGGTTAATGACATTTTAAGAATGTGTAGGACACCGTTCTTCACCTCTATTTATGATATCCCCAAAGGGTATCTTATTAAACTCATTTCTGGAAAACAAAAGGAGCCCTCACTTGTATCATTTGCCAGTTTCTACAGTGTAAAAACTTTCAGTGGATGACTTCAAACTGCCAGCATTTTAAAAACCATCTCACAAAAATTCTGAATATTAACAGTTGGTTCTTGTGAGCCTGTACCAATCAGCATGCCCTTGAGATATCCTACCTAGGGAGGTGAGTTACCTGAGATTCAGTCACATTGCTTTTCTTGCTCCTGATCATGCAGTTCCTAAGAAGCAGAGAGGGAGATCATGAATTTAAATCTGCTCATCTAGTGCTCTTGCTTTTATCCTATTCTATCTGCCTAAAATTGTCTGAGATCATAAAAGTGGGTTGATACGTAGAAAATAAGGTATTTATTTCCACATGTATCTGTCATTTTATACAGAGGAATGTAAAATCCTTCATTTCTCCACATACTTGCCAATACTTGACATTACCAGATATAAATTTTGTTGTTAGTGTTGAGAAATGCAATGATACCTTATTGCTGCAGTTTATATAACTTCAGCAACTGACGTGAAATCAAAATATATGGCCCCTTGTTTTCAAGTGTTAAGTGAAGTAAAAAAAAAATATGTCTCTGTTTAAGCAGCAAATCAGTTTTAATTGAAAGTGCAATCTGAAGTAAGTCATTTAGACCTAAAAATACTATCTTTTGTAAAGGATCTGTGTTGTAAATTGTTTCTCTTTGTTGATAAGGAAAGCCAAGGTTACAGAATATTTATGACTCGGAGAGCTAAACAAAGAACATGCCTGATAAATAATCACACTGAGACAAAGACAGAAAAAATGGCTCTACACAATTACAGTTGTCGGTTACACGTGTGAGGGTTTTTCTGTTCAGCAGCATAAAGAGATGAGGACTCTCCTACTGTGCAGTGATTTCACTCCTCATGTGTGCTGTGAAACTGTATGTCTGTCTGGATGATGAAATGTGATTCAAATGATGAAACAACCTAAAACATAACTGGTATAAAATATAGTAATATTTCATGAATGCAACTGAGATAATTATAGCTCAAAATTACAAACCTCTACTATACTGTCTTCTAAATCTATGAAACATCAAAATAGCCCCTGCATTTTTAGATAACTTCCTTAATAAGTTCTCTTTCTTTTATAAAAATTTCTAATAAAACGCTTTCATTCGCATCAAAATTTAATCATTATTTAGAACTTGCTTAATGTTGAAATGAATGATATTGAGCATATTTTCAAATGTGTATTGAATATTCTCCATGTGAGATTTTTGATTGCTACTTAATCAAGATGTTGCCTTTCTATTAGAATTGCAAGAATTCTTCATATATTCCAGGTATTAATTCTTTGCTGGCCATGTAAACTCTAAGTATTTTATTTCTGTGTGTCTTTTATTTGTGTTTATGAAACTTTTCTTAAAGACATCCTAAAAGGGCATTTACAAAAAGGTATAGCTAATATATTTAATGCTAAAAGACTTAATGTTGTTTCTGTAGGGTTGGGAACAAGGTAAGGCTGTGTGCTCTCCCCACTTCTGTTAAACATCATGTTCGAAGTATTGGTAAACGCATTAAAATAAGAAAAATAATTAGAAGCATACAGTTAGAAATAAAATAAGTAAAACTGTGTTTATTCACATGGAACATGATGGCCTGTGTAACAAAGACTACAGAGTCCATAAAAATGCTACAGAATAAGTGATTTTTAACTGTTTTAGGATATAAGATCAATATACAAAAATCAACTGAATTTCTATACTTCAGCAATAAACAACTGGGAACAAATGAAAACAACTGTATCATTTATAATAGCTTTAAAAATAAAATAGTTAGTATAGATTTAACAAAATATGTACAGGACTTATATGCAGACAACATCTAAATGATATAAAAAAGAAAATTTGACCTTTTGCAACAGCATGGATGGACCTGGAGAACATTATGCTAAGTGAAATAAGCCAGTCAGAGAAAGGCAAATACCATATGATCTCACTCACATGTGGAATCTAATGAATAAACTGAACTAACAAGGAAAATGGGGACAGACTCACAGACGGAGAGCAGATGACAGCTTGTGGGGAGGAAGTTAGGGGGTAAAGGGATTGATCAGAAAGGAAAGAGGACCATGGACATGGACAACAGTGTGGTGATTGCTGGTGGGAGTGGGGTATAAAGGGACTAAATGACAATAGGAAAAAATATGATAAAGATTAAATCAAAAAAGTATGTTTGCATATAAAACACAATATATGATGATGTAAATGTATACCTTTAAAAGATTTTTTATAAAACAAATAAAAAATTTATTTACCTAAATAAATGGAGATTCTGTGTATATGCATTGGTAGTTTTAATATAATAAATATGTCAAATTTTCCCAACTTGATCTATAATAATGTAATTCAAATCAAAGTCTCAGCATAGTTTTTTAAACATGGAGAGCTGATTATAAAGTTTATATGGAAAGATAAATAGAGTAAAATAGTCAAAATAATTTTTAAAACTAAGGAAGTTTGTGGACACACATTCCCAGGCTTCAAAACTTACTAGGCAGTCCTAGTGAGCAGGATAATGTGGCCAAGGTGAGAGGGATGGAGACGGTAGGAAGCACGCCAGTGACCCATGTGGAAGTAGTGCAGTGGTTTCTGATAAAGGCGCAAATGAGTTCAGTGGAGACAATTCATCTTTCAGAAATAGCGATGGAACTATGGGACAACCATGTGCAAAAATGTAAATGTTGACTCACCTTTACAAAAATTAACTTGACGTCATTTACAAAGACGGAAATGTAAAATTAAAAATTATAAAACTCTAAGAATAAAAATGAGAAAACCTTTGTGACTTTGAACTAAGCAGATAGTTCTCAGAAATAACATCAAAAGCATGATCCGTAAAAGAAAAAAAAGATACACTGGACTTATCAAATTTTTAAAAATTTGCTCTGCAAAAGATAATGTTTGGAGAATGAAAAGACAAGCTCCAGAGTGGGATAAGTGTTTGCAGTCCCATGTCTGACAAAGGATGTGTGTTCATAATATACGAACACCTCTCAACCCTCAGCCCTAAGAAATCAACTGAAGAAAAGGTCAGGCAAAGTTAAGAACAGACATGTCACCAAAGAAGATAATCAGAGGCAAATAAGCACAAGAAAATATGCTCTGCATCATTAGTCATCAGGAAAATGAGTTAACATACGTGGGATATAAAACTGAGACTCAGAAACTTGGATAGACAACAGTCTGGTGGCAGCCAGAGGGAAGGGTGGTAGTAGAGGGTAAAGGGGACCAAATATGTGGTGACAGAAGATAGTTTGACTTTGCGTGGTGGGCGCACAAGGCAATGTGCAGGTTATGAGTCATGTGCACGTGAACCCTGTATGACCCTATGGCTCAGGGTCACCCCAAGAAATTTAACTTTAAAAAATTAATTAAAAAAAGAAAGAAATGTGTTAAAACCACCATCCAAAACCACAGTATGCATCTATGAGAATGAATTTTTTTATAAAAGATAGTATTAAGTGCTTGCAAGGATGTGGAGCAACTGGACATTTCATACATGGCTCCTGGTGGGGATGTAAAATTGTGCAGCAATTCTGGAAGACTGCTTGGCAATTTCTTGTAATTAAACACACACTTTCCCTATGACTTTTACAATCCCATTATTGGTATTTATCCTACAGAAATGAAAATGTATGCTACACAGAAAACATACACAAAAGTTTTGAACAGCCTCATTCATAATCACCCCAAACTGGCAACACCCCAAATGTCTTCAGGAAACGAACAGATAAAAAAACGGTGGCTCACCTGTAGTGGAATATTCCTCTGCAATAAAAAAGAGTGGACTATTGACACATAGAATAGCATAAATCTTCTCAAAGGCATTATTATGGTGAAAAAAAAAAAAACAGCCAATGTCAAAAAGTTGGGTATTGTGTGGTTCCATGTCTATGACCTTCCTGAAAGGAGGTCCCGGAACAGAGCAGATCAGTGGACGCCACGGGTTGCGGTGGGCGTGTCTGACTAAAAATAAGCTGCACGAGTGAGATTTGGGGGGCGGTGGAGCTGATCTGTACCCTCATTGTAGTAGTAGTTACTTGAATATATCTATGTGGTAAACTCATAGGACTGTACCTCCAAAGGAGTGAATTTTACTGGGAGAAAATTTTAAAATGTGTTTTATTAGAATTTCTATGTGTTTGTGGTGGTTAGAGGGGCTCAGGGCAGTTTAGCATGTGGCATGAAGCCATGTCCTTTTTGCCCTTGTGCTAGGAAAATACAACACAATGAAAGGTAGTTTGTAAACAGAAGGCAATTACAGTGGCAGCACTTCAAGGAAAGAACCAAACTCCAGGTATGGAGATGAGTTTTTATTGAAGAATAAAGTCCCCTGTATTCTAAATCTCAAATAGGAATTGGCCTAGAGTGTTCTGTAAACCTTATAGTCCTGAGTATAAGGGCCTGGCAGATAAAAATCTCTAGAGAAATACTTTTAACCTCATATTTCGATAACTGATTGTATAAACACGGACCTGAGGACAGTAGCAGAGGGCCAGGTCCATAACACAGAATGTGCAAAACCTGCTGGGTTAGCAGTACCCTTGTAACAGAAAAATTGAACACACCAAAGCTCCTGACCTTCACTCTTTTACTCTGCCCTGCATTCTCTTTTTTCTTATCAAAATGCTACTCATTGCTTACAGTTCAGATCAAATTTTATCTCTTCCAAGCAGTTTCCCATGGCCTCTCCACCTCATTTTCAGGTTTTCCTATTTGACTGTTAACGACTTCTACTCCGATGCTGAAAGGAACTATAAAGGCCCCTGTATGGTATTCTTTGTAATGTAGATATGTCCAAGTGCTCTAGATTCACTGAAAACCCAGAAATGTTAAGAACTTCATTGAATATGTTGTGTTCTTTTCTGAATCCTCAGCACCTACATTCCACTAGCGGATCTGAAGGGCATGACCGATGTCACATCACAGCTGCTGCTCCAGGGGGATCCTCATGACCTCACCTTCCAAGCTGGCTGGGAATGTGGTTTTGCAGAAGCTTAGGGGCTGGTTGTGTAGGGGGGTAAAGTTGAGGTGACTCAGGGTGGCATCAGAATCTTCCTGAACATCACCGAGGCTCTGAGATTCCATCGTAAGCAGGTTTGTGGTACCTGGCATGAAATCTTGCATCAAGAACAAGTCCGTATTCTTACCACCCATTCACCGTATAGGAGGATCAGCTATCCTTAACAAACCCATTGCCCCAGCTCTACAGGAAAAAAAAAAAAAAGAGATTGTTTTACTTTAAATGAGAAAAGGTTAGATTGTACTAGGTCCCTTGCAAAGTAAAGTTCTTAAACTATTAATGGAATTAATATAACTAATAGATTTCATTTTCTATAAGGGAAAAGTAAAAGTGCCGTTTTCCCCTAAGTTTTGCTTTCTCCTTCAGATAGTGTTTCTAATAAAAAAAGATTTACTATCATCAAATTGGTTTAATCAGTGGATTTAAATGGTGCTTGACATTGAACCTAGTGATTATGACTTTGCTATATTTATGCGTTTAGCACATTTGCACTTGGTATGCTTATTAAGCACAGCAAATAATTTGCAGCAAAGCCTGCTGAGCCTTTGCAAGCCGGAGGAAGTCTAAAGTATGCTTGCTTTCTTCCGCCCTCTTGAGCATCTTATTCTTTCTGAGGCTTAGACTCTGCAGTCTGAGCTGGAGATGAGCTGTTTCCATTACTCCAAGCAACACTTCCTGTTTTGTTTTGTCCTGTTTTCCCATCAAAGGAGTACTTCAGTTTCTGGAATTTCAACACATTTTACATGGGAGAGAAGAACGATGAATATTTATTGCCCGTTTTAGAAATGGACACAGCTCTGAGCTCAGTAAAGCTTCCATTAGGCAAGAAGGAAGATCAATAGTGACAGAGAAGTGACCAGAACAGGAGCCGCTGATTCCAACCAGTCTGTCTTTAAGTCCCACCCCCCACACAAAGCCTTTCCAGAGACGCCAGCTTACTCTGGAATTGCATAGTACCCTGCAATTTAAAACAGTCTTATATTGTTTTATAGCAGCTATTTTCCACTTGTTTTTAATTCTGTAAACTTGTCTTCCTTGGGACTGGAGGGATGCTACTCACTTTTCCTGCGTCTCCCAAAGACCATGTTGTAGCAAAAGCACTCAGTGGGTGCCCAGTAAATAAATACATAGCTTCTTTCCTGAAGAAGAAGGCGTGCCTATTCCCCAGCACTGGCAGAAGCACAGCTAGTAGTAGATACTCAAAATGTTAATTTCTTGCCATTCAGAAAAGAAATATACTTCCTCTAGCTTGACCAGAGGTGCTGTCCTTTTGACCTATGACATCTTCAGAGTTGTTCTGAATAGAGCGAAACTGTCACTTTTGACTCCATGAAATACTATGTTTCCACTGACCTTATTGGCTTTGCCTCAGTTTAATGGGAATATAAGCAACTCTGAAAGATCCAATAATTTTGGCTCTTCTGCAGAATCAATACGCCCAACAACTGCTTTCCTCAGCCGAGCAGCAGTCACTTACCCCAGCGCAACAGGGAGAGTGGAGAAGAGGCGTCTGAGAGCCTTGCTAACCAGTAAATGTCTGCAGGGGGCCATCACCAGACCTTTCTGTACAGCCTCTCTCTTCCCCTTGCTCTACCTCCTTGCCCGGCAACCGTGCAACTGTGGCTTCTGCAACTCCATTCTCACAGTCCACCTGCTCTCGATGAGGTTTCCTCTGGAAGTGTCATCGTTTGTCCTTCCTGGGCTCTAGTCTCACGGGGTTGGTGCAGCTGTGTAATCAGTCTGCCTCCCCTTCCAACATCAAGGGTAACTCACCCTCTCCTGGTGCAGTGTTACTGTTGAGTTTCCTGAGGTCTTATATTAATGCTTTTAAAGGATTTTATTATTTTATATTTAGAGAGAGGAGAAGGGAGGGAGGAAAAGAGGGAGAGGAACTCCGATCAGCTGCTTCTTGCAGGCCCCCAACCAAGGACCTGGCCTGCAACCCAGACATGTGCCCTGACTGGGGATCGAACCAGCAACCATTTGGTTCACAGGCTGGCACTTAACCCACTGAAACACACCAGCCAGGACTGAAGTCTTATATTGTTAACATGGGGGTAACAAAAAGGATTTAGTCTTTGGAATTCTAATGATGGCAGGTGGCCTGCTTTGGGCTGTGTTATGGACTGAAAGTTTGTGTCCTTTCAAAATTCATATGTTGAAGCCCTGACCTGCAATACGATGGCATTGTGTGACCCTGATGGGAGCCACCCCAGTGGCAAAGCTGACACACACAGCATGGCAGTGTGCGTGATATTCTGCAAAGAAAGAGACCCCCTCATGATATTCCTGTGCTGCGGAGTCAGCCAGCCCTGCGGCTCAGCATACCCTTCAACCGCTTGATGTGCGGGAAAGGAGATATTCGTGTTGTTTGCACTGCTTTGAATGAGGAGCTTCTGTGATTTGAAGCTGAAAGCATCACTGGTGCGTTGGTTAAGCAAAGATTGGTTATTAGAACTTCTGCTTTCCCTGCTTCCAAATATTCTAGTGAAACTTTGATGAAAGGCATATTCTTATAATAAAGATTGACAAGTTACCTATGTGCTAAGGAACGGTACTAGGCAGTAGACTTATAACGGCAAGTTTCCTGTCCTCATGACACCTATCCCAGGGAATAGATAATATTAACAAATAATTCTGTGTGTAATTATTCCTTATCAATAATAAGTGCTTTTAAAGAAGAGTAGGAGGAGCAATACTAGAACATAGGTAGCAATAACTAATTTAGTGTGTTTGCCTGCAAAGGTTTCCCTGAAGATGGGACTGTTAATCTAAGATCTGCACAGGAGGAGCAAGCTGGCTCAGAAAGCACTAGGGTGTTCCAAGTAGAGAGAGAACGCTGCACAGAGTCCCCAAGGCTGGAGAAAGGGGAGAGTCGGCCTGGCTGGAATAATGTGAGTGAGCAGCAGCATGCATCACGGACATATGCAAATGGCCCGTTAAGTAATTGGCACTTAGCACAGGTTCAGTAATAGCACCTCACATGATTAAAACAGTATGATAGGAATTGTAGGTTTTGCTTTACTAAGAATTACAGGATAAAGCAGAAAATTGTGTCTAAGAGGTTTAGATGATTAATGAATATAACATTCATTAGAGATTATTGAGAAAGAGGAGACTTGTCTTGGGGGCAATATTGCTGTACTTTGAAACATGTGTCATCCTAAGCTAGACATGTTCGGGACCACTACCACAGCCCTGGCCCTGTGCCAGATGGACAAGGGGTCAGGCAGAGACTGGTGGACCCACAGCCACCCCCTTGTCCTGCATCTCTGGCCTTGACCTGCAGTGCAGGCTCCAGCATCACAGCCCGGGTCTGCGGAAGGATGCAATGGTGTGTCAGGACGGAGCGGCCCCGCTGCTTTGTAAACATGTAGTGAAGACTATCTGTGATGATGACATTCATACCTTCCTGCCTTAAAGGAGACCCTGCTTTCTAAGAGCTGTGAGTTCCACATGCAATAGGAAAAATGGCCTATTGACACGTGGAGAGCAGCCGGAGACTCAGGGGGAGGGAGCAGAAGAGGGGGGGCTCTACACGGGGAGAGCGGGAGGGTCATGTTTATGTTTAAGATATTTACTTAGTCAGAGCGTATTTCTTTTAAGTTTTGTGCCAAGATCTATCACTCTGTGTTTTTAGGTGCTGGCAGTTACAAAAAATGTGAAGTGATAGAGTGTTAATTTTTAATAAATCCTCAAGAATAAATGCAATAGCTCATCCATGAAGGATGACTGTGTTCCTTTCACTTATAAAGGGACCTTGATAATATATTAATGAGCAGCATAATGCTTACCCTTCAAGGGTGACATGCTCCATGTATATGCAAAAGCCACATCACCCGGTGCTGAACTTTGGATAATGTCCAAATGCCCTCCCTCTCTCCTGGTTGTGTGCCTCTCATGTCGGTTTGCTAGGTGCCTGCTCTGGCACTGCTTAGGTCTAAATAATAGTGTCTGGAGGTTAAAGAATCCAACCATGTTCCCCTGATTGATCAATTAATCAATTTCAATTGATTAGCACAATGTTCTATTAATTCCATTATGATGTCTAAAGGGGAAACCATAGCAGTTAAACAAAAAGACATTTGATAGTTTTTGTGGTAATTGAATTTGTAAATTTATTAGCTTTCAGTTGTTTCCTTCCAATATAAGTAATTAATATTTCATGGTACTCTTTTAAATGGGAAAATGCTTATGGGATCATTTTAATTAAGGAGCAGATATTGGCCTGCAATGGAACCCCTAAAGCCCTAACTTCGTAATTGGGTTAATTCCTCTGTTTTCAAAGAAGATGCATTCTGATCGTATTTACCTTTCTCGGAAATCTCGTTTCCAGGCACAGACAGCACAGAGAATGGTGCTTAGATGTCGGCCAAGGAAGAAAGCACTGTGGGTGAAGGAATAGTGCCAGCTGTAGCAGTGTCATGCAATGCGTGGGGTGGTCTGGAGACAGAGAGAGATGCACTGAGATACAGGCAGAGAAGTTAAGACACATCCTGGTGCCCTGGCAGAGGAGGAGGAGAGGGATGTTGAAGTGGTATGAGGGCAGGGGCAGCCAGGGGCCCTGTGCTGGGAGCCTCGGAAGGCTTAGTTTATAAAATGCACAGAGGCTCCTGTGACTGGCCAGCAAGGAGAGGGCTAGGCCTAGATTTTAGAGGTCTTCTAATGCGGAACATGGAAGAAGAGCTTTCACCCTGCTGTAATTCATGAGTTCTAGGGACCCCTAGGAAGACACAAGATGGTAAAGGACCTCAGGGCCAGGCTCATCAGAATCCAGACATTTGGAAAGAATGCATGCCAGACCTGGAGAGTGGGGTCCGTCAGTCAAGGAATGAGCCTCACGTGCCTGAGGCCAAAACAAGAAAGGAGGAAAGCAGAGGACTCTTGTTTCAGCAGGAAAGGAAATTAAGTGGACAGCTATAGACAGCTTCTGGGGAGTCAGACTGTCGTGACTTACTCAGCTTACTCTTCCCAGTGCTTAGAACAGTGCTTGGTGCATTTTAAGTCCTCATAAATATGTGTCAATTCAATACGGATATGGACCCATTGAAGAAGCGGCAGGGGGAGCGGTAGAGGGAGAGGGTCTGTCTCAGTCCATTTGGGCTTCTCAGATAAAAACACCACACGGTGAGTGGCTTACAAACAACAGACAAGTATTCCTCGCAGCTCTGGAGGCTGGAAGTTGAAGAACAAGGTGGTCGGACTCTTGTGAAGAGCCTAGTCCAGATTCCGGACTGCCGACTCCTTGCTGTGCCCTCACACGGTGGAAGAGCAAGCGGGCTCTGAGGCCTCTTTCATGGGGCACTAACCGCGATTCGTAACCCTCATGACTCAGCCACCCTCCAAAGGCCCCCACTCCTGACACCATCGCCCTGGGAATTAGGTTTCAACTTAGGAATTTTAGGGGAACACCTCAGGCCACGCAGGGTCCAAGTGAGTTTGTAGACAATAAACAACTTAGAGTGGCTTGTATTTTCTTTTGACTTCTACAATTATCTTTAACTTTTTTTCTGCTCAGAATCTGTCTTACAAGGCAGTATTGCTTGCTTTCTACCTGGATCGTTCCATGAGATTCCACAATTGGAGACAGAAGATTTAGGACACACATGTGTATTATATGAATGAGCTTTAATTGACCAACAACTATGAGTGACTGATATCGGATAATGTCTGGGGTTTACAGTACACGAAAGTGGGGCAGAGGGGCAATAAAAGAGTAAGAGAGCTTCGGGCTTTTTAAATGGTCCTTGTTGCACGGTGTGGGGCAGGAGTTAAGAAGAGATGCTGGACGACTGTCAGATTTTGTATATTTTTATGGGGCCAGCCCTATTGACCTTTAACAAGAATTTGGATTTAAAAGTTATTCTGGCACCTAGTTCAAGTCCTGCTTGTGGCGTTTCAATATTTTGTTATAGTTTTATTCACAAGAAAATGATAATGATTGTAAGTACCCTTTTAAGCATAGTCTTTAGATAAAAATGATCTATTGCTAATACGTCTCTAATTTGGCGAGGATGAAATGGAATTCTTGTTAGATGAAAGACAGGAGAATTGCCTGGATTTTTACAGATCTTTCCAAAAGTTAGATCCTTTTTGGAAAACTTATCATAAGTTTAATGATTTGTGATACTCAGTACTTCACCCTCTGGGCCTCACTGTCCTTGCCAGCTAAGTTATATAACGAAACTAGATTGTCTTTTAGGTGATGTTTCGCTCTGATAGCTGAGGGGTAGATGCTACGGCGGCATTGTCCAATAGAAAAACATTTTATGACCACACATATAGTTTCACATTTTTTAGTAGACATGTCAAAAATAAGAAAGTTAAAGCTAATTTTAATAATATGTACATTGCTTAACTCAATATATCCAAAATATAATTTCAGTCAATTTAAAATTATTAATGAGCTATTTCACATTCTTTTTATTATGCTGAGTCTTGGAAATGTAGTCTTTGACACTTACAGTGTATCTCAGGTCTGACTAGTTTCTTTTCAAGTGCTCCCTAATCAGAAAGCTCCAAAAGCAGCTAGTAGCTACTGTATTACATAACACAGGTCTACAGTATTCCGCTAGGGAAAAAGAAAACTTTCATTAGATACAAACTTTCTTAACAACATGAACAACAGATGAAAGCCTTTTTTTTTATGGAGTAATTTAAAAAGGAGCTAAATTATTAACTAAAACAATGAGTTCGACTGAGTCGCTGAACTGAACCACAGCACAGCAGGGGCTAGGACCTGCCCCCTTTTTCTTTTGCTTATCTCCATCTCCCGACCCCAAGCTGGGGCTGGAACTCCGCCTGAGGGGTCTGCTTGCTCTCCTGTGGGCCCCTACCGGGCGCACTGCCGTCACCTTCGCTGGAGGGTCCAAGGCTTCCGCAGAGGTGGAGGCAGCAGGTGCTGCTCCCCTCACCTGCCTCATCCCAGGGGCCTTCTGTGCCCAGCCTCCAATCCTTCGTTTCTCCTCGGCAACACCCACAGACGACCGCCGTGTGCATTACGTCTCACCCGCAGTGCGGGCACACTCCGAGTGAATGACGATGGTGGCGAGAAATCGCAGACGGGTGGTACGTAGAGCTGTTTTCAAAGAGAAGGGAAAATAGGAGTTGTCCCATGGTAGGGTTGCCAGATAAAACGCAAGAATCCACTTAAATTTGAACTTCAAATACATAATTTTTAGTATAAATAAGCCCCGAATATTAGACAGGATATGCTTATACTAAAAACACATTATTGTTCATCTGAAATTCAAATTTGGCTGATTATCCTTTTTTTTCTTTTTCTGAACCTGACAACCTTTCCTCATGGCTGTTTCTTCGGTGCCTGGTGTCACCTCTGGAAGTGTGAGCCCCTTCTGCAAACTTCCCGGTGTCAGCCTCTACTCTTCGGGAAAGCCCTTTGGTGCTTCAGTTTGGTCCTCTGCTCTGTCGTTCCTTCCTCTGCTGTGGGGAGGCCGCAACCCATCACAGTCTAGTATAATCACACAGTTGGGAGATCTCCGATGGCACTTTTCATGGGAGTGGACTCTGGAGTTCGGGGTTCAGTACCCTTTGGGTAGGTGCCTCTCCCAGTGTGAGTTCAGTACGTGGCTTCTTCCTGCCTCCCTTCAGCCTGGAGTCCCAGTCTTCCAGGAGAGGCCTCTGAGTAGTGCACATATGCATACACACACATGCATACCAAGAACACCCCAAATAATAATAATTCTGAGGAACTGTATGTTTAAAGCCATAATAAGGAAGGGAAAAAAGTGTTTTCCTACATTCAGTAGTCCTTAAGATTCTACTTTTGAAATGAGGAAAGATATTTTTATTGGTTTACAAAACTCCAGAAATCCTCCTTTTCCAGTCTCCAGCTCTCCAGCTTTGCTCAGTGGTCAGCCTGAACCAGAAAGCGATGCTGGCCCAGGGGTGTACGGGAAACAGCAGTGGCCCTTCGCCCATGCGGCTTCCTGCCCCCCAACCCTCCAGCACCTGCAGCCCTCCACCTCCGTGTGCATGCCTGCACTGAGGCAGGGGACACAGCTAGCATTTTAAAGTACATAGCGCTTTTTCCTCCTTTATCCCGGTACACAAAGAATTGTTGGTAATTCTACTCCGAAGTAGAGGGCCAGAATCAGGTAAGGTTCTCCCTCACATACCGCCTTCATGATTTGGGCTTCTGAATACGCTCGGCTGTCCCATGATGACTCATCTCTGACATATTATTTATACACAGTCAAAGTGTTAGTGGATAAAGACTTTAATGACAGGAGTTTACAAACTTCTATATCATAGGTAGATCTCTCTATTCGTGCCTCAGTTCATCCTGATTGCAAAATCTCCTTGTGGCATGTTGGACCTCCTGAAAGAATGAAGTTGGTGATTAGTGAGACTTGGATCTTCTGAACCCCGTGGTGGCCTCTTTGCACTATGCCACGCCTCAGTCCTGCCTCTGACTGTCACTGTCACAGTACCACACCTCTGGTTTGCCTGCATCTTCACCCACATGCATAACAATATGATTCCAACCCAGCCTCCTAGGATCCCATGGGGTTTACACATGTTTGACATGACGAGCCAACCCATCCCACTCTGAGGTTTCCCCCCCCCCATTCAAGCAGGATATGTTTTATTTGCCAATGATTCTTCGAAGTTCCAGTGATGTTCACAAATTTATATGGATTTCATTGGGTTAAATGTCTCAAGTTCATATTGTTTATTGCCCATACTTCTTTCATAGCCACAGACACTCTGAGGTCGTTATATTTATTCTTTCATTCTCTCCTGTCATTTCTTTTTAAGAATTACTTGGCATGTCTTCCATCATTCCCTTTTTGTTTCTACTTAATCCCAGTAACCTCTAAGGGCAGCACTTTCTAGTGCAAGTTGGGCACTCGCCCCTTCTTTGCTCAAGTTTCAATTGAGATCTCTTTTTATCATACTGTCGTCTCCTAGAAAACGTATTCTGCTCAGGTCCCATGAGATCAACTCTCTCCCTTGCCAGGAGCATTTCCCTTTGGTGTCGTGAGTCATGATCCAACCTCCCAGCATACCCTTCAACACACACACGTAGGAAAAAACCCCATAAATCTTTGACACCATTTCTGTGGCCGTCTGTTCATCACCTCAGAACTTCGAGGTGATTCTGAAGTCATGACCTTTAACTGGAAAAAAAGATGAAAAACTCACCTCTAGCCTCAAGCCCTTCTGTTTCTAGCCTCATAATTTGTAGAAATTGTAGAAGCCTTTCCCATTTTTAGTAGAATAATTTGACCTTTTATCACTCATATATGGTATAGATCTCTGTTGTAATGATGATTCAGTCAAAAAATGTTAGCATGATTATATTAAAAGCACTGTACATAGTTAATGAATATGAGGTGTAGATTCTAGGGGGTAAGAATTGAGGCTAAGTTGTCCTCATATGTGGAGTTAATCAAATGTGATCTTTTGTTGACTCTAGTCTAGCTTGCAGACTTGTCGAGTCCTAGAAGTCTCATTGAAAGATAAACTTTACTGATAATTGTACTTAGAGGTTAACAAATATATTTGGTGGACACGAAGGGGTAGTGACCATGAAGGGCAGATTGCAGGTAGATGCGATGAACAAATAAACCCCCATGGAGCAAAAACCCACCAGAACCAAGAGACTTGCTGATCAGATTAAGCAACTAGGCTTGAATACGGGAAGAGAGCAGTGAGTTCTCACCAAGCACCAGGCAGAAGAGAAATTGTTACTAGCTCAGTTCTCTTTGTGGAGCTCATGACCCGGGGAAGAATGTGACTCCATGATAATACTAACAGAACCCTACCATCGTAGGCCATAGAAATTCTGTGGGAGTCTATGAAGGGGGATTTGGTTGGCTTTTAGATGGATATGTCAGCACCAGAAATCCAGGCATAGCAATGATAGAAGAAGCTATCAATAGGAACACGAAAAAAATATATGTTAGTGCCGTCACCTGAACAGATAGCTCCCACTGCCATTAGAGCAGAAAGCCAAATGGTGTTGGGTGGTGCCAGGATGGATGGAAGAGAGAGCTCCTGGAGCAGAAGGGAAGCAGGGGCTGCCATGTTTTAAATGGGACTGTCCCCAGGATATGATTTAATCAGGTGTGGTAAGGTGACAGAAACAAAGACAACTGCCTTTGAAAGAAGAGTTTATTATACTCGGTTCCTAAGTGGAGGCAGGACACCGCGCTTCCTAGGACCACACAGGGGAAGCACCAAGATTGCTTCAGGGGTGGAAGAATCTGGGGAAAAGCATGGGTGAGAGTCTCTTTACTGTAGTGGTGGGAAGTGGCCAGGCATGGACACCCCCTGTAGGTAGAAAGTAAAAGTCAGATGTTGAAGTTTGCTGTTGTGGGTGTGTAATATAATTTTCATGGAGCTGCAAAAACCCAGGGTATAATAAAGAGAGAAACAACGTGGTCCATGACCATGGCCTTGTGACCTGGATGCCAAATCATCCACTAGAGAACTTCAAAAATGATGATTATGAGGGGGGCCTGACAAACCTGAAAAAGGACAGTTATGAAGGGTGGGCCCCTTGTAGTATAGACCTCGCCCACTAGGTCAGTGTACTAGGGGCCCATCAGTGTACCAGCTGGCGTTGTTGTGAGAGGCTGCCTTTGGTTTCAGTCAATTTTTTTTGAAGACTTTCAACACACTTGCCCGTTTCATGATGGGTGATTTATGCGTGCACCTGCCCACACAGTGCTGAGTGTTCAGCAGTCTTTGATCAAAAACAGCATGACCCCCATGCTCCACCTTCCCTGTTCACCGATCTTGCCCCTGAGCAATGTTTTTGTTTCCCCATGAAAAAAGCCCTCAAAGGGAAACACTTTGACAATGTGGAAGAGGAGAAACCAAACACGGCAGAAGCACTACAAGGCATCATAACTGAGGAGTTCAAAACTGTTTCGGGCAGTGGAAAGAATGTCTTGATGGGAGGATTGCATCATATGGAGAGTGCTTTGTGGGTGACTGAAGTTTAAACATGTGGGAATAAATACACAATTTTTTAATAAATAAATTCCATTATTTGGGGCTCCTTCCTTGTATATGCAATAGCATGCAAATTAAGCGTACAGCAAACCCTACTTTGGTGTTTTTGTGCATATATCAGAAAGGCAGGGGCTGGGAGGATTTTTACAGAGTGGCTATAAGAAAAGCTGAGATCACTTCACTGTCCAGAGAGAGAGACCACTTTGGTTACACTTGTTAACTAGGGAATTAACAGAGCCTTGATAAGGTTTCTTATTAATAAAGCCTTAAAAAAATAAACTGAGGTTCCTAATGGATCGGTGCCTACTTTTCAAAAGTAGAACCATCTTGGCACTAACTTAGTAATATAAAAATTAAGGCATTTTTCCCCCTGAAGACAAAGAAAGAAGAAGGAAATAAAAAATGATTTTTCTATAACTTGGTAAGCCTGCCAGAACAAGCCAAAGGAAGATTATGCTTTTATCCCCTGTAACAGGGTTATCTATTCTTATAGGTAGTGGTATTATCTAAATGTTCATAGCTGGTCCTAAAATTGGTACACAATGATGAATGCAATATGAATTAAAATGTTCTTAGACTAGAAGAGTAAATCATGTTAATGTCAGTTATCTCTAAGGTAATGGAAACTGTTAACACAATCCCATTAAAGATACCAACCTTTCATGGATATAAACAAATTATATATGAACCTAAAGTTGAATAATAAATATCCAGGAGTAGCTGTAGAAACTCCAGAGGAGATAAACAATATGGGGTACTGCAGGCTGAATGTTGTGTCTCCCCAGAATCCATGTGTTGAAATCCCAACTCCCAGTCTGATGGTATCTGGAGGCTGGGCCATAGGGAGCTGACTAGGTCGTGGGGGTGGAGTGCTCATGAATGGGATTAGTGCCCATAGTAAAAGAGACTCCAGAAAGTCCCCTCATCTTCCTGCCTTGGAGGGCAGCCAGAAGACAGCCATTTATGGACAAGAGGTTGGCTTCTCACTGGACAAGGAATCTGATGACACCTTGATCTTGGATTACCCAGGCTCCAGAACTGTGAGAAATGCATGGATGCTGTTTATAAACCACACGATGTATAACAAAACATAGCAGCCTGAATGGACTAAGACAGAGTGATGAGCAGATCAAATATCAAAGCATGTTACAAAACCTGTAAAGTTAAAATAGCATGGTTTTGGTTCATGAACAGATACCAAAAAAATCCAGGGTATTTCTAGAATCAAAATTCTAGAAATAGACAAAATACAGTTGCAAGTTTGATATATAATAATGTAGCATCTCAAATTGATTGGGAAATATAGATTTTTTAATATAAGGTTTTGGGACAATTAAACAGGCATTTGAAAAAAGACCTGTTTCTTACACGATATACTCAGGTAAATTCCAAAGGACACAGGTATATAAGTGTATAACAGTCTTAGGAAAAAACCCACACCATCAACGAATTTGCATGTTTCTTTGACAAGAGACTTGACTTTTATATAATCAAACATAGTGTTTCAGTGACTTTTTGATAAGGTACAGTTTCGTGAATTTAAGTTGATATCTTTCTCTATATTTAGAAATACAGAGAAAGAAAGAAACCATTCATGTAACCAAAAGTGAACCCACGCAGATGCCTTTATACTTTGGGAGTGTAATTGTTACATTTGGGAGTGGGCAGATCTGGAGAAGCCTGCTCGATGTGACGGAAAGAGCCGCACCCTTTCCGGAGTCTCTAGGAAGGAATCTGCTTTGTGTTTTCCAGCTTCTGGAAGCTGCTCGCGTTCCTGGGCTTATGGCTGTATCGCTTTTACCTCGACTTCCGGCTTCACAGCTTTCCCTCTGACTTTGACCTTCCTGGCTCCCTCTTACAAGAACCCTTGTAATTAAATTTGACCCACCTGAATCATTTTCTCATCTCAAGATTTTTAAATTAATCATATCTGTGAACTTTTTTTCCATGTAAAGTAATGTATTCACAAATCTGAGAATTAGAATGGGACATCTTTGGGAGGTCACTGTTCTGCCTACCAGTCTTCCCTCTGGTTCTTAAAGATTCACATTGATTCCTTGTGCCAAATATACTCACCACGTTCTAAGGTCAAAAAATCTTAACCCATTATAACATCAACTCAAAAATACATAATTTCTTCAGAATCTCATCACCTGAAAGTCACAGATCTTATAAAAACCATCTAGATCAGTAAAGGGTGGTATTCTAGGTATGGTCCATGGTGGGGAGAAACCCCTCCCTATTTGAGGGCTTATAAAGCTGGAAGAAAAGTTATCTGCTTTCAAAATATGACGATGGGGCAAATTACTTGTGACTACCACTCATTCTTACAAAACAAACGAGCATTATTAAAATGTAATTGCTACTAATGAAATTTCTAATTCTTTTAGAATTCAGGGTCACTGAATTTTTGTGACTTGACCTTCATTCTGAGACTTTGTGCATGAAAATAAAGACTCCAGGTTTCTTTACACAACAACAAAACCAAAAAGGGAGAAAATGGAAGAAAAAGGGATTCATCAGTTTCAAACAATTTTGGAATCCAACTGGGCAAACTTCATCAGGCTGGAGGCCCCAGGAATAACCCTCTGGGTCTTCAGGCTCTGGCTTCTGTGCTGAAAGCCTCACCTCTAGAGTAATTCTCCCTTTTACCTGAATGATAGCACATAAGGGTATTTTCAGCTGCCTAGTTTTATGAGCCTGTTTCCTGCATGTAGGAACTCCAACAGGGAGTTTAACAGTCTTCTTTTATTTTGTCCTCTTTCCCTTTTGACCCGAGCTGGTAATGTTCCTTCTGGGATGAAACTCTCCGGGCCCTTGTGGGTCTTCTGTGTGTGTCAGGGAGAATCCCTTCATCAGGTGGAGGTCTGCTGGGAGGTGCATCCTGGGCAGCCTCTTCTCCGTCCTGGCGCCCGTTGAGTTGACCACAGGGATCTGAGTGACAGGCCTGAGCACGTATACTTATGTAACATGGGTGGATCTCAAATGCATTGTGATGAGGGAAAGAAGCCAGATTTAGTGATGTAACATTTTGAAAAAGGCAACGCTATAGGGGTGGAGAATAGTAGGTCAGTGTTTGCCGAAGACTGCTGGGCAGGAGAAGTGTTGACTGAAAGTAGCACGGGGGAACTTTGGGGGTGTGCTGATGGAACTGCCCTGCATCTTGCCTGTTTCAGAGCTTACACATTTCTTTGCGTTAGTGCAGGGCACGCGAGAACCGAATCCCACGAGAGTGAAATTTACTATATTTAAATGAAAAGTAAGTGACAAAAAGAAGCGGGAAAAATGGAAGGAGGTAAACTTTGAGTTAATATTAGTTGACTTTGCTTTCTCATAAAAAGTTCCAAACAGAGAAAAAGTGAATATGAAGGAAAAAATAAGCTTTTTTTTTTGGTCTTAGGAATACATATAACCGTAATAATATTGTTCCTTCTCTCTCTGCCTGGTTCATATTTTCCAAGTAGGGCAAATCCCAGAGAAAATTCAGAACTTGTGTTTAAACATTCCTGTAAGGAACTCAGCTTCAAAGCTAAACATTCATTTGTGCAGCTTCCCAATAAAATTCAACAAAGCTAGGGGTAAGCTTTGCATTTGAAATGTAGAATATTTGCTGACCTTTAATTCACTGATAACAAAATCATTCGGATGCTATACTGTCAGTTATTTGAGGATAAGATCTGGTCCTGCCTCTCTTTGATTTTCTCAGTTTCCATCACAATCCCCTGCTAACGCTTCAGCCCCTCAATGTATCCATGCTGAATGAATACATCTGTCAACAAACATTCTTCCTCAGAAATGCAAATAACCTACAGGCTTTGAGAATTTTCTTTCTTCATACTGGTTTATATTTCATATGTTTTCTACCGTAAGCATGAATTACTTTTATAATTAGAAAAAAGCAATACAAGTTATTTTGCAAAGGCAAATACTTCTGGGAGAGTTGTTTCAACTTTATTGCTTCTGCTGAAACAATCGAGTTCAATTGCACAAAGGGAGGGAGTTTTGACTTGGGGAGGATTCAATAAGTCATTTGGGACAAAGATTTCTTTGGAGATGGGGCTTATAGCAGTTGGAGAACACCAGAGGTTTGGTGAGAAGTCAGACAGAGATGCAGAAAGGGAGTTCGGAAATGAGCTTTTATGTTTTCAAAACATTTTTTTCTCTCACCAGTACAATAATAATAACAGAAGGAAATAATTTTGCTTTCCTTCTCCTACTTCTAGACTGACTTGCTTCTATACTGTGGTAACAGGGATCCAGGAAACCTCATATATATTAGAACAGTGTTCCCCAACCCCCAAATCCAAAAGCTAAAGCTGGTTGGTGACAAAATTCTTTAGGTTAACAAGGAAATGAGAAAAATAAGAGCAGTGCAAACTGTTTTTCATTGAGCTGTTTATTTACTTTCTAAACTTTTGATATGCTTCTTCTCTAACTTTGATGTGAATATATCTTGACTTCACAGAATGATCATGACAACAGAGCCCAGTGAATATTTAAATACTGTTTTGTAGAAGTTAAAATCTGGGCTTCACTGCATGACTGCAAGCTCCTTGAGGTTGGGGAGCATCACTGTCCTTGTGCACCCAGCACCACAGCTCCCTGCCCACCGCTGCGTCCTGCACATAAAAGTTTATGTATAAATATTTGTTGGCTCCCTGACTGTGGCAATTCAGCTGTGCGATGGATTGTTTATGTCTGTGAATTGGATGGGGATCTGATCCCTTTGAGTATCTCTACAGGTCATTCATTCCAAGTTGACAGGAAGTTGCTAAACAATATGTTCACATGTTGCAGTTTCCAAACGTAACTTTTTCATATCTTATTTGGTATACTCTGACACTTTATTTTTAAATATATATTTTTTAGTTTGTTAACTTATGTTTAGTCTGACACCTTGAACAAAATGTAAGTTTCTCTGTGTCTAGTACAGCACCTGGCACATAGCAAGTGTCAGAACTGTTTTTGTTCAGTGAGTCAGTGTTCCACTTCTCTGCCGTCTGCGGAGAAGGCATGCTACGTTGCATTCAGTGGTGCTAAGCACATTGGTTGAATAATCACATTTATGGTCTTGTTTCTCACTATTCCCGTTACAGACTATGGGCTACTGTGACACAAAACCCTCAGGGTGATATCTGGGTTGGGTATTAAAATGTAAGTGAACGATTTCCAAATGTGAGTGTTGAGGGGTTGAGGGATGGAGGACAAGGGGAAATTCCAAACAGAGAGAAAATCATAGCAAATGAAGCAGCATGTATTTCCATCTCCAATTGCCCAGATGATGCTCTCCATCTGGAGATATTTTCACTTTTTTAGGTCACACCTAGACAAAATGTTTTGGAGACTTCTAGTTTTTTGTTGGCTTCTTCCGTGGAGTAAACCCGTTAGATGCCTTAGACCAGCTCTTATAACATTTAGGTCTGTAAAATTTTGCTGAAAGAATCACTCAATAAATTGAATAAAAGTTCACATGTAAGTTTCTCTAATAATTAAATATTTCAGCAGCACATTATAGTTTTTAAAATTCATTGTCAGTCTGATAAAAACTGTGAGATAGGTAGAAAATGAATTCATTCCCATTTTTACAGGTTTAAAAACTGTGTAATGTGCTGAATGTTCATGTCTCCTCCAGCTTTATATTTTGAAATCCAAACTACTCGAATGTGATGATACGTGGAGGAGGGGTTGTTGGGTGGTGACCAGGTTTAGAGGGGATTGTACGAACGAAATCCCCATGGTGCAATGGGTGCCCTTATAAGAAGAAGAGACACCAGAACTTCCTTTCTCCGCCAGGTGGACATACAGTGAGAAAGAGGGCAGCCATATACCAGCCAGGAGGAGGGCCCTCACCAAAAGCTGAATCTGCAGGAACCTTGAACTTGATCACAGTTCTCAGCCACCAGAACTGTGAGAAATAGTGTTTGTTTTTTTAAGCCAGCCATTGTAAGGTATTTTGATATAGCAACCCACACTAAGACACTGAGGTGCAAAGAGTTAAGCATAGTACAAGAGCACACAGGCAGAGTGTGGGTGAGCCCAACTTGAAGCCAGGTCTTCAGACCTCAAGCCCAGTACACCTAGTCTTCACTCACTAACTTGCTAATTTATTATTTTTGTTCATTCCCTGAATGGCTATTTATTAAATATTGCATTTCTCTGACTTTTTAAAATTTCCAAGCATCAGGTAAAGTGCATTTAGAATGGCTAAGGAATGTAGCCATTAATAATGGGATTTGCAGATACCTGAAGCTGGATATGGGAAAGCGTAGGCTGGGAAGGGAACATGGCTAACAAGGTTCATGAGTAGGAAAGGTTTAGTCCCAAGGGAGTTCTTTCAGGGACAGAATAAAGTAAAAATAAGAGAGGTTAATGCAATGCAATCTGGATATAGTTTCAGAGGTCACTGGTGAGGCAGGGGCAGGGATAGCATAAGGGTCTGGACCATGTGGGGCACGGAGCTGATGCAGAGCTATGGGAGTGAGCAGAAAGACTCCCCCAGAGGGCTAGAGGTCTTTCAGATGCTGTTGCAAAGGGAATTCTAATAACCCTTTCCCCTGGACATACTTGGATATTTCATTGATCTAGGATAACCAGTGTTTATTTTTATCCCAAGGCTGAGAAATATATCTATTTAGCTTGTGGAATGTTCTTGCTGCCCTGCTTTTTCAGCATCACATACCAGTAACAACGAAAACAGGATTTAGATCTAGTGAGTTAGGTCAGAGGATGTCAGTGAAGACAATTGAACAACTTTGTCATATTACAAATTCAACATGGATTCAGAGTACCCCACACTGATCACCTTATGCTAAATGGCCATTGTCATTGAGGACAATTATTCCTGGCACCTACTTTAATAGCTGGTTATACATTTTGTATCTTAGAATGTGTTTAAAATTTTTTACTTCACTTTTACTTGAGTTTGAGGGAAGAAACCAATAACATCGAGACAAACACCAGCATTGGGAAGCCAAATCATGTTATGTATCACCAAAAAAACCCTCTTTTCTCTTTTTTCCTCTTTCTCTTCAGCTGAAATCTGTGCAGATCTAGTTTTGCAGCTTTCATCCCATTTGGATCCTGTAATTCTGCTGTGAACCATTTCTCTGCTCCCAAACCCTGCACTCCATTTTCCTCTACTCGGGAGTAGCATCTCTCAATGATGGAACTGGGGTCCCCAGACAATGTGTAAGGAAGACGGTTCCTTGAACTTTCATAATTATTAATGGTCTACAAAGACGCGTCGTCTCTCTGACGAGTTAGCATTGGATCCACTAATTGAAGCCTAAGGGAAGAATGTAAGTAATGATTCACCAGATCACTGTCAAGCCTGGACAGGGAGTGATGTTACATGATGTAAGAACCGCATGATACATCAGAGAAGTGAAAAAAGGACCAATTGCTGTTTAAAAATACCTCCTCAGAACTACCCAAACTCTGTTGTGATTAGAGTGATTTCTTTTCAAAGACTGCATAGACTCTGTGAGAGAAAATGAACATTTTTTAGAAGCCCCTAACCTGCTGTGTAGACAAAGGTTCCGAGTTCCTGTATCATAGCTTTGTCGTTTCCAGCCTCTACATATTCATCTTCAAGTGCATTTCCTTATTCATGGAAAGTCTTCTGCCCTTGCCTCTTACTATTTGTTTGTTTGCCATGGGACTGAGGTTTCTACGACTGTTATCTGCTCCTGGACACAGCCTTTACCCTGGTGCGAGAGAAACTTTAACCAGCAACTTTCCAGGTTCACTTCTCCTTTTACTGCCCCTGAGAACCCATCGTCGTAATCATAAAGCATGGGAATGTCGTAATTATTAGGCTCGTATGGGGAGAAGAAGCAGTGGACCATACTGCTTCACATATAAAGGAGGAAGGTTGTGGTGGCGGAATGCTGAGAAAAGCTCGGTATAATACAAAAGCAAAGGTGAAAAGGAATGGATGGAGGCTTTCAAGTCTGAAAGGTCACTCGAGGTTTACTCTTTGAAGAGATTATTAATCGGCAATAGTGGGAGAGTTGGGTAGACGGGTGGGGAATGACTGTAGAGTAAGAAGAAGGTATTTTAAAAAAATAATTATGTGGCAGTTGGAATGATGAGAGCAGAAAAGGGTCGAAAATCATGATTGCCCATGTGATTTGATCGGAGAGCCTCATCCCTCTCGTCTCAGTTTCTTCCTCCATCCAATGAGTGCAGCAGGTGGTACCTAGGGAACTAACACTGGCGTTTCATCATCTACTGTTCCGTGAGCATGCTGGCTTTGCATGTTCGTAGTTTTCTTTTTGTTGAATTCCTGCTTCATTTGCTAAAGAAAATGGAAGTTAACCTCCAGGGAAAACTGGCTGGCTGTTTTAGGTCCTAAAGGACTATGTGTTCAACTTGATTCAAAGGAATAAACATTTATTGAATGTCTAATATGCACTTAGCTAGTAATACAAGGACAGCAGTAAAATTCACAAGAAAAAAATGGCCCAATATTTTTTTAAAAAGGAACTAATAATCTAATTTTTGTTTTTTGAAAAAATTTTAAAGGAGATTCATTGGGCATCTATCAGATTTGTAATTAAGGTGATTCTTACCTCTATTTAGTGAGTCAGGAGCCCTTGAGTTTGAGGTCCAGGATGGCAGGAAGTCCAGGAGGGCAAGAGTGGGTTTGCCACTGTGCCTTGAAGTGCTTGTGAATATAATAACTGGGCTTATCTTATTGGTAAAACCCACTGTGTCTTTCTCTTTGATTCATTCTCAACACTATGTCTGCCTCCCCAACCTGAGCTCTCAGTGAGGACCTGTTAGAAATTCAGCATAGAGTAGCAACTTGATAACGTAAGTTCTATCATTTGACCTCAGATATATTCATTCAATTAAGGACTAGAATAACTCACACTATTTCCTACATGTTATTTATAAGACTAACATTTTTTTTGCAATATTCAGAAAAGAGAGAATGAGGTTTAATATTTAAAGATTGTCTTATTTTTTTTAGAATTACTATTAAAGTAGTTCTTTAATTTCAAATCTACATAAGCCATTCCATGTGGAAAAAAATAAGTGGAAAGTTTTTTCAAAACGTAATTGGGGAAATCCTCAAGTCAGATGCTTAGACTGGAGCCTGGTTCTTTGAAAATGAACCAAAGAGAATATGAAATTCTCTTTCTTCCTAAGAAAGTTACAGAGAAGGTGTCAGGTATGCGGTAGTGTGTGATGAAGGCTGGGAAGGGTAGGGGCTGGTGTCCATGATGACCTACTTCCAGTACTATCCTGTAAAATGGGATTCTCCTACGTCGTGCACTGAAAATACCAGTGAATGTGCAGAGCACTCAAGAATTAAGAAAGACTTTGGATGCTTGTTATTCACATACACCTTGAAAAGTAGACTATTCTATGTTGTACTACAAGGGGCCACGGAGAACAATTTTATGGATGAGTAGTGTAGGTAAGAGAGGGAGTGACTTAATAAAGAGCATAGGAACAGATATCGATATGGTTAATATAAAATAAAATGGGGATCAAGGTTGAAAATCCCTCCAGCAGACAAAACCATTTAAGCCACATAAACAAAACTAAAGCTAGCTTTCTTTATGAGCATAAGTAAAAGTTAACTTGGGTTATTTTTCATAAATGCCTGTGATAATCATAAAAGAAAGTTAAGTCCTCTTCTCAAAGTGGTATAAAATAGTCACTTTGAACCAATCCCCTGCTGTCTGGACATCCCCAATGTAATAACGGATTATTGTGTAGATTAAACAACTTCTTCATTTTCACTTTATAAGCGTCTCTGTAATGTCATGCCTCTCAGCTTCAGATCACTTTGGATTTGAAGAATCCCAGTTCATGAACTGTTATTTTTGAACAATAAACTCTTATTAAATACTATTTTACTGATATGATTTAAATTTTTAATACTTCTGAATTTTTGACCACACATACCCAGAGCCTCTTTGAATTTAACTGCCCCCACTTGCCACCCTTTGCCAGGGCATCCCTATACAAACTTATTTCCACAAGAAATTGTTTCAACTTCTAGATATATAAAGAAATAAGTGTGTAAGTTGGACTAAAGCATTGCAATAAGTTCTTCCAAATTTTAACTAAGAGGCAAAGGTGGTCAGTAATTCCTTGAACTGAAAGAATAATTACAGCCAAGGCTTTAATCAGCACCAATTCGTGTGAGATAGTGACTTGTGGCTGTGTAGAGGAGTGCTGAGAAGATGCTGAGAGAGGGGACAAGAGCTGGTCGGTGACAAAGTGCAAGAGTAGGAAAGAGAAGGGGACTAATCCATACTGGATTAGTGTGTTTCATATGGGTCATTTTTGCCTATCATTTTTAAATGTATTTTCTGATTCTTCCTCTCTATCCTCTACTGGCGTGTCCTGTACTTGTGTATTGGTGAAAATGGTGGCGTGCCACATTTTTCTGAAGCTTTGTTTCTCATTCTTCATTCTTCTTTTTTTGTTCATTTTTCAGGTTGAATCACTTCTGTCAATCTATTAACAGATTCCCCGACTTTTCTAGTTTAAATCTACTATTTGTCACTTTGGGTAACTGTTTTCATTTAGCTATTGTAGTTTCCAACTCCGAAATTTGCATTTAGTTCTTTTAAAATAATTTCTTTCTCTTTAGTAATTTTCTGTATTCAGTAAGATATTGTTCTCCTACTTTCCTTTATTTCTTTAAACATGTTTTTTATGAAACATATGTATTACAGGTGCCTTGAAGTCTGTGTCTGTTAAATCTACCATCTTGACTTCCTTAAAATCTGTTTCTTTTGCCTGTATTATGGGTAACAGTTTCCTATTTCTCTTCGTGTCTTATAATTTTTATTGAAACTTAGACATGTTAGTAAACCTTAGATACTGAGCCCCTCCCACCTTGTACTTTTCTGTGTGTGTGTGTATATTGTGTATGTTTGTTTATTTGTTTAATGAGTCTTTTGGAGCATTTTAATGATGGCTGTTTCCCCCACACAAAGTGTGGAGCCTCTGATATTGCTCTTCTGGAGCGCTCAGCCTTGGGCATTCCCACCGTCGCTCCGGGATGATAGCCGTTATAGCAAGCCTCCTTTTGACCATCTCTTCTCCTCCTAGCTCTCTGAATCTTTTTCTTTTGGCATGACATCCAGCTATTCTGTTACACTAACTTCTGAGTGATTGCTCTACTGTTTCCAGCAATGTTTAGGGGCATAAATTGCTCCACAATTTTATCCACCTAAGTTCAGATACCTTTTGGGGAATTGTTTTTGAGACCTGTCTTGAGATTTGCTTTGAATCCAGGAGGCCCCTTCTTAATTGATTTTTCCCCCTGATTCTCTCTCAAAAGCTGGTTTGTGGTTTACATAGTTATTATCAATGAAGTTATCAATTTCTTAAGTGCACAGTACATACTAACAAAATCCATTTTTTTGACGACACTCCTAGACATAAACTTGTCCTCATGATTTCAAATAATATCAGTTATTTGGGGGAAAGATGTTCAAATTTCTTTGTTTTTATGGAATTCTCTGTCCTGATTAAAATCTCAGTTACTCCACAGACAGGGGTTGGAACAGAGGCTTTATTCTAGAGATATCCCTGCTTTTAAAGGAAGGTTATGGGTGGGTACAGTAGCTTCTAATCATCTTAGCTTACCTCTTTGGGATGAAACTTCTACACTATGAATGTGCTGGGATGAAAGAAATTGAAACTTGGCATTATTCTTTGTTTTCTGCACCCGTGGTATGCCTTCTACACCGTGAATGGTGATGGATAGGTAGCAATAGGAGCGCCTGATCTTTAAGCTCTTGCAAGGAACTGAGCCTCCGATACTTTGAGCTGGAGGGAGAGTGCTGAGAAATGTGGATGGATTGCCACTCCTGGTGGAATCCTGTATCTGTTGACTGAGAGCTGAAGGAAGACTAAGCTATACCCCCTTGGCCACACCCACCCAGAGTGGAGTTTCCGTCGTGCCGAGTTAAATTGGGGAGACAGAGTAGGCCGTTGTTTCAATGTCACAAACTCTGTTCTTAGCAAGATTTAATAGATTGTCATGAATAAATGCTTGTTTATTATCTTAATGGACAATTCAATTGTCCTAATTAAATTAGAACTATTTCAAGAACTATTATTTTTTTTTTTATTTTTAAAATAACTTTCACTGCTTTTGGATGTTTTAGTAGATGGTCCATGGAGCTTCTCACACTGTTACTCTAGAAATGGAACTCCAATGAGTCCATTCTTAATACTTCAGAATATTACACATTTAAAACTAATTCTTGTGGTGTCTATGTATTGCTTGCATTTTCGGATACAATAAAAAAAGCAATGTAAATATATATATATATATATTTTAAAGATTTTATTTATTTATTTTTAGAGACGGGGAAGGGAGGGAGAAAGAGAGGGAGAGAAACATCAATGTGTGGTTGCCTTTCACACACTCCCAACTTGGGACCTGGCCTGGAACCCAGGCATGTGCCCTGACTGGGAATTGAATTGGTGACCCTTTGGTTTACAGGCTGGCACTCAATCCACTGAGCCACACCAGCCAGGGATATATTTAAAACTTACAGTTTTTAAAAATAGGGGTGAGTATTGTTTTGTATATTTTCAGAGGATATTTTCTGATGACTAAAAACCAATCTTTTTTTTTTTTTTGAATTTTAATTATTTTCCTGTAAACAGATGCTTCCATTCAGCTTTAAGGTACCTGAAAAAAATTATTTTCTTAAGTATTCTAACTCTTTTTGCAATCAATTCTTACATGAAGACTTTATGGCTTTCAGTCATGCTCCTGTCTAAAGTAGAATGATAATTATTCTTTCTGTTCTTTCTTGGCTGAGAATCCTTGAGGTCTCCATAGTATTCCTGCTCATCTTTGTACTCTGCAGTATTCATCCTGATTTTTTACTTGAAATAAAATTAATTCAGAATTGATGTGTGTCAAAATCTGTGATCAATTTGAGATTTTGCCCTACTTAGAAGCTAACAAGTTAACACGCCACTGTTTCAGGGAGACTGACAGAAGACAAGATTGTTAGGTGAAAGAGAAAGGGCAAGTTATTACCTCAGTAGCCATAGCCACATTATCTTCATTTTGCTTTGGCTTGCTGAGCCCAAGTTCCCACAGGGCAACACCGTGAAGGCCCAGTGACTTTTGCATACCCAGTATACCACAGTATAGAAGAGGAATCCCAAGGTTAGAAAAACCAAATCTTCCGCAATGGACAATAATCCTGCCTGAACTTTGCAACAGAGAAAGATAATATATTTATTATACCAGACAGTAAGTAAAGTTGCCTTTTCCTCCAGAGAAAGACACATATCTCCAAGGTTGTTTGTTGTACAAATGTCTTTGAATACACAGTGCAGAAGAAAAGACGGTCAGTAGTGCTTGTGCGTGCAGCACGTACATCACTGTGAGAAGCCTGCGGACAATTGTCTTCCACTAGCGTGAATCACTTAAGTTCAATATTTTTTTCAATAATGACCTGGTCAAAAAGGAACACCTGAAAATTGGAACTTCATTGGAAATGCAGTGTTTCATGTGGGTGACAATTTCATATAACTGAAGCTTTGATACTTGTCTGTACCAAAATTTGAAAGGATAAATACTGTGATGGAAACATTCCAAAAATATGTAATACATATTTGTGTCCTTGTAAACCCATTACCTCCATCCATTAAGTAAAAGTCATTAATTTCACCAATGGAAATCCACTTCTAACATTTAGAAGTGTATTCTTGATTGGGGAAAAAAAGACTTCCCTAAGAATGTAGAGTGAATGCCACCAGCAAAGATACGCACACTCACTGTCTATGCTGGCATACAGGATAAGTTACAGGCCTTATAACAACAGGCTACTATTAATTCTGTTTTTATAGCTGAGGAAACAGAGGCACAGAAGTCACAGAACTTACTCAGGGTCACATAGATAGGAAATGGCAGACCTAGTTCAGAGTCAACATCTACTTCTGTTTTGTGCCATCCTTCACTACTGGGTCCTGCTGCATCTTTAATTATTTTTTCCTCCAGCTTCTGTCTTTACCCAGTAGTCAATTTCATTATTTACTTCTTGTATGGGTCTCCTTTTCTTGCTTCTACTAGTAAGCAAATGAAAATTCTCTGGGAGCTGAAAATCCAGGTATATGAGTTCTCGGAGCTTTTTGCTTTTAAATAGCAGTCAGTAGGACTGAATGAAAGAGTAGGCTGTGGATTTGGTACTGGGACCTTTATAAAAAGCCACTTCCAGTATTCTTATAGGCTGTGGAAATCTGTCCTCTACCAAAGTGGTTTGTGACTGTGTTTAATTTTAAGGTTAACAAAGGGGGGAATGGAAGCAGGTGATGGCTGTGCTGTGCTTGATGAGTCCGGCCCCATTCGGGAGCACGTTTCTGTGGCGACTGGCTGGTATTGTGTAGGGATGCTTATTAATTCCTACTATCAGCAGGGCCTGAGTCAGATTAATCTCCATATGGCAGAGAGACACAAAAGATCCCAGTGTAACCATCGATATACGCAGGTCCCAACCTTATCTTCATGCTGGCACAGAGCGTGTCAGTTTCTAATTCTTCTTTGGGAATATATCATTTGATTCGTGTGTGAAAGATCAGTGAGGGAGGAGAATAAATCCCACTTTTGTTCAGCCTTCTGGGCAGCCTGAGCCTGCTAATTTCTGCAATATGCATGATGTATAACAGAATGGCAACCTCTTAGATTTACAGTCTCTCCTTCGAGTCAAAATTAAGCAGGGCGCCATTTATTAACATTTCAAAGACATAGAGCCATGTTCTGGTTAGAATTACAAGTTCAGAGACTTTTGATGAGCGAAAAACCCTTCTAAACCCCCTTTTTTTTTACTCAAGCTGTTCATTTATGAGCATATGTAAACATATGTGATGATGGAGAGTGTGGTTTTAGTCTATTCCCCTTGAATCCACGTAGATTACTCTTTCACACCAATCAAGTCCATGGTCAAATGTTTCTTGTATCTGACAGGTCTTCGCAAACCACATTATATAAAACAGGACTCCTCTGCACCCCATGACAATCTCTCTCACTTCCCTCCTACTTTCTTCACGTACCTTCACAGAATTTATCCCATCCTAACACCTACTTACAATCTGAATATTTGTTTGACTCTCTCACATAGAATTTAAGCTCACTGAGAGCAAGGAATTTTTCTCATTCAAGGCTATATCCTTAGAGCCTAGACCAATGCCAGGCACATAGTAGGGGTTCGATGACTGTCTGAGGCAGGAAGATGAAATGTTTATAAAATATCTTCTTCTTTCTTCAGTGATAATGGAGAAATTGTAGTTAATGTCGTTCAACATTCAAAGGAAAGAACTTTAATTTGCACAGTGCTGTTGGCAAAGAATTTTTCATTTAACTGCTATTAGCCCTTGTCCTGGAATGACTCCATGCTGTTGAATTGCAGATATTCCTGCCTTCACTCAGAAGAGGCAGTGAAATTGTGTGGTAGCAACTAAATTTTTCCTCTTTTAATGTGTAATTTGCTATCTATTAAATAACTAGATTATCCTTAATCACAATACACAAGTAATAGGCATTTTGATTAAGGTGATTGGAGAAAGGCCAAAAGATAATAAGAGTAAGGAAACAAATAGTGTAGTCTCCTAGAATTAAGCAAATTGGGTATGTAATGAGAAAGAAAGTTCAAAGTAGTTACCACTGGCCCCCAAATGGAGAATTAGTAATATTTATTGCTGGAAGTCTGCAGAACCTAAAATAATTTTTTCTTTTTTCTTTAGAGTTTATTTTAACCAGTAGCCATAATGATAACAGAAAACCTTTCAGCAAAGACTATTTTGGAAAAAAGAAAACAAGTAGGATTTTCCTAATAATTCTTAGATATTGCCAATATTACCAAATACTCACATTCCACAGTATCCAGAATCACCAACCTTTAATTCATTTTAAGTCTCTGGTAGAAAATGTGAAATTGTCATTTTGCCAAAATTTGTAGCTGAATTGTAAAATTTAGTAGGGAAAGGGCTCGTGTTCCAACCTCTTCATATTTTCCTTCCATGTGAGATGGAAGGGAAGAAGACACCACCCAGGAGAGCAGACACAGTGGGTCCCCCAAGCTTCAGGAGGCCATTGTCAACAGCTATTTCTGCACAAGGTTCTCAGATGGTCATATCTACCCAAATTGTTTATGTCTTTCCTCCTTTCCCCTCAATCTTCAACCTACTGATAATCTCCGCCCCATCCCTTATCTTTAAAAAACAACTCAGTTCTGCCTCCCTTGGAGGCCCTGAATAGTTGCTCTAATTCATGGGTCTGAACACCCACTGTCATATAAAACTGTAATGAAGGTGACGATGATGGTGATGATAATGATGATCAACATTTATTGGGCTCTTCCAATGTGCTAGGACTGCGTTTTTGCTTAAGTTATCTCATTTAATCCTCCTAATACACTACCAGTATCCACATTTTTTGCAAATGAAGATTAGAAGGGCTAGCTAATGCCTGAGACCATTTGCTCTATAACAGTGAAGTCTGTCTTCAAACCTAGGGAGTTTCCTCTATACAGAACTTACTTACATGCCACCTTATAAGTACTTTGTCTCATGTCTCATTTTTGCCTGCCTACTGGATTGTAAGGTCCCTCATTCAGGAGACTCACCCTGTGTTTCCTGGGTGCGCTGCTGAAAGATTCTGGTGATCACCAAGTAGACTGTAGTCAATAGTTGCTGATTGTTTGAAACTGGTCTAACACTGTTTCCTCCTGTAGAGTCCCAGAGCGAGAGATGACTATCACATCTTATTTATTGTTTTCCTGTCATCTTGAACTTGAGAGTCTTCACTAAAAGAGATGAGTTGTTGGATTTGTCCAAATCCAACATATGGCAGTGGTTTCTCTCAGTTATTTCATGCCTAGGCTACGTAATGGCTATTTCTTTAACTGTTTCTCCTAGAAATGACTTAAGATCTCCCATGAGACTGATCTATGACAGCCCATTCATAACTCTGTAATCAGTCTTAGAATATTTAAGTTTATTATGACAGAGAAAAATCCAATTTACTATCCCTTTCTTACAGTCAAGGAAAATGAAATGTCCAAAGTAGGCACCACATTTCCTAATAATTGGCCCTGGCTTTTTTTTTTTTTTTTTTGTCTGTACCATTACTGAGCCACCA
Organism: Tonatia bakeri; assembly: GCA_004024845.1. NCBI lineage: Eukaryota > Metazoa > Chordata > Mammalia > Chiroptera > Phyllostomidae > Tonatia > Tonatia bakeri. Next base: position 247,760 of record PVIA01000356.1, on the reverse strand, counting down.
TAAATGTCATAGAAGATACTGGTAAAGGCTAGTCCCCTGACCCCTGGATCTAGAGTTCTATGTGATGAAATATCAACAAAGCAAGGGAATAGGTAGTGATCTTATAAGAGTTCACAGAAGGCAGAAGAGTTCAGGAGAAGCTGCTCAGAAGATATATCTGAGTTGGGAATTAAGGGTGGGGAAAGATTTTGACAAGAGGAAGAGATGGAAAAGGTCTGCAGACTGCAGCAGTGTGGAAGTGGTGCACCCAAAGCCCTGCTCAGGAGCCGATGAGTATGTGGAAGAGGGAATAGTGAGAAGAAAATTCCCTCTGTTAGAGATCCATGCACTTAGGAGACAAGCCTGAGGAATCTGGCATAAAGATGATGTGATAGAGGTGTTTCAAAATTTATCTAAGTGTGGATTAGAAGTTGAACTTGAGTGGGCAGAAACTGGAAGCAGGCCAACCAATTTAGAAAGTACTTGAGATCCTTTAGGGCCTGATTACCTCAGAGTCCCCAAATGTTGTAATGAAATCAGGATCTTATGACTCAGAGAAATAAGATTTAGTTTTGAATCAAACCATTTCCTGGTAAATGGAAAGAGGATATTTTATGAGGGGGGTATATTAGACATGGAGATGCTCTGCCCCGGTGCCCCTTCAAGGAGAAATGTGGTCCTCAGCTGTGGGGAGTAAGGTCATCAGGCAGCCTCCAGCCCTCAGCATGGTCACGATCTGTCTCAGTGGCTGGGACCACTCAAGGCATGTCTTCTGGTGACTGAGCAAGGGAAGGTATCTGGTCTGGCAATTTCTACCTGATGCAGGTCGTTCTGATGAATGGTACTTGCTCCCGGGCTCCCAGATGGGTAGGCTTCAGCTTTGTGTGGCCTGAATTAAAATTTAGCTTTTTGTTATCCTCACTTCTGCTTCCACCCTCTCTTTCATAAGTGTTGATCCCTTCCTACAAATATCTTGCTGCAAAGCTTCTTCAGACATTAATTTCCAGAGAACCCAACTTGTGACAAAGGGGACAGTGGGGACCCCAATCAGGAGAAGGCAGTCCACAGCTGTGTATGTGTGACACTGAAATGTATGCTGGTGACACTCACCTGCTTTCTACATGGGAGGTATTTAGGATTCAATATCTGATTGAAAAGAGGGTTGGGGAATTTCTTGAATCTGCTTTTCCATAGGCCTTTTATAAGATGAATGAAATAATTTCCACACTAGAGAAGTGGTCGTGGGTGATGGGTTGTACTAATGACACTATGGAAGTGTGAGGGGTTGGCTTTGAAGGCTTTCCCAATCTCTGAGCTACCTCTTGCTACTGCCGAGAGCTTCTTTCCATTCCTTTAAACGATGGCAGCTACTCTCGTTGTTATTCCCTGTAGAATAAGGATGGACTGGATTATTATGCTCTTTATCAAACCATTCACAAATCTTAGTAACTGAGAACAATGGAGATTTAGTTCTCTCATATACTATATATCCATAGCAGGTGTCCTGAAGACTCTACTCTTCTTTGTCCATGTTCTGGAACCCAGGAACTTGTTGGGCAAACTTACAGTACTATAGACCTCATCATTCAGCCATTGTCTTTGCCGTGTACACCACAGTGGTGGCCATGGCAGAAAGAAAGAGGGACTTCTGGGAGGTCCCAGGCTAAATTCAATTTAATTCAAAGCATTCAATTTAAATGCTTTAGCTGGCAAGTGGCACACATGACTTCCCCTCACACTTATAGCCAGAAATAGTAACATGGCAGGAAGTGCAGTCCTACCATGAGTCTGGAAGAGGAAGACCCTAGTACTATTGGGTGAAAACCACAAATAACTGAAATGTTTTCATTTTCCCATTCCTTTTCTTTAACACTCCACTTTTATGTGCTCCACTTAGCTGTCTGTACTTTACACTTGCCATCACACCTGTGGACTGCTGAGGGTCTTTAATTATTTCCAGCAATTGAGAATCATTGAGATGAGACTTCCCCCTTTGCCTACAATAGGGTTTTATGTGTGTATGTGACATTCATTACAATACAAAGTGGGGTTACAGAAGACACTTTCCTTGTAGAATGAAGTTACGCATTTGCATAGCAACACAAAATGGGTGAGAGCTGGAGAGAGAGGAAGGACATAATGGAAATCCCATTTTGCTCATTATAATGTCACTCCTACAGCAAAATTACCTTGTATCCCTGACAAAGATTAAAGGTTCTACTCCTCCTGGTTTTCAGCAACAACTCCTCTCATTAGCCACTCATCTCACTACCTACACAGCCATTTATCCAAATGAATATGTAAAATTAAAAATAAAAACGTACTAATTTATAAGGGCACACTAGCATAGGCAGGTGAGGGGATAGGACTGGAGAAATGCTAGGGAAAATGGAAAGTAATATTAAACCCATATTTCACAAGGCACAGGAAAGAGATTTCTCATTACCTCATCCGTCTCATTAGCTTCTCAGAAAACATTCAATATTTACTTTCAAGAAGGCATTTTTTATAGGTTCAGTTTTTTCTTGTTTAAACATAGGTTCAAGTATCTACAGAAAAAAAAGCCACATGTTTTCTAGAAATGTTCACCTTTATGTATAATGTTGACTCAAGGTAGGGATTAAGAAAGTTTATTCTTCAAAGACCAGCAGTCTAATTCCTTGAACATCACTCAATGTAGAACAATAGCGAAAATGCCTGAATTGCAATTAGAATGATTCTGGTTAGAGTAATGAAGGCATTTCTTGACCGAAAAAATTATTGTGCACTGAAGTAATTTATGATAATAATAAGCAATACCATGTATTTTGAGACTCTGCTTACTATATTCCTAATGATATGTTGAATATACATGCACACACAAACAATTTCTAATCTTGCTTATTTCACACTGTGGACAAACAGTGACACATCCCAATATCCAATAAACAAAGGGTAAGAAAGCTTGAATAACTTGCTGAAGGCAACACAAATAAAAAGTAGTAGCAGAAACAAGATGCAAATCTAGGTCTGAGAAAATTTCAACAGTTTGTTGAAATGTGTAGTATTTATTCTTTTAATTTTGATGATGGTGACAGCAATAATAATAATGCCAATAGATAATAGTTATTGAGCACTTATTACTTGCCAGCCTCTCCTGTACACACTATAGAAGCATTAACTCATTTAATCCTTAAAAAAATTCAATGAAGTGAGTGCTAATACACCATTTCATAGATGAAGAAACTGATGCAAAACTAAGGTTCAATTAGTAGCAGTACATGTTAAAAGGTAACTGGGGCTGACTTCAGTTAATCTTACTTAAAGAAGACATCGCATGGGGCAAACTTACAGAATCCTAGTTCTCTGTACCCATTTGTGCTTTTTGCCATTTACTACCAATACCACAGATCACAGGATATTGTGCAGGGTGCTCATTAAGGATGTGAACTCTGGATTCAGACTGTCTGAGTTCTAACCATTGCTGAATAGATTGGGGGCAAGCCCTTGTATTATTTTCCTGGGGCTGCCATAACAAATTACTGCAAACCAGGTGGCTTAACAGAAATTTATTGTGTCCTACTTCAGGAGATCAGAAGTCCAAAGGCAGAGTGTGCGAGGGACAGTACTTCCTCTGCAGGTGCTAGGGAAGGATCTGTTTTGGGCCTCTCTCCAGCTTCTGGTGGTTGCCAGCAATCTTTAGCATCATTTGGCTTGTGGACACACCACTCCAGTCTCCACTTCTGTCTTCAGGCGGAGTCCTGTGTGCCTCTGTGTTTCTAGACCTTCATCTTCTAATAAGGACACCAGTCATATTGGCTTTGGGGGCCACCCCAATTAAGTGTGACATCATCTTAACTTGATTACACCTTTAAAGGTGCTATTTTCAAGTAAGACCACATTCTCAGGTTCTGCCTGGACACGAATTTTTCAGGGTGCCATATTCAACCCAGTACCAGTCCCTAAAATTTTCAGTTATTTTCATGAGTAAAATTAGGATAACATTACACTTATGTCATAGGCTTGTTGTGAGTCTTTATGTACAAAAACAAAATTAAGACTGGAGCTCAGCCCAGCGCCAGTGTTATTCAAGTGTTAACTGCTTTAATTACATGGCTAACTTCTACTAGAAACCTGATAGGACCAAGAGTTATGTTAGGCCTGATCTTGTAAAAATTGCATTTCCACCCCCCAGCCCTTGTGTTTTTCTGTAAATTAATAGAGTAAACCTGGTGCTTATAGAACTTGGCTTCATTTCAGCATGGCAGGCTTTGATCTTAATCAATGCAACAGCAGAGTAAGATCAATATCCTAGTCATTCTTGATGTGGTGACATAAGAATACTGCCTTTTTGGAGGGAGAGTGTTCTCCTTTCCTTTCCGTTTTGTTTATTATCTTTCTTCTTTTCTCTGAGGATTTTGCGTCTAGTGAGATAGGAGCAGGATATCAAAGGGAACTTTCACCGTGGCCTGAGCATAAGAGATTATCAGTCTGAGACAGCAAATAAGTGAATTCAGACAACAATAGCAGCTGCTGATATGAGCGAAATGAGATTTCACTTTGGGGCTTGCTAGCCACTGGGCCCCAGAACAAATTAAAATAAGATTACTTGACAGTCTTGAGGCATATATGTCTTAAAAATAAATTCTATAGTCAGCTGCTGACTATTTAGTATTTCTTAATAAGCCCATTGAATGATATCACTTGATAAACATTGATTGAGTCAATGTCTATTTTCAGTCACAGCTCTTGGAACTAGAGGGGTGACGTAGGGAATCCAGGGTCCTCCCTCGTTTTATTGTTGAGGAAATACTTACCTACTTGGGTTTGCAATGGGCTATGACATACGAAGTTCTTCCTTTTTTTCCCCCTGGCCAAGTCTTTCATTCATTTTTTACAACTGTATAGAATTTATTGGGGTGATATTGGTTAATAAAATTATATAGCTTTCAAGCATACAGTTCTATAATATATCGTCTTTGTGTTGTATTACATGTTCACCACCCAAAGTCAAGTCTCCTTCCATCACCATTTATCCCATCTTTACCCTCTTCTACTTTTCCCCACCCTGCTTTCTCTCTGCTTTCAATCACCATGCTATTGTCTGTATCTGTGAACTTTTTTTTGCTTAATCTGTTCACCTTTTTTACACACTCCTCCAATGCTTTCCCCTCTGACAGCTATCAGTCTACTCTCTGTATCTATGAGTTTGTTTCTCTTTGTTTATTACATTATTTTGTCCATTACAGTCCCTAGTATAAATGAAATCATATGGTATTTTTCTTTCTCTGACTGGCTTATGTCACTTAGAATAATACTTTCCAGGTTCATCCATGCTGTCACAAAAGGTAAAATTTTTCTTTTTTTATGGCTGAGTAGTATTTCATTGTGTAAATGTACCACAGCTTTTTTATCCACTCATCTACTGATAGGCACTTGGGCTGCTTCCCAATCTAGTCTATTGTAAATAACACTGCAATGAACATAGAGGAGCATATATTCTTTCAAATCAGTTAGGGTTTCTTCAGATATATTTCCAGAAGTAAATTGTTGGGTGAAAAAGTAGATCCATTTTTAATTTGTTAAGGAAACTCTGTACTGTTTTCTATAGTTGGCACCAACCTGCAATCCCACCAACAGTGCACGAGGGTTCCCTTTTCTCCACGTCTGCATCAGCACTTGTTTGCTGATTTATTGATGCTGGCCATTCTAACAGGAGTGAGAGAATATCTCATTGTGGTTTTAATTTCCAGTGCTCTGATGATTAGTGACATTAAGCATCTTCATATATGTCTGTTGGCCGTCTGTATTAAAGTTCTCGGTTAGTAGGAGCTGAAGAACTGTACTGCAGGTCTGTGATGCCGATGGCCACTGCTCAGAGCTTGAGCCACGCTATGAGGCTGCCTCATTACCCTGAGTGTGCAGAATGATTTCTGAAAGCACAAGTCTGGTTCAACAGCAAAAGGAAGAGTTACAGAAAATGAAAACAAACAAAAAATCACTGCCCATTAATTACTGTCAGTGGGAGCCGGAGAGGTTTAAAGGAATTCAAACTTAGTGGCTCAATGCAGTTTCTGAGTGTTTAAGTCATAGCTTAACCTGAGTTGCAGCTTTTTTGCGTTCTCATCAATTACAATTTTCAAGTTTAGACAAATGACTGTGCAGGCTCTTATTATTTTCAAGGTGACTTTATTTTCAATATTACTTTTGGCAGCACTTCTGCAAATAATTTTAGCAGTTAATTTTGCCCTATTGCATTTGAATTTTTAATGAATGTATATTTTGTTAGGATTTCCCTTAACCCTAGATATGTTTGATGAAGGCTCTGATTTTCTCATGAAGTTCTCACTAAGAATTTGCATTTAGACCAGTCATTTCTAGGGTAAGTGAATGAGGTATTCCACTTAGGCCCTGTCTAAAAAGAGTTTATGATATGGTCGTGACAAGTCAGATTCACAGCAACAGAAAAAAATAGTGGAGGAAAATGAAGAAATGAAATAAAATGCTCTATCTTGTTTCCCTCCTGAATGCCTGTGCTGTTCGCTTTGAGATTAGAAAACTGTGCTGGGTTATAGCTAGAACACTCGATTTGATTTGGTTGCCCTTTGAGTTGACCTCTGAGGTTAGTACCAGTTTTATCCTTGCTTGTCTTGGGCTCCTTGGGCCATCATTACCTCACCTGCAAAAACGAGGCACCTGGGCCCAGAGAACTTGAAGTTTCTTTTTGCTCTGAAATTCAGAGGTTTCATGGTTCTGTGGTGTAGATGGCCATGGCCCAAAGAGCTCGAGGCACTTTGTGAGCCTGCCTTTTTAATCTTCTAAAAAACACTTCGAACAAAGAAAAGTAAAGCATAAACAAGCAAGTCCGCTTAGATGAAGTGGCTCAGGCTGGTGAGCCAGGTCCTTTATATCTCCCATTAGGGTGTATTGTAAGAAAGAATTTACACTGAACTTGGAATCACAGGATCCAAGACTGAATGCTTTGCTTTGCTGTTTCATGGAAGAGTTTCGTGTTCTCTTTCGGCTTCACTTTCCTCACCTATAAAGTGAAAATAGCTATACCTTCTCTACTCATCAGTGAGATTTGCACTCGAGAGTTATTTACAAGCTATAGTATTACAAGCTATGCCTTCAGCCCTAGATATTTCTAGATCATGAAGAACACATGTGTCTTTTAGGAGAGAATGTTAAATTTCACTCTGCTTTTTCCCACAAATCTTAGACATTTTAGCACTCTACACAGCATCATATACCCTACAAAGTATCTTAGGACACATTTTAAAAAACAGAAACATCACGTACCTGCATATTTGAAATGCTTATGCTGTTTCTGGTACCATTTCATCAGTACCATTCTCACCTCCAAACAGTCCCTAGAAATTCTTTGTCTTTGTCTTCCTGGTCTTGGCCATAAGGGTTCTGACACTTTCCTCTTCAAGTGCCCTTAGTTTTGAGTACTCTCAGAGGACCTCTCTCTTAGCACTTCACACGTCTTTAAGGGCATCTCTGAGTTACTCAACTTTTAATCCTTCACTTAATAAGTATTATTAAGTATGACTATGTACTTGGTACTCTTAAATCTGAGAGTAAAGCTTTGAGTTTACTCTCAGAAGTCCTGGTCCCCCATGAACCTCATACAAAATAAAAAGGCATCATCTGAAACATCTCAGCTCTTCAGGACCTCTTGATCCAATTCTTAGTGTACAAAGGGAAAGCCCCTTCCTTCTCATTCCTTAAGCACACTCTTTCTATGCTCTTCCTTTGTCCCAGGAAATGGGGGAAAACGTCTGCACGAGGATTATTCCTCCTTGGCTTTATTTTATTCTCCGGAAGGAACTTCCTTATAAAAACTCATGAAATAGCCATCTTTTAGAGTTGTTCAGTTGGCATAGCATAGAGACCCACTTGGCATTTATTTTCTTTAGAAATCAGAAATTATGATGGCCCCAGAAGTGGTTATTGAAATCAGAAGGGAAGCTAAGAAACATTTGATACATTTACCAGATCACGTCATGCAGCACTTGGTTTGAAACATTGCCTTTGTTTCCGTTTATGAGCATGAGTCCCATCTCTGTGGGCCGACCTTGTTCAGGAATCCTTCCTGGAGACCTTGTCCTGTCACTGACATTCAGGTAGCATGGACAGATTTTCTCTGAAAGTCAAAGGTGATGAGGATGGTTGTACCCCACCTCAGAGCTGCAAGTGAAATTAGAGCTGCCAGCATTTCGAAGAACAAAGTGGGGAGCCTAAATGCAATACAATTGCTAATCATCATCAATGTTGATTAGTCATTTGAAGGAGAGAGAATGAGTCAGCATCTGTCACCCACTGCCCTCCGGCAGGTGAGAGGTCTGTGTGTTGGCAGGGGTGCTGTGGGTCTAAAGTGTCTGCCAGCATCGAAGTGACTCAGAGCCCGAATTAAGGAAGCACTGCAGTCTGACATTGCTGAATTCCCTCCGCTGGCTGGATTCCTGAGCCAGCATCTATTGAATCTCTCTGTCTCACTCTCTGGTTTTCTTACCCTCTAGCTCTCTCACACTCTCATTCGCTCTCACTAGCTTTATTGAAATACAGTGTCATGCATAAAATTTGCTTAAGTGTGTCATTCAAAGACTCTTTGTAAATCTACAGACTTCTGCAACCATCAACTCAAACCAGTTTGGAACATTCCTATTTTCCCCCAAAGATTCCTCATGTCTGTTTGCAGTCGATGCTTGTTTTCACCCATGGGCTTAAGTAGCCACTCATGTACGTTCTGTCTCTGTGAGTTTGCCTTTCCTGACATTTCATATAAATGGAATCATACACTCTATTTTTTGTGTCTTGGCTTCTTTTACTTAGCATGCTTGTTTTTTGAGGTTCACCCATGATATAGCAAGCATTAGTAGCTTTTTATAAGTGAATAGCATTCCATTGTATGGATATATCACATTTTGTGTATTCATTGACCTACTGATAGACCTTTGAATTATTTCTACTTTTTGGCTATTAAGCATAATGTTGCCATGATTATGTATACATTTCTGCACACCAATTAGAATCTTCCATAGTTGAATTTACTTATGTACTAGACATTCTTTACCTCTTTTTGTTTAGAATTCTTCCAAATATGTGTGTATTATATATATACATGTGAATCTACATAGATACTTATGTTTTGCATATATTACTGTGTTTCTCTGCTCTCTGAACTTATGAGACACCATTACAAGTGCCCTCACTTCCCTAGTGAAGAAGCTGAAAAACAAATGGTCAAACATCTGAGTGCTGCTGAACCACTGAGGACGAATGAGTGGGGAAGAGCCAGGTAAACAGTAATCTGGCTTATTCTACCTGCTCATTTCTATGGTGGCAGGTCTTATATGGCGGTGACTCTAAGTAAGAGAGGTGGTAAGAAGAGGGAAGCAAGAGAAGGGTCAATCATTTCCCCTAAGGTTATGGAAAAGGAAGGAATGGGAGAAGGTATGTAATCATGATTATATGTACACTAATTATAGTTGTTTTACATTCCTAATTGCATTTAATTCATTTAATCTTCACAATTGCACTGGAGATAGCTAGAATTACACCTACTTAATATGTGAGCAAATTAGGGCAATAAGAAATGACAAACATGTTCAAGGATATACTACTCATAATAAAGACCAAATTCAAACCTAAGTATTTGTTATTATACAGCAGAGGCCATGACTAGAAGCCTGTAATTGTCTGCCCATACTATGCGATAAGAAAACAAAACAGGCCCTTAAGTTCTCAGTCATTCTAAGAGGTCCTTACATACAGATTTAGGATGCTGGGTAATCAACTCCCTGGTAGCTGTTCCCCTCTGCAGCCAAGGGGAGTACAAAATTCCTTTCTAAACTGGCACTGAACTTTTGATATTCTAAGAGGAAGTGACGATAGTATGATAAACAAGATGTGGCATCCGGCCTCAAAGTAATGTGTTTTTATGTATATGTGTGTATGTTGTGTGTATGTATATATGTGAAATTAAATTCATCAGATCAGAAGAGTAAATTTAAATTAAAAGTTAATTTAAGGATTTTATGTCCATAGTATCCAACGCAAAGGCAGTATCTGGCTCACTTTTTAGAGATACCAACCATCCTTAGAAAATTTATTCAGAGCAAGAGACAACTCACTCTTTGAAGTTCCTAGACAGACATGAACAGGTTTGGGACCATCTACTGGTACTGTTATGGCTAACTGGTAGAGGCCAAGCTATTCCCACCTTCACACCACCAGATCTTTAGCAACATGTGTTCTGCCATCAGTCATGGTGAGATGCAGACAGAGGAAGATGAACATCATCCTTTCTCCCTGTCATGGTCATCCATCACTGCCTTGGGGAGTTCTATAGAGCCCAAGGAGGAATTGTAAGTAGTGTAGAAATGAACCCAGGAAGAGAACTTAGGAGATGTGTGTGCTTGTCCCAACTGTGTTATAAAAATAATAGAATGTTAGTGTTAAAGGGACCTCATTGATCATCTTTCCCAGTGCCATCATTTTAAAGATGAGACTCAGAGCGAGGAATTGACTTTGCCAATGCCATATACAACCCATCATCAATTATTTATTGAAAAACAGATGAACCGAAGTGAGAGGTATGCTCACATATAAATTCGGGACTCAGAATCTCAGATTCAGAGCAGTGTGACTGTGCCCCGGGGTTGATTAATCACATCTTAGAGTCCTCTTAATTTCCAGCACATTAAGGGGGATACTAGGAGCCCCTGGCCTGCCCTCAGGTTTACAGTGAGAGTACAACAAAGTGGAGGCATTTCCCCAATATTCTGTGTTTTGCTTTTGGCCACACTTTCTGTTACTTCATCTTTTGTCCTGTTCTATTCCACGTCGTAAAGAACTCTCGCCGTCATCATCTTTAGAAGATCATGAGAGGCATTAAATCTAAATGTAGATGTCATCTAGTCCCCAAGGATTAAAGTGTTATACAAACACAGAGGGCAGTTAGAGACATTTTACCCATTGTTTGGTAGACTGCTGTTTCCCCTTCTCAGCCATTGTATCAGAAGTGTGTGTGTGTGTGTGTGTGTGTGTGTGTGTGCAGGGTGAGCAAAGCAAAGGCAGGCAGGACAGGGGAAGATGCATGAAGCCTCCAGGAAGAGGTCATATCAGTTTGGGAGACAGCCGGCAAGGGGACGACAGTGGAGGGAAGCTGGAGCTGGAAAACAGATTTCTAGTTTCATAATCTGAGTAAAAGCCTATTCTGACCAAGTTGCTCTTACAAAGATTTTTTTAAAGTAGTACACAGGTTGGGGTGTGCCAGGCTACCTCTTTTAATCAAACCCAGCTCCATTTAACATCTTCATAAATAATCCATAAACAACTCACAGGCATCCTTCCTACGTCACAATGGAATGTTGTGGTTCTTGAAAACATGGCTGATGCAAGCCTTTAGGGATGCTAAATACCTGGGTCACTTGTCACTAAGAGGTGAGCTTCCAATCAGCCTCTTCCACTTGACCCCATTACCATGAGGCTGACCACCGGTCATCCCTTCTCAAAGTGGGGATGCTTCTGTTGGTGTTTAACTGGGGCCCTAAAGCTGCTGAAAGGGTATTTGTGGAATGTTAATTTTAGCTTACAATTTAAGGAAGGGAGCTATTAAATAATTTAAACTATTTTTACATAAAATGGACATATCCTAGAGTAGAAAGCAAAACCTGCATGCTTTTAAGGGAAAACAGTGACTAGAAGAAATTTCCCATGAGCATGTGCTTCAGGGCCTGTGGGGCTGTGCCTTTGTTGCCTGTGTGGTAAGGAAGTAGTGTCCCAGTCCCCTCACCGCAGGCATCAGACGAGAGTTGTCCTCTGGGAGAAGCTGTGACCCTGGGTGAAAAGGACATGGCTTTCTTGGGTTAGAGTCAAATGCTGCCATATGGGAACCCAACTGAGCGCTCTCAGCCACCAACTACCTACGGCTAGAGTAATGAGTGACTTGGTCCTGAACGGGGATCTGGTTGGTCCCCAAGGGGCCCACTACACCCTGTTTGCTAGCTGCTCCCATGCAGCAGAGTACTTACCCTGCCCCATCTCAGCACAAACTGCTGGTGAGAATGACAGGACTCACCACCCCACCATGGGCCTATTGTGCAAATACATGCAGCCGGAGAGAGAGCGCTGTTTCCGATGAGAAATGTCTATGGTCTTCAGGGGCTGCTGTGGAGACCGAATTTGCTGGCAAGTAAACACGGGAAAAGCCTTTTCACAGACCACCAAATATGCTTATTTTCCAAAATTACCATTCTCTTTGACTTCGTTCCTATCCCCCTCAAACAAATTATTTCCATTTCAGAGGGTGAAGATTTGCACTTAGTGATTGAGATATTTGGGTGAGAAAAGCCTTTTCTTTCTTTATATGTACTCATCTATGTAATGTAATGGTTATAAAATTGATCCTGGTAGTTAGAATTCATAATACTGTTCTTTAGGGATAAAAATTTCCCAACCAAACAATCTCATTTTTTCTTTTTAAGAAAAGGCTCTTTCATCAGTTTTCTTCCAGGAAAAAGTAAGGAGGCAAATGTACTTTAAAATGCCTAAATATGTTTCCTTTATGTAAAAGTCTAGTGTTTCAAGGTAAAAAAGAATTTGAGGATATGTCTTTATTTTTTAAGTTTGGAAACTTCCAAAACTTAGCATTTAAAAAAGCATAAAAGATCTCTTAGGTATGTGCTCAGGTGGAACTGCACCACGAGATGCCGAATGCTGGCGTTAGTGCTGCCTTCATGTGGCACTCTTGCTGTTTACTCAGTCTCGTCTGTCTCTGGGAGTAATCCCGCCCCTTTTCCCTCCTCTTTTTAGGGAAGAAGGACAGGGTAAGGAGGGGTAAGCCTAACAATTGGTGACAGAGCAAACGCAAATATTAAGAAAAATAAAGAGGGGTGGAGATAAAAAATGGTAATGTATCATGAACTCAGGGGCAGAGAAAATGAATTTATATGCACATGAAATCCAGAGGAGAAAGAAGGAGAGGGGGAGAGAAAAAAAGAACACACCTTATAATAATAACACAAAGAAACAAAAGTCATTGTATTTATTTGAACTTGGTGTTAGTCACATTTTAGCAGGTAAAGAAAAGTAATTTTCAGAAAGGCAATGCGAGGAACAAATTTTGTAGGAAACACATAAAAATTTAAAAGTTATTGAAAATAAGCTACGCACAGGTCTTGGTTTACTTTTATCTAACTTCTTAATTTTCACTTTTAGAATTATTAGTTTCTTATTATATTTAAATATTAAAATCACCTTTATGAAATAAAAACCATTAAGTTTTACTCAATAACCTCAGCTCTTTGTTTCTGATTTCCAGAGAGAGATAATACTACTGCTGGAAGCTCCTTATTTATTATTCTTTGAGGCCCAAGGAGAGACAAACCCTTTAAGAACTTGCATCAGTTAGCAATTATAGAAAAACAAAACAAAAAATAACTTAAAGGGTGTAACAGTGAATGTATAGTGTGTTACTTAAGGTAAACTTGAACTACGTTTCCCAGATTTCCCCGCCTTGAACCCTTCTAGTCAGTGTGGGTCCTCAGAGACATTTTCCACAGGAGGTGGCAGGTGGAAGTGCTGCCTCCTCCTCTGTGCACGCAGAAAGTTGGTGCAGAGCATGCACGGTTGAAGCTGCACACCCACCCACGGTGCAGCTCATTTCCTGGATCCCCTTGCTGGCAGGGGCCGCGGCTGGACCATAGATCTTCCAGCTCACACTGGAAGGATGTCCTCCTCCCGCTTTCCTGACCCGGGGCCAGATGAGCACTCTGCTCTGTGATCACAGCTTCTGGATTCTCCTGCAGGGGCACCCTATCATCTAAGTGGGAGGCTTGGAGGGATGAGCTACGGATGCCAGCTGCAATCAGTCCTCCCCGCTCACCCTCATAGACTCCAGGTTATTTTTGCTTCCCCTGCTCTGTGTCCATCTTCATTTTTCAGGTGCCTCATCTTCAGGCGTGAGTGACAGATATGTAAACAACAGCCTCACACAGTGTGTGTAACCAGCTTTCTCAATTGCTCAAGGTCAAATCCCTATAGTTTCCCTTCCTTCCCCCCGTGCATTTTACTTTTCATCTGTTAGAATTGCAGCCTGTCTGACTAAATCTTAACTGATACAGAATTTGGACCTTGAAATGGCTCTAGAGCAAAATTGGTGACAAGAAAGTCTGGGGAAGAGGTACATGGGGAGACCTCACTGAAGGGGCAGAAAGCGTATATAAACTTGTTCCCAGTGCAAATCTCAGTCAAGGGCAAGGAGGATCTTAACAGGTGGGTGAGATGTCCTGTGGACATCATCAGCCTGTTGGCCTAGTTACACCATTCTTCCCATGGATTCATGCAGAAACCGGCCATGGTAGTGGCGGGGAGGCCATGCACTGGCTCAGCAGCATGGTTTTTCCACTCATCAAGGTCAGCCTGGCCGCATTTACTGCGAAGTGTCCAGTTTTCCAATGGCAAATATCAACACTGAGTCCCAGTGAGGGGAGCATTCTTTGGGTGAATACGCCAGCCACCTGGTAGAAATGTGAGTATGTGGGACCATGTCCATCTTGCAAGGGGCAATGCTTTGTTTCCATTGGAACAGACACTCTGGATAAAGGCTTCCCTTTCCTGCCCATAATGCTTCTGTCAAAAGCAACATCCCTGGACTTATGGACTATCTTTCCCACTACCGTGGTATTTCACACACCGTTGCTTCTGACGAAGTCATTTATTTTAAAGCCAATGAAGAATGTCTATGTGCCCAAGCTCATGGAATTCATTGGTCTTACCATGTTCCCATCATCCCAAAGCAGCTGCCTTACCGAATGCTGGATGGCTTTTGAAGCCTCAGTGACAGTGCTAGCTGGGGTGCCATCACCTAGCAGGGCAGGAAGTGTCACACAGGATGTGTTACATGCTCCAAACCAGTGACCAGGATACGGTGCTATTTCTACTGTAGATGAGATTCATGGGTTTGATGATAGAAGGAATGGCCATGGACGTGAACATTCTCAAATGACCCTTAGTGCTGGTTGCACAAATATTTAATTTCCCTTCCTGCAGCCTTGGGCTCCTCTCGTCTAAAGGTAGATCCCAAGTGAAGAATGCTTTTGCCAGAAGTTAGAACAATAGTTCAGTCAAATAGTTAAACTGGATTTTGAGACTGTCTTTGGGACACTTTGGGCTCTCCTTACCAGTAAACAATAGACAAAAAAATGAGTTACTTACATTGGCTGGGAAAACTGACTCTGATTAGAAAGGGGAAATTGAATTGCCACCTCACAGTGGGGGTAAGCAAGACTCTGTTTGGAATAGAAATGGTTCCTCTTGGGTGCCTCTTAGTACTTCTGCATCCAGGATTAAAGCAGATGGAAAACTGAACAACCCAGTACAGCCCTGAGTGCAAATGGTGCAGACAATGTAGGAGTAAAGATTTAGGTCCCTTTACCAGGCAATGAAACATAGCCAGCTGAGGGGCTTACTTAAGGCATAAGTAAAGAACATTGGTAATTAAATAAAATAGCAAAAAACAAACAAACAAACAAACAAACAGCAACAAAAAACCCCCCAGCTCGAACTATGAGACTAATTTTAAAAACACGAGGAGCTGTGCAAATTTTAGCTAAGCTTGGTTTTTCTCAGGCAGGATTGTTCATGCATCAGCGATCAGCTTGCAGTCTGGCTAGGACACAACGCTCTGCTCCACGTGATCATCCACCCTTCAGCAGGCTGGTTCTCCTTGTTCTCCTCATGATGGAAGGTTCCAAGTTTGGCAAGAGAGAGACTACAAAAGTGAAGGGCCGTGTTACAATTTCAGCCAGCTCAGAAAGAGCAGATAGAGACTGCCAGCTTCAGGACAAAGGTGTGGATACAAGGAGGACCTTTGCTGTGGCTGTTAATGCATTTAGTCTACCCTTATAGCTTATGGAGGACCCTAGGATGCTAGTAAGTGTGTCATTTTAGCAGAAAGTCTGAAAACAATTTTTAAAACCTTAACATCTGATCCCACACTCCACCAATTTAGAACTTGCTTTGCTTTTCTTTTTTATAAAAGAAGTCAAATTATTTTCACTCTGACCTTTGCATCTTCAATTTTAATACTTTATAATATTTGATCTTTGGCTGCATTTTCCTGTTCACCCTGGAGGTGATGAGGGAAGATTTGGGGTATCCCATAAACTATCAGCCTCCTCAAAGCTACCTGATATAGATGTGTTATCTAAATAAATTTGTGCTGTATCTATGCAAGTGGAGCTTCAAAAATGAAACCCCCTTTTCTCATTTATCTAATTTGAGCTTATGAACTTTCAACCCTTTGATCTTTTTTTTTGACTTCAAAAATGGCGATTTCAGATAAAATAATAGATTCCTGAAAATTATTGATTTTTCCCCTTTTGACACAGCATTCTAAAGATGTCTCCTGGCATTTAACACCACCTGGTACCTCCCATCTTTACACACTCCTTTCAGACACAGTCCTTTTTATACCTGGACTACTTAGTGGGCCAGCTGAGACACTTAGGAGATTAAAACATTTCTATTCACTGCAAGATTAAAAGGCATTAAGAGGAGGCTGTTAAGCAAAGAAAGCACTGAAGTTTCTTTCTTCTGTGAAAATGTGAGTGTCCCCTGGAGGTATACATTCATTTTATTCTTTTATTGTGTTTAAAGTATACTAGGGTAATAAGAGTCTGATATTTAGGGCAGTTTAAGATGAAAATCTTCCTGTTGAGTGATTTCCATATGTTGGTTAGCACCTTATGAAATCTTTATTAATTTTTAAAATTTCAATTATGGTTATAAATTGCCTAGCATTCAGGAAGTGAAATAGGTGAATAGAAATATGTGCGGAGGTAAATATCAGGGATGGGGGTGGGAATGTAACAGGAATGGGGAAGCTTGTATTTTCTCTTTGAAACTCTCTTTTTAAAAATTTGTTACTTACGTTTTTCCGTTAAGAGAGGACTGAATCTGGGATGTTACATTTCTGTTGGTGTGTACAAACCACTAGTTTGTATTTATAGTTTATTGCTATAAAAATTGACACTGAACCATAATGGGTTTGAGTGAGGGACCAACGTTAACGGTGCGCCGGGTCATCTGCTCGAATCTGCTGGAGTCCCCTTCCAACGCCCCCTCCGGGGGTGTGAACCTTCAGTTGACACTTGACCCTTCCCAGCGTGCCCCTGCGAAGTGAAGCCATCTATTTTATCTGAGGCACTTCTGACAATTAATAGTTTTCCTAAATGAGCCAAAATCTGCTTTCCTGAAATTTTCCTCCATCGATCTTAGTTTTCTCATTAGAACACTATTTTAAAAAAATCAGTTTTAGTTGCATAGCACAGAGTTAGAACTGTGGTTAGTGGGAGTGCTATAGCTGGGAAAGGACTATGCGGAAATATGTTCTCTTACTATTGTTTCACAGAAAAAAATCAAGTATTTGATACCAACTATTTCATCAGTGAATTCAATAATTTATTCAAAAATGACCTAAGCTTCTTCCCATAATTAAATTTCTAAATTTAATATATTATCCAAATGCAAATAATTAATGAAAAGTATTTTAGAAGATTTTTCTAGAATTGTATAAATTGTTTTACTTTTTCAATGATAAAGCAAGGAAATAATACAAGTAAATCCATAATGTTCAGTTAAATATTAACCTTTGTGTATTTTTTGTGACTTATCTAACAAAACATGATTTACATAAAACTATTTATAAATATTTTATTAGTAGAACTAGGTATATCTAAATAATTTTTGAAACACTTATTCTTTGCTATATAAGTAGCTTATCAAACCCTGTACATTTATCTATTGGGTTGGCCAAGAAAGTCCATATGTTTTTTTCCATAAAATAAAAGACACATTTCTCATTTTCACCAATAACTTTATTGATTCAGATGTTTTGAGTTATGGTGGCTATCTCTTACTTTTGGCTTCTAGTGGGTAGAGGCCAGGGGTGCTGCTAAATATCTTCTAGTGCGTAAAACAGCCCCACAGCAAAGGATTATTTGGCCAAAATGCCAATAGTGCCAAGAAACTTTGCAAACCACTTTTGACATGTTCGATCAGTCACAGCACCTTCTCCATACCCTGCACAAATCTTTTTTTGTGTTTCTTTTTGCCTTTCTTGAATTAATAAAGCATAATATGCTGAAAATATTGGGTACTTTCTTTCACCTTCAATATTAAAATGACCACAAAAATTCATTAATTTTGTAAGTTTAAGTGTTTTTTTTTAAATTCATGCTGATGTGACAGCTGTCACAGTACAATCTAACACAATTGTTTTGAATGAAGTTAAAGACAACTAAGCACGGAGAGCCATTGTACGGAAAAACTGTAATGAACTTTTTGGTCAACCCAATACTGAGTAACCCATAGTTTTGTACT
This sequence comes from Tonatia bakeri, assembly GCA_004024845.1. Taxonomy (NCBI): domain Eukaryota; kingdom Metazoa; phylum Chordata; class Mammalia; order Chiroptera; family Phyllostomidae; genus Tonatia; species Tonatia bakeri. The sequence continues at coordinate 229,406 of PVIA01000356.1, read as the reverse complement.
AGGCATTATGCAAACCAAGACAATATTCAGATGGAAAAAATTGATATTGCGTGATTATATTAAATATTATATTTCTGTGGGGGTTGATCTGAATATTAGTAGCTATGATGCTGATAGTTTTTTTAACGTTTTACCCCATTTCCCCATATTCAGCTCATAATCACACTATAATGTTATTAGTCTCAGGTGGTGGTGGATCCAAATACTGAGTGGCTGAGACACAGAAAGACTGAGGCCGCATCAACCCAAGGCCACACAGCCAGTGTCTGGCTGAATAAGTTCTGTTTGGCCCCATAGCACTCTGTATTTTGTCTGGCTTAAGTCAAAATCAAATCGTTCAGTGCACTTTGCTCTTCACGTTACTCTGACAGGCTCCTTTGCAGTGCTGGTTTGCTCTTTGTTTCCTCAAGGTCCTTGAGGACAGAGTGTTGCTCTGATTTGGCTGACTCATGAGTGCAAGCATGTAATGTTTCCTCTTCTGGCTTTGCAAATAAGCCCCAGTCCCTCGCTGGGGCCTGAAGGCTCTCCGGAGCCTGGCATCGTAGTGATGTGGGCTGGTCTCTTCCTGCAGCACTGTGGTTGCTTCTGGCCGCTCAGCGTCTCACCCCCAACCCTACCCCACCACTGCCTTGTGTCAAAAGTTTATTCCTCTCTGCTCACTCCTCCTGAGGAAAATACCTTGGTGAATTAAGTCCTCTGGTGTTTTTGCTCAGGTTTCTATTAGTTTTCACCCAATCTGCTGCAGTAATTTCCCAGGACTTCCAGCTTGCCCTGTCTTATCCATTCTCCAGAATTCCACCAGAGTCAGCTTCAAGATAATTTAATTAGGCCATTTCCTCTACTTAACTCCCCTTTACAACCCCAAGGAATTAGCTGTCAGTAATTTATAAGATTAAATGTGTTTAGTACCATTAGGTGCTAATAGTACAGTTCTAGCCTACCTTTTCAGAACCATCTTCTCTATGAAAGTCCTCCAATGTACCCTGCATACCCTCTACATTTAACTCGTCAAAGGACCTGCATTGGTTATTGTTGTTAGTTTCTTATGGCTGCTGTAACAAATTGCTACTGATCTGGTGACTTAAAACAACCGAAATGTATTTCTCACAGTCCCAGTGGTCAGAAGTCCAAAATCAATATCCCTGGGCAAAAATCAAGGTGTCGGAAGGGCAACACACTGTCTAGATGTGAGAATGTTCCTTGCCTCTTTAGCCTCTGGTGGCTGTGAGCGTTACACGACTTATGGCCGCACCCCTTGTATCTCTGGGCATGCCAAATTTATTTCCCTCTGCCTCCTTTATAAAGATACATGTGATTCCATTAGAGCCTACATGGATAATTTAAGATAATAGCCCCTATCTCAAGAGCCTTTATTGAATCACATCTACCAAGTCTTTGCCATATAACATACCTAGATTCTGGGGAGTAGAATGCAGAGATGTCTTGGGGGACCATCATTTAGCCTACTAACATGTATTATCTCAGTTTCTGTGAGTCAGAAGTGCGTGCATGTGGCTTAGATGGGGCCTCTGGCTCAGGGGTTCTCACAGGGTCACAGCCACCATGGGCCTTGATTTGGAAGCCACTTCCTGGTTCTCTCATGTGGTCATTTAGATCCTCAGTTCCTCATGAGCTGTTGGCTGGAACCCACGCTCAGCTCCTGACTAGATGGACCTCTTCATTGGTCATCTTATAGCATGGTAGCTTGTTTTATCTCACAAGTGAGGGGACAAGAGAGTCAGCAAGAGAACACAAGCAAGATGGAAGCCATGTCTAATGTGACTTGACTTCACACTAATCCCGGAAGTCACATCTGGCCACTTTTGTCTCATTCCATTCCTAAGGGGAAAGTCACTAGACCCAGCCCACACTCCAGGGGAAGGGATCACCCAGGAGCATGAACCTGAGTAAGCAAAGATCATTGTCAGAACCCGCCCAGCTCAGCTCTGCAAACATGGCATGCCCCTTCAGGGCTGTCTGTCTTCGCACATTCTGCACTCACGCTGGTTCCAGGCTGTCTGCTTGGAATGCTTCCATCTGAGCTCAGATGGCCACTCTACAATGAAGTGTGTCCAAAAAATCTTTGGAGTCTGATAGCATTTTATTTGTGCCTTTGTATTACCTGCAGCTGTTCATACATTTGAGCCTCATTTTAAGCTGGGCATTCTTGAGGTCAGGGACTCTTGGTCTTCCTTTCATGCCCTCAGTGCCTCCCTGACACTTTTCAGCAGTGAGCAAAGCACTAGGTACATATTTTCATTGTGAGGTATTTTCACAATTGCATAATTTGGTGCTTAACTGATTGAAGTGTGATCATTTAACTTCATTATTTATAGTTTTCTTCAAGGAATTTCATAGTTTATTGTGATTTAGCCAAATTTTTTTCAACTTTATTGTACAAATAAATCTCTTGGGAATTCTGTTATGATGCAAATCCTTATTCTTTAAGCCTGGGATGGAGTTTGAGATTCTGAATTTCTAACATGTTCCAAGCCAATGCCCATGATGTTTGTCCAAGGACCACGCTATGAACAGTAGAACTCAGAGGAATGATGGAGAGGAACATGTAAGAGAAGTTGTAGGGACAGATTTGTGGGTTCAAAGTAAGGGGATTTTCCAATAGTGTGATCAGTATAACCCTAGGGTGGATGTGTGTGGTGTGTCTGAACTGATGAGTTCATTTTCCCTACAGTCAATGTGATATGGGCTGAAAATCCAATCGTTGGGAATAGTTTAGATGCAGCTAACAATTAGAATAAGTTGGAACCTTGTCAAAGTGGTCTGGAGCTATATTTCCATTTAGGACCATAAGTACACCCATGCAAGGAAAACCTGCTAAAACATTTCTAACTTGGTACATTTTACTTATTGACGTCCTACATTAGATTTAATTTTTTAAAACAAGTTCAGATTCTTTGAACGCTCACTCCACACTCAACAGTCACTGCATCCGAAGGGTTTCTCTAATTCTATGAGCCCTGATCAAGGGACATGGTCAAATATTAAAGGAAAGACTCCCCAAGGCATAGCTTTTTAATTTGAAATAATAGAGTTTGTTCTCCAATCTTCACACCCTAGATTAAACTGCAGTGAAAACTCATGATCTACCAACAGTGCCTAGTTCAGAATAGCAGAAAACTCCACTGAGTAAGCAAACTGACTCCCAGAATCCTTGGTCCTCGGGCCTTACTTCGTTTTAAGGCCTGTTTGTTTTTATTTTAAACACATCTTTGAGTAACCACATGACATAGCAGGAGAAACAACAAGGTGAGAGCCCAGAGATACGGATGAGATTCTGTTCTGCCAGGGATCACTCCTGTAGTTCGGGTCACATTGCATGCCCTCTCTGGTCCTCCATCTCCTCGTGATGGTGTTGTTCTACATCAATGGTTGGCAGACATTTTTGGTAAAGGACCAGATAATAAATATTTCAGTCCCTTCTGGGCCTTACTGCCTCTATACCAACTATCCGACTCCAGCGCAGATCATATGTAAACAAGAGTGTGGCTGTGTCCCAGACACACTTCTTTACAGAACCAGGTGCTCTGCTGGACCTGGGCTGCGAGCCATGCTTTGCTAGCTAACCCCTGGTCTGCAGGACCAAAATGCACCTGCCCAAATCAAAGTTTGTAACTTAAAATTAGATAAGAACTGATAATTTTTCACTGAGATAATAAATTGTAATGGCTTGAAATACTTTTGCTTTTGAACAGGGAATGGTTTCTTAATTTAAAGGGACATAATTCTACGGTCAGACATTAGGCTGTAGCCGAGACATTTTTGACCCGAGGGTCTTTGAAGTGCCCTGAGATTATGGCATACAGGAAGTTGCTTGCCTAGTCTATATGTTAGGTCAATCTGGTTACTTAGAAGGAGTCATTATACTTGAAGGTCCCCTCGGATGCCTTTCTGGGAATGCTTACTCACCAGGACAGCTGAGAATCCACAAGGGGAACAATGCACCCTGTTGTTGGAACTGCACATAATGAACTGACTGCCATAGCTGTGCTCCATTGGGCCCCATACTGACTGCTATTCAATTGTAAATATCTGGTTTCTGCTGATGTACTGGAGGGCAGAGAGTCAGTGCTATATATTATGCTAAATATTCCCTGGGATTCAACTGCAGGAAGAGAGGACAATGTAGGCAACAAAACCAACCCATTAACTTGCTGTACATCTGTTTCTTTCTCTCTATAACTCAAGGTGCTAAGACAGCCCTCACCTTCCCTTTGGGACACGTGGATATTTTTATAGTTATGGAATGCATATATGTGTATATGAATATATTATTTGTTTGATTCCTTCAGTGGTACCTTCCTGGAGATGAAAGAGATTGACTTAGGCCATTTATTTCTCCCATCAGTGTTTTTCTTCTTACACTTTTACCCTAAGACGTGATTAAATAGCTGGGGATAGAATTCAGAAATGCTTAAATTAATATTCATTTTGCATCAAGTGCTCATCACTGTCACCAAGACCCTGCTTTGTGGTCCTGGATAATTATTACGTTAACATCTTTTCTGGATGTGACCTTTCATTTGCCAGTTTCCTAGATTGATTCTTGACTCACTCCTACTTTTTTGAACTTCGAAATGAACTCTCCTGGATCCTGTCTGTTTCTCTTCCATTCTCTGAACTTGATCTTCAGGCTGTTATGATTGCTACTAAGTTTTGGGAAGTTTTCCATGCTGACTATCAGATAAGCAGGACAGTTGTTGAAGAACTAAATTCATAGAGTTTCGGAGCGTAAAAGGACTCTGGAAATCACTAATGATAATCCCTGTATTTTAAGTGAAGGCCATGAGGCTCAGGGATGTTGCCTGATTGGCCAAAGTCAACCAGATCCTCCCCAGATGTCAGCCTCACTCCCACTCCCATCCTCTCCCTGTCGGGGGAGGTACTGTGTCTCTAGCACATTTGGGGGAAGGCTTTGTGTTTCCTCACATCCTCTCATGACTTGGTTCCAGCCTTTGGCTATGAAATGAGTGGCCTTCAGGAAGGCTATGGTCGTCTGGGGCTTTGTTAACTCTCCAGCGTGCCACCCATTAAATGAAGGGTGTGTTTGTGGCACTCCTCTCCTGAGACGCAAGAGGCGATGTCTCAGCACAGCACGACATGACTTAAAAGTGGAGCATGATGGTGGACATCCATGCTTTTAAAAAGCCCTTAGTCCTTCGTCCTTGAAGAATTTTTCACTTTCTTTTTCAATAATCCCAGCCTTGTAGACATATTGCTCAGGTATCTTCTAGTTTTACTATCAAGAGTCCCTTCAAATCACCCCTTCAGCTGCTTATTTCACATTCCCTTACTTCTCGTGCAGAGCAGTTTAGCCCTCACTAACTTTTTTATCATGTCCACAAAGTCCAAAGTTCACATTTTACCCAGATGTCAGCATCTCTCCTGCCCTCCACCATCATCTTCTCTGGGCAGTTCACTTCCTTTCTAGTACGTTTGTGGGAAGGGTTTCTATTTCTTCAGACCCTGAATGTGTGAGCTCAGAGTAGCCACATGAAACCATGCTGATACACCAGGCCATCTAACGCAGAGAGGACTTGGACCGCTTCCTTAGTTAGTGAGAGAACTTGTGAGTTAACTAGCATTGTTTTCTTTCCCTATTTCTCATACCTAGAAGAAACAGGCAAGGAATTTAGACTAGACTGAAACCCCAAACTTCCTCCATTTTTAAGTCAATGTTTTGAATATTTAAAATACATATAGGCATTGACTTAGGGGGGAAGAATGAAAAAACTCTTTATCTTAGTTCCTTGTCGTGAGAGTGCAGATTATGCTATATGATATATACTTGTGTTCTTATATTTTCTTCTCCTTAAGTGCTCCGCCAACTTTTTCTCACCTAAAACCAAGTAGGCAGAGGGCCTATGAATCAACTTAACCCATTTGCACTTACATTTGCAGAAAAACGCCCTTCGTGGGGGAGCTGTACATGGAGAGAGTTTGCTTGGGAGTCACTGTTCTTGATTCCAACCCTCACTCTGCAAATAACTTAGCTGAATGACTTTAGTTAAATCATTTTACTTGTTTGGAATTCAATTTCCTGGTGGAATACTTTGGCTGCTAGAAACAGAAAAATGGAGCAGTGGTAGCTTTTATCAAGTTGAAGGTTATTCTCTCATGTAACCAAGTATCCAACTATTGGCAGCCTCTGCTGTTGTGCCAACAAGCCTGCAGTTCTCCTGGCCTCACCTTGTTTTCTCAATGCAAGTTAAGTTGTAGCTGTAGGCATTAGGTCTTCATTTAGGGCAGGTAGAAGGGGAGAGAAGCAGCCCTCTGCATCTGTCCTTCTCATCAGCAAAAGGAAAAATGATCTCAGAAGGTCCCAGCAGACTTTCACTTATTGGACAGAACCACATGAGTACCCCAGCTGCAAGGGAGGCTGGGAAATTAAGTATGGAGATGTGCCAGTCTCTGGGGAAGGCCAGCAAGAGAAAGGGACTATTCTGTGTCATAGAAGGGCAGAGAAACAGGGACAGGAAAATCCCGCAGTACTGATGAGAAACTTGGCTCCTTTTCAATGCATTTGTGTTTTTTGTGTGTACAAAGATACAATCTGAAAAAGCAAAGTGGTCTATGGCCACTGGGGCAGTTGGATTCTCTTCAGGAATCTGAAATAGGTGCTTAAGATCCAGCCACCTCTAAGCTCTTCTGCACCCCTTGAAGTAGGACATAACTTTGGACCACTGAGCTTACTACGCTCTGGAGTCAGTAGTTGCTTTTACGAAGAAAGCAGCCTCATAGCATTTCCTTAAAGGGCACATTTGCTTACTTCATGCTTTGAGGGCATCCCAGGAGAAAAAGTGACCTCCGACAGGCAGTGGATCCTCTCCTACCATCCTCACACACACAAAGCCGAAGGGAGCCTGACAAAGAACCTCACATCTTTACTTATTTAATATTGTATGAATGCCTGGGTATTTAGGGTTTGCTTCCAGTACGTAAAGGTTGGGAACTTCAATTTGGAGTGTATGGGTTGCTCACGCACCATTGTGGTTTGCCCTGCTTGATATATATAATACATTGGCGACTCTGGTCTTTTTCCTACTTCTGGACATAGAATTGTGGAAGACGTAGAAATGGCAATTTATATATTTTAGGAAGCATTAATGCAGCTTGCCAATTATACTCAGTTTTCTTCCCATTTGAGCACATAGTCAGATTGCATTTCTTGGCTTTTTTTGTGGTTGTAACTCTTTTTTATTTTTATTTTTTCAAATGAATTAGAAGCCCAAGTGATGAGTTTACTTCCATGCAAAAGCATTTAATTTTACTGTATATGTGAGAACTTTTGTACTTTTCCTCTGGCACAAGTAGCTACCAATGTTCAAGGTTGTTGCTTCTTCATGTGTCTGTTTAAGAGTAACTACAAAGAAAGGAGCCCTTGGGAAAACTCTGCTTAATAATAGGTGTGAGAAATATGCCTTTTGAAAGCCATTCAGACTTACAGGATACTTACTACCATTCCAAAACTTAGCCTATTCTGACTGTGAAACCTTTTATCTGCCCAGGAAAAAATTTGAGATGTTTTACCTCAGACTCCAAAGAAAAAGCATTGTCAGGGGCACGTAAGTTTAAAACTCAGCATATAAATAAAGATCTCTTCAATAGATGGGGAATTGGACCTGGTTCTGCCTTCCACTACTGATTACTTATGTAACTTGTGTCTAATCATTTAATTAGCTAACGGTACCATCAATTCATATAAGAAAGGCAAGGTAATGACAAATCTTCCCTATTATTTATTCAGTTTTCAAGATAATGAATTGGCTCCCTGTCATCTTCAGAAGTTCACCAATTACCTTGGGTTTGAATCCATTGCAGTTCTTACCCTTATTAAATTGTCCCATGTAGAAGTTCTTTTTGACTTAGCTCCTCTGTACTTTTGGCCCAAGTAGTCTTTGACATGCTCCATGCACTGGTGTTCTGTCCAGGCAGTCGGGGCCCAAACAGGGAGTCAGCCATTGCTCCAAGAAGCCTTAGGGTCTCAAGACAGCAGCCTGGACTTACTATTGCTACTAGTTCGGTCACACTTTTCTAAGCTTTCAACAGAAGGGAAACTATGAATGTATGAGGTGTTGGGAGTCCATACTGTTGGGAATAATTCTCCGTGGGTCACCCATGTTACTGAAAGTCTTGAGAGCAAAGGTACTGACCCTCTGGGTTCTAGACTCTACTCTGAAGGATAGTTGTAGACCAAGCAGCCTTGAAAGATAAAGGTAGTGAATCTCTCTGGAACAAAGGGTGTGTTTGTTTGCTCTCTAGTGTAATGGAGATGGTGTCTTCCTCCAGAACACAAGCTAGTATGTCAGCTAGGGTTCTCTGGAGAAACAGAACCATTCGAATCTACACAACATTTTAAGGACCTGGCTCCTCTTATTGTGGGAATACTAAAGTCCAAAATCCATACAGCAGGCCAGCAGCAGGCTGCAGACTCAGGCAGCAGTCGATGTTGCAATCTTGAGGGAGAATTCCTTTTTTGGTTTTTACTCTTAAGGCTTTGGGCTTATTGAGTGAGGCCCATTCACATTATTCAGAGTCATCTCATTCCCTGAAGGTCAGTTAATTACAGATGTTAACCATATCTACAAAATACCTTCGCACAACACCTAGATTAGTCTTTAATTAAATCGCTGGATACTATTATTGAGTGAAGCTGGATACAGAAAATTAACCATCACAAGTGGATTTACTTGCAGACTATTGTAAAAGATTCAGTTTCCCTAAATTTCAGGTTAATTAGCCGGGTCTCAAACTTGCTATGTGTGTAGCATCTGTCTAGGCTCCTGTGTGTCACCGTGCTAGGTTGTAGGGACAAAGAGAACTAATAAAAACATAAGGCTCACACTTCTTGCCGTGCATAATAATGAGTAACAAATTCTTTAGTCTCTGACGCAGAGTCTTGTGTGTTCTGTTAGCATGCAAGACACATGGCGGGCTTACCCGTTAGCTTTCCAGAAGAGTACAACCTCAGACCCTTCCCGGTTCCTGGCAGTTACCTCTGTGTCTTTTTTTCCTTCATCCTAATAATTTGGGTTCTCAAGAACACAGTGGAGAACAGAACTAGAGTGCCCATAATTATTCATTTACTTTATCCCACCTCACACCACAGTCTCAGAAGATGATAGGAATGATGCCATCCCTAATTATGATTATGAAAAATAGTTACTCTTTCGCAGATCTTATCTGAAGTCTCCTCTCAAGGTCACAGTATGGCTACACTGTCAGATCATGTAGACATTACATCTCCCTTTCAGTTCTCATTTAGTCTCAGTTTTACAAGTCTCTGTGCTTGTCATACCACCAGTCCTTTTGTCGATGTCCCTGCAGTCACTTTGGTTGTCCAAAGTTTGTTCTCTGGTAGATTCCTTGTGAAGGTCTTCTAGGGGCAATATGAGACTACTACATGAATTCCGCATGCTAATAACAGTCTGTCTCTTTCATACTTGAAAGTTGGTTTTATTTGTTACAAAATCCTTGTCTTACATTTTCTTTCCTTGTAGGTCTGAAATAAATCATTCAGTATTCTCTGGCAGAAATCATTTGTCAAAATATCTGATGATAATTTGATTTTCTTTGCCTTGTAAATCACAAGACCTTTTTGCCTAGGTTGATCAAAGATTTGTTTTGTAATTTTATTTTATTTTATTTTTATTTTCCTTTAAAGTCCAGGAATTTTAATAAGATATGTCTTGGTGATACTTAGTAGCCATAGGTATGTGGCCTCTTCTCTCAATATTTTGTCTTTCTTTTCTTTTCATAAAATGATTCATGAAGTAAGGTTTTTAGTATTTGTTGGATTTTATTTTTTTCTTTAAAAAGGCCGTTATTTACATGTTAGCTCTTTGCTTAACTTTAATAATTTCCATTCCTTTCAAATTATTGTTGTTACTTTCTTTTCGGTTTCTGAAATGTTTTTTCCCCTCTGTTTCTCTAAGGCACTTTTTGTTGTGGTTTTTCTCTTTTGTTTTCCTTTAGTTTAGTTCTCCCTTTCATAGTATACATTTTATTTGTAGTTTTTGAGTTTATACTTATCTTTGAATTTTCTAATTCTAATTTATGTTGTTTTTATTTTTTATAATTTTATATGTACTTTAGCTAGTTTCAACAGGTTTTTGGTTCTGTTTTTATGGCTTTAACTCACCTTAACATCTTTGTTGGGGCATGTTTTGGTGATATTCTTCCATTGTTTGCAGGAATATTATTCTGTTCCTTTCTCTCTCTCTTTTATTTTCATAGTGACTTTGTAGGGAATTTTATTTCAAGCTTTTCTGAGGCCCAAACTGATGATTTTTTTCTTTTCCTGAAACTTTAGGAAAAGTTTTGAATCAGAAACATTTGAATCAGAGAGCTTTTCTTCAAAATGCAACACCTTCTGATGCTTTTGTTGAACGTTCAAGAACTTGATGGTTTGCATTCTGAGATTTCCTGGTTCTTTTCCCCCCCCACTTTTATTTGAACATTCTTATTGCTTCTCTGTATTGTCCCAACCCTGCTCAACTTTCATCCCTCTAGTAGAAGTTTATTCTCAGTGTGGGGCAAGTTGGTTTCATGAGTTCTTAAGGGCTAGGCGGGGGCAGCCCCTGCACTCCTTCCAGTGGGCCTCCGTTACTAGCGTTGGAATCTTTGAGTTTATCCACCACACTTACGAATGAAGCCCCGTTTTACATTTTGGAATTTTTCTACTCTCACGTTCATCATATAAGCTGTTGGTTCCTCTGCTTGGGCCCACACAGCTGCCACTAGCATATATAGGTCTTGTGCTTTTGTCCCATCCTGGAATTGCTTGTCACCCAGCTTTGTTGAAAGCGGTGCACACAGCATTTTTTCTTTTCTCTTTATTCTCTCCATTTTTTGCAAAGATTCATAAAGAGCCACCAAAACAGTCATCTTTCTGGAATTCCCCCATCTATTGTTTTTAATTTTTTTTAAATATGTTATTTAACAACTACCATTATATAAATGCCAAAGATCTAAAAGTAAATAAGATACTGCTCCTTATGTTGGAGAACCCAGTGCAAGACTGAGAGAAAGCTTTGAATCTTATGGCATTTTTCCTTCAGGTTTTCCTTAAGTTACTGTTGAAGTATAATATATGTATAGAAAATCACACATTTATTAAATGTACAGCTCAATGAAGTCTTGCAAGCTGAACAAACCCACAGAATCAATATCTACATGAGAAAGAGAATACTGCCAGTGCTTCATCAGCTTTTCCTTTGTCCCTTCCTTTCCAGACCCTCCAACTTATAATAGCACAGGGATAACCACCCACCTGGCTCCTACCAGTATAGATCAGCTTTGCTTGTTTTTTTTTTTTTTCATTCTTTCTATTGTTAGAATGCTACACTATGTACTATTTTGGTCTGTCTTCTTTTTCTCAACATGTTTGCTATGATCCTCATTATTCCTGGGTAGAGTCATAGTTTGTTCTCATTTCTGTGTGAATATACCACAGATTATTTAGCCATTCTACTGATTAAAAGCATTTGCATATTCCATTAGGATCGTTATGGCTAATGGTGTTATGAGCAATCTAATACGTGTCTGTTGCCAAACAAAGTGCCTACCTCTTCATTGACGCTCAACCAGGCAAGCAAGTGCTGAGTGACAAGTTACGCACATGGTCAACTTCAGTAGGCACTGTCAAACTTTTTTAAAGAAATTGGACTGACAACTGAATTTTTATTCAGTGCTATGGGTGTAATGCAGTTAGGGAAAAGCTGTGGCCCAAACTGTCTTTTAGGAGAATAGTTGTGGGAGTTCTTTGTAGGAGTGGAAGAGAGAGACGACAGAAATAGAGACTAGTTTGTTACAGAAGACAATTAGTGATTAGAATATATTAAGTGTAATCAAGGAAAAGGTATGGATAGCAGTCACTGTGTGCTGGTAGAGTCTGCTAACATGTGTGAGGGAGACTCTCTCCATTATGCAGAAGTCTCCATTTCAGGCAGAGCTTTCTTCTCTCTATAGTTTTCTTCAATCTTCGAGAACTAATGAAATTTGCATGTGAACAGACTCTTTGCCTCTTATAGGCCCATCTGTTCCTGCTGTTAATTTTTCACCTGGAACCCTAATTATAATTGGTTGCAAGCAGAAATGTCTGTGACGTCACTGTCAGGAGATTAGGGTGTCAGGTGGGAAATAAGGTGCCGTGGCAGATGGACATCATCATCTGAGCAAAGATCTTGATGTTCTGTAAATATCCACTGCACAAGAATGAGCGTGAAAGGGAATATTGCAAACGGAAGCAAGAAAAATAACTCCTAACGGCACTGATACTTGTTTTTCTAACTCACCACATGGCAGCAGTAACATAGTGAAAAGATTTGTAGGTATTAGAATTACACTTTTTGTAAACCTGGCTTCCCTAGGGTCCAGCATAATTAAGTAAATACTTACACTTATAGGTTAACAGGAGACACCAGATCTCATGACCTTAGTATCCAAAGATTAGCCAATGCAACATGTGGGAGACCACTCATAGGAGAAGCCATGAAAAATTTCACGTAGTCCAAATCTCTCTCCACATTATAAGCAAACTCATAATCTTTCCAGATTCAGCCCTATGCCTGTCTCATAATTCATGGGACCATTGTTACAGGATGTGGGAGAGGAAAGGTTTTCTCTTCCTCTCGTGGGTCTAGATGATATGGAACTTCAGCCAATCAGCTGTCTAGAAAATTACCTGAAATATGCACTCCTGATATATGTGTAAAGTACACAAAGTTCTTCACCAAAGAAGAAACATATCTACCAAATATAAAGAAAATAAAGGGTGGGACAAAATTATAGTAAATACAGGAGGGAGATTAAGAATTCTAAGCTCTTCTCCAAACATAAAATACCCAAGTAGTTAAATTCCTCCCTTTTCCTTTTTTTTTTATTTTAAAGAATGTTTCTCCAACAAAATCTTTCTTGTATGACTGTTCCATTGACTCTATCAGCTCATAAGCCATCACTTGGTAGAACAGGTCAGTTTAGACCAGAAAGAGCTGCCATGGGTCATTGATTAATTGGGGGGGCCTTGATTTAATCTGATTAAGGATTGTATTTTTATTTTTTAAGGATAAGCTATAAGCAGGGTTTTTTGTTGTTGTTGTTGTTGTTGTTGTTTATGTGTTTGGATTTTCAATAGTTGAGTGGGACTTGGCATAGCCAACCAGCTTTACAGAAGATGTGTACAGACTAGCAGTATGTACTACCACCTCCTGCCCTACAGAGGTCCAGTGGGGAAGAAAAAATAGATCTCTCTGGTCAAAGAGGACTTATGTTTTCTCCTCACTGCAGGCAGAGTTTGGTGCTTATTCTGGGGGCAGAAATTGGTGACAAGATATATCGAACCTATAAGTCCTGAAGGGAACTGGGACTTTTCCTGACCCTCAGAGGAGAAGGAGCCAATCAGTCAGTAGACCTCCACAGATGAAAGCAGATCATTGGTGACCAGCTGAGTGACTATTGTCTGTGGGTCTCCTGAAGAATGGCTCACAGGTCCTCCCTCTCGTGGGATCAGCTGGACATGGACCTGCCTCTTTACAGGGGTGGTTAAGCCCAGGGCAAGGTTGCCTACTCCATTAAGAGCGAACCGTCACATCAAGGTTTCTATCCACCCTCCAGAGCAGAAATATTCTTTTGGGATGTTTGAAAATCCCAGGCTCATGTTCTTATTTCAAATATAATATTGGACTTTAAATTAAAACTGTTGGAATATTATCAAGTTGCATGAGATTAATTTTTTTAAGGACAATGGGCTGCTACTACTTATGGGGATCATCTCATGATCAAAGATAAAACCTGTTGTTGTAAAGGGCCCTCTTTTTTTCTGGAGAGATCCTGGGGATGTAAACAGACCTTGGATGTGTCTTACAAAGGTGAGGCCCCCGTCCCCATGTGTGAGATGCTGTCATGATTCCTATTGCAAAATAACAAATTACTCTTGTTTATTTCCATCAGGAAAAGTAAATTCAACATAGGTGTTCTGGCTCCATCCTTTCTGCTGATTGGAAAGGAGCCATCACAGCACCATTTTGACAAAGCCTTCTCAACAAATATTCTTTTTTATATTTAATCTTTATTGTGTTCTTTTCCATTACCTTTCACCAAATATTCTTATTACCTCTTTTTGCCAGGCATTCGGTTAGAAATCAGGATGGAGAGAAAAGTACTTCTCTCGGATGGCTGCATAATGAACCCAACCTAGTGAATCTGCCTCAGTGATGTATAAATAAGTGAGGATGTCCTAGAAAAAGCCACAAGGCCTTGCCCCTTTACCCTGTTTGATGGTTTTTATACAAGAGCTGTGGGTGCTTTGGGTGGGTTTTCACAGAGTGGACAGCAGACAGCAGGGGCTGAAGCTCGGCCCCACGGCAAAGCGAACTTCATCCTTCTAGGAGCAGTCTGGACCCACTAGGTCATCTAAGGCAGCTTGCTTAGTCTCACTGAACTTTGTCTTCCATTTTCTGAGGTTCTCTATTTGGCAATTTATCCCACGTTCAGACATTTGTATCCTGCCGTAGGATAAATAAATTTAAAAATATAATGTGTAACTGGTTCCCAATTAATGAAGGAGTCTCATTTATTTTGTCTTGAAGTTCATTGTTAGGAATTCAAAATTTATTTTTCCATAAAAACATTATAAAGCGAGGACTGGTTATTAATTTAGGCCCCCATATTTTATTTCTTTAGAGAGTGTTCATGAATATTAAAGTCTATTGAAAACCCTGTTTTCTCATTCTTGATGCTGTGTCTCTATAGAACCCATTTAAACTTTCTACTTTTCACTTACCACGAGTAAGCCTGCTTCCAACCTAATTTCTCCCCCTTGCACCAGGTCAGAGTTGGGGAACAGAGCCAGCTGGGGTCCCAATGGGAGCAGTGACTGAAGGGGGAGAAGGGGAGAGAAAATCTCTGCAGTGACATAACTGAGTTGGAAGGGCTCCTTCCTCCCAAATCAGGCCTCTTCTGAGTCATGGGTGAAAGAGTGAGGAATCCGCGTGTCCCCAGTGAGAGCAGAAGAGTCAAGAAAACTCTGGCAGTCTCCCTGTTGAGCCAAGGCTGTGGGAGGCGAGGTATTTCACAAAAGAAAGGTTGGTAATGCCGCATCGTTAGTCCTCTGTGTCTTATCGGTTGCCTATCTGCAGCCCCTAACACAACGGCAAGTAAATAATAGGCTTTTAGCAAATATTGAATTGTCCCGGGAAATTATCCCTGGAAGGGTAAAAAAATAAGTCACTTTGGATAGGATCTAGCTAAAACAATCTTGTTCAGATTTGTATTTCACTCTGTAGAGGTTTGAAAATGTTTACATTCTGTGGTATACGAGGGGGGACCCCCCCCAAAACAGAATTTATTTATAAACAATTGTGTGTTTATTCTCATATGTTTAAACTTCAGTCACCTTCAAAGTACTCTTCATTTGTTGCAATACACTTTTCAAGACATTTTTCCCACTGCTCAAAACAGTTTTTGAACTCGTCAATTTTGATGCCTTTTAGTGCTTCTGCCATTTTTTGTTTCACCTCTTCCACATTGGCAAAACGTTTCCCTTTGAGGACTTTTTTCCCTGGGGAAACAATGAAAAGTTGCTCTGAACAAGGTCAGATGAACAGTCAGGGTGGGGCATGGGGTCATGCCCCGTTTGGGGTCAAAAACTGCTGAACACTCAGCACCATGTGGGCAGGTGCACTCGTAAATTACCCATCATGAAATGGACAAACATGTTCGAAGACTTTAAAAAAAAATTCACTGAAGCAAAACACAGCCTCTCACAACAATGCCAACAGATGGGTTCCTAGAACACTCAACTCATTGGGGGAGCCTGGACTACAAGGGGCCTGCCCTCCAGCAGATAATTCCTTTCTTGGGGGGTCACCCCCTGGTACAACAATCAGGGGTAGGAACTGTGGATGGAATAACTACAAGGTCACTGATAATAGGCTAGGACAGAAACTCTGCTACTCCCCGCACTCTAATGATCCAGAACAGCCATCCAAGAAACAATAGAGCAGAGGGGAGAAGAGCCCATATTTCACAATCAGTTGGGACTTGATTTGAACTATAATGTTATGTGTGGTATGACTGTGTTCTCTTTTCTGAAAATCTCCTTTTATTTATGAATAAAAATGAAAGTGCTTTTGGAAAAATTTGCTGCCACGTTGGATTGGGGTGAAGATTAAATGAGATATTGGCTAGGCAATGCCTAGTACATAGTAAGGATACATGCTAGCTTACAATATTTCTCACTTTTAGGAAATGTTAGGAGAAGATAAAATGAGAGCTTTCCTGTAGACCCTGAGACCAGAGGTGCACCTGGGCCAGGGATTGATTTAAAAGCTCTGCTACCATAACCGAACTCCCCTGAATGCTGATCACAGCATTTCAGCTAATCAGGGGGGGAGGGTGAGAGTCATGAGAGTGCCAATCACGTGGTCCCCTGTGGGTTTGCGTCGCCCACTGGGACTTTGGCAGGCAATGTGCTTGTGCTCCAGGCTGCTCTGTTGTTAGTTCCAGCTGCTGTCCCTCCTCCAGCTGTGTGTCCATCAGGCTCCATCGCAGAACACCGGTCTGTCCTCATATGGCACAAAAGCGATGTGGCAGTCTATTAAAAATATCCCTGGAATCCTGGGCTTTCAATAGTTTCAACCCTCAGTGGCCTCGCTGCCTAGAAAATGTTGTTGCAACAGCTTCCAAAGTCTCCTTTGTTGTTTGCCTCCATCAGCTGTACCTGCAGCGTGCCACTCTGAGCGAACTAGCCCCGTAACTAAACTGTTGATAAGACATTGCGTCCTTTGATGGTGTTATCTGTTTCCTTAAGAGAAAAGCCAAGGCTGGGTGTCTTTGATTTTTTGGGAGATTACCATTTCATTCATCCTAGAAGTATGAACATAGATGGTCTTTCACTCCCTGCCTTCAAGTCCTGGCTGCCAAGTTTATGTTGCATCTGTCACTCTGTAACCACAGCCTTTTCAGTAACTGTTGTTACACTGTTGTGACATGAAGCTGCCCATGCTTGCTTCTGATTTCCCTTCCCCCATTACTGAATCCCCCCTGCATCCATCCAGAACTCAGACATTCTGTGTGTCTTAACCTCAGTCTCCTCAACTCCCACCCTTGGGAAGTAGTGTAGAGACCCGTCTGTGGCATGTAGAGTGGACTTGGCCCTCTCAGGCTTCTTGCTTTTCCAGGCTTCATGTCCACGCAGCAGCGTTCTGTGTGAGCTGCCGTGTGGAGTTCCAGTGTTTCCAGGAGTGTTTGCTTCTACAATTCTTAAATTAGCGGTGTGCTCACAAATCCCTTGTCTCTCGGCACCTGGAATGATTGGACCAAAAGCAGCTCACACACAGACGTTCGCTGATCATGTTGTGGGTGCTGGGAGTCAACTGGATCGAGAGCAAAGCAGAGTAGAAGGAAGAGTTGGAGCTGCACAGCAGGGGAGCGGACTAGAGTGAGCTGGAGAGAAAAATATTAAAAGCTGACATGGGTACCGTGTGGGCCAGGAACTGTTCCAAGCTCCTTATACACATAAACACAGTTCATTCTTGTGCTAGCCATTTTAATTAAGTAGCTACATAAGGGAGAATACTGTAGCATATTTATAAAGAGCGTGGACTTTGGAGGCTGATTGCCTGGGTTCCAACCCTAGCTCCTCTATTAGCTAATTATGAGGCCTTGAAAAGTCACTTAATTCCTCTGTGCCTTCAATTCCTCGTTTACAAAATGAAGCTAATGGTGCCTACTTTGTATGCATTTCCTAAGAATTAAATGTATGGGTACATGCAGACTATGCAAAACACATCCCAGTACATAATAAACATTCCTTAAAGAATTATTATTGTTGCAATTATTTATGCGTTAGGAATTGCATCCTTGCCTGCAGAGCCTGGCCATGGCTAGAGGATGTTTCCACCAAGGACAGTGCAGCCAGACTGTGGACAGTCACGCACCTTTGTTCAGTCAGAGACCCCTGAAGGTCACTGCCAGCTGCCCTCTGAGTGACTTCAGGAGAGCAGGCACGCTCCTCACACACCCCTTGTGTATCAGCACTGCCAGTAGCTTCTCACACTGTTCAGTGGCAGATTTTGGCTTATGTTTCAAGAGCATTTCAACCTTTTGCATATTATTACCATAAACTGTTAAATCCCTTCTGTTACGAGAAGCAAATTGGGAGCTAATTAAACATAATCTTTCTGGAAAAAATTCTATTTGGCCTTTTCCGAGTGGTACAGGCTCTGTTTTGTAATTCCTCTCTGGGAATCCCCACTCCCCATTTAGAACTCTTTAATTTATTTATTAGCTCAAGAAACGTGCCCATGGGAGATCCCCAGGGGGCAGAACATGCAGTGAAACAAAGCACGTTTCCTCATTGGAAGCCTTGTCCACTCTGCTGCTCACCAGACTTCCACTTCAGAGGAAGGGAAGGATTCAGCCCACCCCTGGATTCCTGTGGCTCTTTGAATCATTAATGAATCATTCAGCTATTATTTATCTCTGTTTGTTCATGTGGGAAGATAATCTAATCCTTAATCATAAGCTCATTGGAGTTACAGACCATAGCATATACTTGTATATTCTCTCTTATCACATCTGACTATTGTTGGACTCCTCCTTTCCCTGACAAACACAGACTTGCCTCTTCCACCCCCATCTCGTCAAAGCACATCCATTAGCATTGTTCTGAAGATCCATATACTTGACCTGGCTCCGCCAGGATGTTCAACTGCCCCCTCTCTATTCTCATCACACCTGGATCCTCGTTACATGAGTGCACTATCTTCTCACTATCTTCACAGTACTAGGAGGTATCTACCACAGGGCCTTTGCACATACTATTCTCTCCACCCCAGTGTTTTCCTTCTCTCCTTGCTCCTCTCATTATCACCCTTCCTCCCACCTGCTTAGTATCTGTTCACTGTCCAGATATTTCTTTGTCCCCTCCCCCACCATGAACCTCCCAGCCTTCCTCACCTCCACTCCTACCTAAGTGCTGTTTGGTATTTGCAATCAGCAAATCAACTCCATTTCACTGCAGGTTCTTCTCAATGTTTATAATTAAACTTTTATTAATGCAATTATTTGTTTAATGCCATTCTCCTGACTAAGCTAGAAACTCCATTAAAGGAGGAACGGTTTCTGATCATCTTGGCATCTTCAGTATCTCACACAGTATTTAGCACACAGGAGGGCTGCAATAAATATTTTTGAGTTAATTAATGCTCACCTTGGTTGTTATTAAAGTAGGAGATTCAATAAAGTCTTCTAGAACAAGGATCGATCCTAGACTTTCATGCAGTAATTTCAAGTAGTTCCAGGATGGAAATGTACTGTGAATGGATATGTCTGGTATGCAGTAGACAAGCATGTAAAAATAAGGGTCAGACTGAAGGTCACTGCCTGGTAGGTCATTCTGGTCTATTGTGCTCACAAGCAACAATATCAGTACAAGCTTTCCTGCATCAGGGACACTAACTCGACATAGGATTGTTGAGTACCCAGGGGTTGAACAGAGAAGAAATCTCAGTAATAGGCGAGAGATCTAGAATCCTGTTTGATAAACTCTATTTATTGCAGAAAGATGATATGTCATATACTATACTAATTACTAGACATAAGCAGACAAATAATTCTCTTCTCCAGAGTCTGGAGATAAGGGAGGCTAGTTAATTATAACATGTTTTGGGAAATCCTATGATAGACACACTATAGGAAAAACAACATTTCACAGTCTGTGGGTTTTACAGAGGCTTCTTGGAGGAGATAAACACTGAGCTGACACTTACAGAAGGAGCGGGAGTTAGGACGTCGGTAGTAGGCAGGGAGGGAGGTAGTCTAATGGGCAGTGAGTGGGAAGTTCCAGAGACTGGACGGTGTCCAGAGGATGAGGAACTAGAAACCTTTTATGGATGCTTACCCTGCAGAGGGCAAAACGGATGGGGAGGGTTTAGTAAGCAGTCAGTATGAGCAAAGGACATAAACTTGATTGGGGTGGGATTTGAGAGGCCATCGGAGAACGATCAGGCACATCTGTGGTCCTGTCTGTGCTTAGAAAGTGGCTTTGCCATTACAGTGGGAAGTGGATGAACGAGGAGCTAGACTGCCATTTGGGCAATCATTTAAGAGATAATGAGTATATGAAAGTAGCAAGTGGTCCTGACAGGACCTAGGGATGTGGCATTTGAACTTCAGCAAAGAAGACAGACTTCGGGCATATTGAAAAATAGGGTCAATAAGGTTTGGCCATGCTAAATGTAGGAGGTATTAAGGAGGAGGAGGCTTCTGGCTTGGGCAGTTTGGTAAATGACAGTGCCACATATCAAGAAGGAACTAAGAGGGATAACAGCATTTGTTGATTAGAGTTGGATATATTTATTTTTACACATGTTGTTGGATAATAATACCACTTACTGGCCCCAACAAACAATTTTCTGCTTTTTCTTAAACAAAAAATGCCCATGGGTTAGCTAGACCTTTCCCGGCTTGCTTGCAATGGGGTGTGACCATGTGATTAAATCCTGGCCTCTGGGCGGTGAACACCCAGGTGGGTGGGTGGGTAGCTCTTCCAGCCAGTGTCGTCTCTCTTCCTGTTTCCTCAGTCTCCCTGTTGGAGGTGTGGGCCAGCTGGCCAGAGTTCCAAAGCCATCTCAGACCATAAGACACGACCTGCATTTTGAGCCCAGTGGAGCAATGAGATAAGGTATCTTGAGTCCCTGATGATTCCAGAGCCGCCTCTTCCAGCTTGGCTTCCACATGTCCGTCTGTGGATTAATGTCTTCCTCCAGCCTCCTCTGCCATCACCCAGCGGGCTCATGAACAAAGTGGCCATGCTGGTAGAGATGTATGGGTTTGGCAACATGGACTTCCACTCCCCAAGGGTGACCTGGCTCAGACCGCTGCTGAGCATCCAGTCTGCCAGCCGCAGACATCAACACCGAGTCCCAATATGACGCCATTCCCTGGGGGGATCTTCCAGCTCCCTGGAAGCAGGTTGTTTGCCTTGGACCACCTCTTTGTGGAAGGGGCAGTCTGGAGGAGACACTCTGGATATGGATTTGCCTTCTCTGCACACAAAGCTTGTATTAAAACTAACATCCATGGATTTTCAGAATGACTTACCCACCACAATAGCACTCCACAAAGCATTGCCTCTCAAGCTGTTCCCATCACAGCGAAAGTGTGGCAATGGGCCTTTCTCAATGGAATTCACTGGTGTTTCCTCGTTCCCTACCATTGTAAAGCAGCTGGTTTGCTCAAATTGTGGAATGGCCTTTTGAAGGCTCAGAACCAATAGTATATAAAATATACATCTTCTCTCTCCCTTTCTCCTCTCTAGGTGTATACACACACACACACACACACACACACACACACACACACACACACGGAAAGATATATTGAGAGATTGAGAGAGAGATACTTACATCTACATAAAATTTTTTCTATATCCTATTGTTTATGTTCCTTTGTAACTCCTAATACTGTGGAGAAATGAGATAAAGTATCTTGAGATTCTGATGATTATAGAGCCGCCTTTCTATCCTTGGTACCAATGTGAGATAAAAATGAATATTCATTTCAATTAAGTCTCTGATAGTGTTTAATTCAGTCACAGCTGAACTTAATTCTGACTAGTCCAGTTCGTCTGAGACACATACGCTTGATGCATGGACACAGGTAGATGGACATGGAAGTCTGGAGTTCACTGAGGAGATCTGAACTAGTAAGGACAGTCTGCGCTCACCAGCACAGAGCCATCCGGGAGGTGAGGCTTCATCAGGAGATATGTAGTAGGAGAAGCAGCAGCATTTCATCAATAAAAATAAAAAGGACCAGAAAATAAGATGGAAAGAGAGCTACCAAGAAGTTAGGAAGTAAAGCAAGACTGCAAATTAAAAGAGTTATAACCACATTGTCAAATGCTCCTGAGAAGTTAGTTGATCAAGTCAGTCAAAACATTAAGAGTGTCCCAGTCATTGCTTCCTCCCCCAGGGGATCATGGGTGCCCGGGACAGACAGTGTAATTGCGGAGACCTTTTCTGCTACTGTCCTGGAAGACAGTTGCACTGATTGACGAGTGGATGTGGGCCATGAAATGAAGACAGCGGTGTTTCAAACAACGCATTTTAAAAGCTTGTTTTTAAGAGAAGGAAAGAAATAATGTGGCGATTTAGTGCCAGTATACGGTGGTGGGCAAAAGTAGGTTTACAGCTGTGAGTTTAACTCTTGTATCATTATTTATTAATTATCATATTACTTATTTGTACTATTTTTATATGATGAATGGCAAGCCTACTTTTGCCCACGCTGCAGTAGAAGACGGTTGTTATTCACTCCTTCTGCCCTTTCCTCGCTCTCCCTCCTTTCCTTTCTTTTAATAGAGGGCACTTGAGTTTGAGCTCCGGCTGAGATAGAACCAATTCAGATGCTCCTACATCAACCTGACTGTCTATAAGTTTCACTGTGACTGTTTTCAATGCAGTGGTAAGGCCCTGGCCTCTTGCTTGCACTTGGTCTTACACCACTCAGCTTCCAGGAACTGGGTGAGTGATGTGTCCCCTCCCACTCCAGGTGGGAGGCTTCCAGCTGCTTTTCCTCATCCAGACCATTCCACCTTATTTCCACTGACCCAGTTCAATTTCCTGGTAGGACCCTCAGTTTTCAACAAAGTGTCTTCGACATTGCCATTTTATTCCTTCAAATCATTGAGTCTTGTGAGGGGAAAAAAAACAGACACTTGGAGTTCACTAACTCTTTTTGTATGTCTGTCAGCACTTATCCTCACCGCATCACTTGAGACATACAGACCACCTTCTAACTTCCTGGTACCCATAGAAAAGGGAAGGCAGAGTCTGCCAGTAGATCGTTCATCTACAGCTGTGATTCCCAAGATCTGGTGAGTTCCGGATGCCCACATGCCCTTGAGAGGTCCAGGGGCCTTAAACCCATAGACTCAGCAAGGGTGGTTATGGCATGAATCCACAAAGACATGTATCGAAGCAACTGTTCTGCAGAGGTCTGATTATGTTGCCATTGATATGATTCAAAGGCATTTAAAAATGCATGTGAATAAAGAGTGGGTTTTACATTATGTATTTTTTTTCTCTGTGTGAATGGAAGCAGGAAAACATACTGGCTTTGTTTTTGATCTTCAGCTTTGGAATCTGAGAGATGTGGGTGCATCCTGATCTGTGTCACCTTAGCAAAATTACTGAGCATCCCTGAACACTCACTCTCTCAGTTTTGTAAAGTGGGGAATAAAATAACTTCATCACAAGGCTGTTTAAAGGAGAACATGGATGTAGAGTGCTTCATATAGTGTGTGGTACACAGCAAGGATACAGTAAACGATTATTGCCGTAGAAGTCAGACTCCATCGTGTGAGTGCCCAAATCTTTCCAACATCTAAAAGTCCACGCACCACAAGGAGGTGTTTTTATTGATCTCTGGACTGCTTCTCTAGGCCATGCCATCAATCCTAGGCATCCTCTGTTCAATACCTACAGGGTGATGCTAATGTGTTTAACTCATCTGTGCTAATGATTTAATTTGTTTCCCTTCCCAAGCAACTTGCATTGTAGCAGGGAGATTTTCAGTGCATTAATGAAAGTAAGGGACTAACTGTGAAAATTGCAGGTACCTGGCAGGGTCAGAGAAATTGATGCCTCTGGGCAGTGCCCTTTCCTGGGGACTTCAGCATCCCACTACACAGAAGCAGGAGGCCATTGGGCCTGCCTCTGGGTAAGACTGGCCTCCTCTGTGCAAGAGTAAGTTTCTGGCCGATCCACACCATTTCCTGTGGGTTTCAAGTTTTACTCCCTGCCTTTAGGGTACAGACGCACCACGGGCACTCAGTATAAGTATTGCCCAAATGCAGAGATCAAAGAGGAAGTGGGGTGTGGGATTGAGAGGTTCATCTCAAGAGGTCAAAAACGAGCAGGTAGTTTATTCCACTTGATTTCATTTTCTTTCATTTTATCGTTGTCTTTCTCCTTTTTATTTGGCCTCTTCTTTTCCTTTTCTGTGACAAAGAGCACAATAACTCCAACTAAACTCACCAGTCCATACTGAAAACTGAGGGAGTTTATATCAGTTAGCATTGCTAATTAGCAGTAGCTGATACTCTGCTCATAGAATAACTGATTGTGAAATTAAAAATACAGTGTTCTAGAAATAATCCTAGATATTTAGATTGAAATAGCCCTCCGTTGTCATCTAATTCAGAAATTAAGAAAAAAACTTTCTATAAATGAAATAGATCCTTGGAGAATCTGAAAGTTTGACTTAACCAGGAAAAGGCACAGACGCACACAATTCCACAACTAGTTTTCGGAGGGTCATGGATTCTCTAAATCTAATTCATAAGACTATCAGTGAACCCTGAATCCCAGCTGAGAACTTTTGACGAGATCTGACCTGTTCGTTTCATGGAAGAAAGAACCGAGCCTCTGGGAAGTTCAAGTCCCAAGCTGAAAGCCACACACAACATGGAAGTCCTAGATCAGAACTCAGGGCTCAGTTTTCTATCATCCCAAGTTCTTGATAAATTCTAATGAAGCTTGATATCTTATTAAGTGGAAGGCAATCTGTATTCCAGAATTCTATGAAGGAAGATAACAAAGTATCCTCGAAACACACGGGCAAAGATTATTTTAAAAGAAAACAAAACAAACAAAAAAACCCTCCTCTGTCTTTGAAGACTCTAGGATTTTTTTACAACTCAAAGCATGCATTTAAACCCAATTTACTCACCACTGTCCCCTCCTGTGAAGTTCCAGCTCACCTCCCTATTGCCTTTATAAGAAGTTAATCTCTTTATCAAAATCATCAGAGAGGAGGATTTCAGAAGGCACTTAGATGTCCCATTTTAGGGTCCAGTAATCTTCGAAATTAGGAATTTACCACCATACTCTCAGGGGTACATTTTATATACCAGCAGAGTCTGACAACCTGACACACTAAGCTGTGTTTGTACTGAGTGTTCTCAAGCTCCTCCTGGGGGCTGAAAACCTAGAACAAGCTTTTGTTTGTTTGCTTGTTCTGTGCATAAAGTTTCCTAAGTTATAAGGATTGGGAAAGTACATATTTCATGCAGTTCTCAAATAATTTTAATTACTGCTTACTCAGGTGTTTAGTTACCTTTTATTGATTATATTTGCAACACCTGAAAATGTAGCAAACAAGGTTTTTGCAGTTGTTTGCATGTGGTTTAAAAGATGTATCTTTTGTTCTTCAATTCTATATATGGTCGTTTTTGATGTGCTCGATACTCAATTGGTAGAGAAAGCATATTTGAGAGTTGATTTATTGAATCAATCGATTTGATTACGTACTTGATGTGTAGAGAATTTTGACCTGTGGTTTCATGCCCAAGAAGTATTTATTGTGTGTGCCTACCTCGTGTGCAGCCGTGTGCCACACACAGGACACACCCTTGCTTCTGCAACTATGAATATGCAGCATTTAAGTGCAGACTGGCATTCAGCTAGTACGATACGGACCTGCAAGAGGATGCGCGAGGTGACCCTGAGTCAACAAAGGAACATAGCCTACGCACTGCCACGGTGCAGATATATATATTTTTGATTCCAGACCCATTTACCCCGTCCAAACACCCCCTGCCCGCAGTGGTGGCTGCTGACTTGTTAACTTCCTGGTAGAGGAAACAATGTTACCTCGGAGGGCAGATTATGTGGAAGGAGGGGTAGATGGCAGTTTTCCTTTCACCGTGAGGAGGGTGGGCTGTGAGGAAACTGAAGACTGTCTAGTTTGCAGGGTGCTTTTTATGTGCCAGGCAGGAATGGATTAATATTTTGTAGTTCCTAAAGCATATGTGATTTTGAAGCTTCTATGAAAAAAACCTGCCAACACAAAATTGAGTACAAAAATGAATATTTATTTAGAATGATAAAAAATTACAATAAACTATAAACGTATAAAGGCAACAAGTATCACATAAAAGAAAATTTAGAAAAATAACACAATTTAGTTTTTATTCATTTATTTAACTTCTAGGCAAACCCTTATAATCCTTTATTTAATGTGTATACAAGTGTATTTTTTCACTATGTATTTTTCCATCACCTCTTTATTTGAAATGATTTTGCAATGTAATTTTCTATTGGGAGACTAACAAGATAATTCACTCTCCTCAAAATTTTTTCCTCTGGAATGTATTTTTCAATGATAGTTCAGATTGGTTTTCAGCCTCACAACTTCCTATGAATTTAAGATTGTTGTCAAAGTTGGAAAAACCTCTGTCACATTTTAAAAATGAATTATTAAAAGTATACTCAGTGTTTGCAGACTTGCCACCTTTTTATACAACCATAGGAATTCTGTTAAATACTCCTTAGCCCAATTCCAATAAAGAAAAAAAGATGTCTGAGGCATTTATAATTATAAGCACCTTGCATTTTCTAGAATATTTTTGACAAGACAGAGTTTCTGTTTTGACGTGGTTTCCAAGAGAATTAAATCCTCCAGTGACAATGCTACACATCTGACGATTTAAAGAACTTTCCAGAAAAACTCTGGTTTCTTACATTTCAAACTTTGTTTTTATTCCACTATTTGTGTGTGTCTGGTGTTGGGACCTGTCAGTCACCATAAGCTTTGGCCTTGTACTTTAGTGTCGTGACCCCAGCTGAATTTGTACCAGAGAGGTTAGGACTCCTCCCAGAAGCCATTTCCAGGTTGTAATACTATATTAATAAATCAGTACATTTCAACAAAATATACCCTCCATTCTCCTTCTCTTAGAGATTTCAAAAAATGGATCCTCTGTCCCAGTGGAGATAATGATCATAATTGAAATGTGATTAAAACATCTTTTTCAACTTTTAGAAAAACACCTGTATGAACATGTTATTGGGGTTTTGGAAGAGCCCTGAGGCTCAAGCCTCATCAGTTTCGTGCCTCCACTGCCAATGATACCGGAATTTCCAAAGCGCCTGGCCTTTCCGTTTTCTTGTCCCCTGGGACTCAGACTTTAGTCCTTTTCTTTCTTTCTTGTTTTGTTTACTGTTTATTTCCTCTGTGGATAATCTCAACCAGCTTTCAGGTTTCAAATGCAGTTTATATTCAGATAATGTCCAATTTCTTTTCTCCACTTCCTGCAGATCTTGTCAGTATTTCTACTCAGATGTCTAAGAGACCACTCACACTTAGAATCACTACCACTGAACTCCGGACCTTTATCCCTAAGACTTCTTCACCCGTAAGCTTTTCGATGAGTGACAACTTTAACTTTTTAATTTGCCACCCCCAAAATATGAGAGTCATCCTGTCTATTAGGAAATCCTGCACTTTCAAAATGCACACAGAAGTCGGTTCCTTCCTGCATGCTCCATAGCTACAGACTTGGATGTAGTCACTTCCATCCATCAACTGGATGAAGAACCTCCTGAAAGGCCTCTCTGCCGTTTCTTTGTGCTGCTGAGGGGGTTCAAACTACAGCAGCTTTTACAATGCAAATCGGGTCTTGTCATTCCTCTCTTCAAACCCATTCCTCTCCAAGAAGCCAAAGGCCATGCATGGCCTAAGAGACTCGAGTGATGTTGTAACAGGGTGCAGCCAAGAGGGGGGTGGCAAATAGGGATTTGAAATGGAGTCCAGAACTCAAGGTGTTCAGGAAATATTAGGATGTCCTCAACCCCCGCCCCCACAGGTATGGGCTGGGGGAAGGGACAAATGGAGCAGGGCCATTGAGAGCTGTTTTGCATACCAACGGCTTTGCAGCTAACCTCTGGTGTGATCATTTAACATATCTATAACTTTTAACTGGTTACATAGATATGTTAAATAGCTGTGGTCATGCTCTGAACCAGGGGAATGGAAGTAACTTCCCCCCAAGAGGTAACTGGGGGCAGGTCCCCCGAGTTACAGTGCCTGTGTGGGAGCTTGAAGAAGATTGGCTCTGTGACATGGGGCCACGCCTGCCCAGAATCACAATGGCAGCCCAGTAAAGCTGGAAGGATATGAGAGTGCTGGCAGGTGTAACAGATTGTAGGAGGAATCGGAAATGGGGCTGCAGAGGAAGATTGGCGCAGGGATTTAAACCCAGACACAGCAGCCCTGGTAGGGAGAACAGCGTGGTTTTGCGAGAGTGGGGACTCCCATGGCCATCATGCAGAGAGGACCGCTTGGCTGTGGACATGTAAGAGAGTCACTCCACTTTGCCAGAGTGGGGACCCCTGCAGCTTTAGAAGGGGGAACCACCACCCAGCTTTAGCAGAGATCCTGGTGACACAGCTGATGGTGCCAGGAACCAAGGGAGGCCTATCAGCCTAGACGGATGATTACTGGGAAGAACCGGGGGCTGCCTGAGCCACGGACTTCTGTTTATTTTCCTGAGATTCAGAACCCCAGACTAGGCAAAGGGGGGAAGGAAGGACTGTGTATGTTTGTGGGTGTTTTAAGGGACTTTGAGATTTTGATGAAGACATTAGGTCACTACTTTAAGTCTGTATAGCATTAAATAAACATTTCCTTTCCTGTTCATGAATCTCTGACATTGAGAGACATCTTTCCTCTGGCGGCGGACATAACGAAGCAGGGGGGTTCCTTTTGAGTAATAGTACATTGCCCTTTGCCCTTGCCCCCCACTTGTTGTTCTATAACGATGTGGCCTCGCAGGGTCCAATTTCTCACACCCCGTCGTAGCAGGACAGTCACACTGGCTTCAGGATGCTTGTTGAGCACACCAGGTGAAGGCCTCACGGCCTTTTTCCCAGGAATTTCCTTGGATAACTCTCTCCTCCAAGTACTTTCTCACGTCTCCCCTCCTCAGTGGGGCTGCCCTGGCTGCCTCGCTTCAAGCTGCTTTGCCACCCTGCCCACGCCAACAGGATGGGTCCCTGTCACCCTGCTCTGCTTCTTTCGCATTATCATCAGTTAGTCACAACAGTAAGTTTACAAATTAATTATGTTGGTTGTTTACTGTTTTACCTCCCTACTAGAATGTATATTCTTCAATGGTATTTCCCATAAGCCTAGAAATTCATCTAATCCACTCCCCAAATGAACAAACCTAAGAGATAAGCATCACCATTTTTATAGATTAAAAAAATAACTGAAAGAGAGAGATGAGTAGCCCCCATCATCACAATGGTAGTAGAGATGGAATTCAAACTCAGCCTCCAGACACTGCACTTTTAACCAGTGAGCAGTATCGCCTCCTACTGTTCGGAGGGGAAAGGCCCGCTGTGTTATGGGGGGATTGATGGTGCCTTGGGAGGCTGATTGCTGGCTGCTCCTGCATGCTTACTAGGTTGTCAACCTCCAAGTTAAACCCCAATCTCTTAGCTAAAAGTTTCAGGGTAACACTTCTTCCGAAAATACTCCACTTACTCACATGGAGTATAGTTAAACGTAATAATCCCCCTTTGTTCAGCCATATTGTACATTCCATTTGACCCCATTGTGCGGGTCAGTTACCTTCACCAGCAGAAATATGTATAATACCCTAGGCTCTCATTCTGTACTGATGGGAGGCATTAAAACCACAACAGTATTCCCAAATACATTATTATAAGAACACATTGTTTTGGAGGTCACGGTGATTTGCATAATTCAAGAATCACCTAACCTCAGGTGGAAACTACTGCTGAGGGAGGGATGGCTTATACAGTCTGGGCATTAGAAGCTGCTTGTGCAATGTGGCTCTCATGTTTGCTTGGGAGGTAAATCACAGTAGACAAAGAGTGTAATGATTCTTTGTCATGCCTTCTTCATTTCTGAGTATAGATCAACAGGAGAATTTTACGGGTGTGCAGTGGGGCTGGGACGAGCCTTTTTGTGAGCCCATCCTTCTAATAACCCACATACCATTACACACAACCACACACATGTATGCACACATGGATGTGTTTCTGGACCCTTGCAAAAGCCTTATATCTCATTTTCTGTCTGTCCTTCACCCAAACCTATTTAAAATTTTTCCACGTACCCCTTACCTATTCTAGGAAGCACATACTTTTCTGTGTGGTGACCATTTATCCATTGTGGGCACGCTTATTCTTTATACTGCACCCCCTGGCCCCCCAGCACTCCATGCCTCATCCCATCTCTGTGCTTTTGGCTCCTGCTAAAAGTCCCTTTTCCCTCTGGCCAAATCATACCCCACTTTTGAGAAGCAGCTTACATATTATTATTTCTGGAAAGCCTTCCTGGCCAAATCCCAACCCCCATGGAATCATGCAGACAGGGAAACATACACAGAGATCCTCATACTGTAAAAATAATAGTTCTGGCCTCTTGACTTCCATGGGACTTTGTTCACACGGCAGGGACAGTGGTCCTGCTTGTACTTTGGTGATTTCCACGTGTTCTACCAAGATGTGGAAAGTCTCCAAACATCTCTAAGAACTGAAAATCCCTTTGGGTGATTATGGGGGTAAGTTGGCATTTATGCTCTCTGGTGTCTGCATGTCTAAACGGTTCATAATGCAGACTGTTATCTGAAAGTTGACTTGGAGGAGCATAGACCTGGTGACAGAAAATGTGAGAAAGTTCTCTAGAGTCATCCACCCATTCACTCAGCCATCCCATAGTTGAAGAAACATTTATGGAGCCCAGTCTCTGCCATGCATTGTGCTGGGCATGGGAACTAGCATGGTGAGTACATAGCCAGTACACTGGCCCTGTTCTGGGACCTTAGCACACAGGGGGCGTCTGTGCTACAGGGAGGTGTGTGTTAATCATCACAGCAGTGCTGGGACCACGTGGCTAGTTCTTAAGCTGCAAGAAGAAAGGGTTTGTTTTACTTACTTTGGTTTCTCCTACATTGACTTTAATCAACTGCCGTTGGTGTGGGAAAGACTCTACTGCACATGATGGTGTTCAATAAATAGCGAGGGGAAAGCAGGAAGGAGAGGAGGGAGGGAGAAAGCGAAGTCTCTTGGTTATTGAACTTAGGTAAGGTTTCTGATCCCAACTGTAGCAATAAATCATGGTCTTCTTCATGAGTTCCCTTCAAACAGATGTTAGTGCAAACTCTTGGAACAATGGCACCAAAACCAGTAGTATGAAAAAACGTAAGTAAAAACAAGAAAAAATGAGCTAAAATCGCTGGCCAATAGCCTAAGCATGATTAGACCATTAGAGAGAAATGTTTCCTGATGATGTAACCCCATAACCTGTGTTCTTTATCTTAAGTGATTTCCAAAACTCCTTCTCTTGGGGTTTGCATGCTAGGAGGCTTTGGGAATTAGAGGGAGGGAAGTCAAGTACATTTAACAGGATCATAATGAGCTCTTCTCTTTCTTTCCTTTTTTTTTTTTTTTTAATTCCTGTGGGGCTCTAAAAACATCCTTGCCCTTATTTAACGCAACACAGTGCAGTGGGGTAAACTCCGACTCACACCGAGACAGTCCCTCAGCAGTCTGCAGCGTTGAAGGATGGAGGCCAGAGAGGAAGATTAAAAGAAGCTGGCGGTATTGATTGAGACAACCGCTGTAACAACAAAACCTGCGTCTCTCCCAGGGAGTGCCAGGGAAGCGGCAAGGTGGGACTGACTCAGCAGGATGAGCACGGAGCAGGAAGCCCGTGCTCGCTCTCCTCATTACAAACTGAATCCCCGGGGTTTCTGTGGAGGGAGCTGAGCCCTCAGGCGCAGGCCTCCTCTGCAGAGAATGCACAGGCATAATCCTTACCCTCATGTTTCTTTACTGTCAGCTAAGACCCAGGGAAAAGGGAAGATTACTGAAGATTGGGGGACCTTTTCCCCAGCATTCTTTATTGTCCTGTTGTGTCTCAGTCATCTCAATATTCCAAAAGTAGATTCAGAGGAAGGTGAGCATAAAGAAGAGAACAGCCAAGCTGCTGAGGGCTGTTGAATTTTTAATCCCTGAACACTTTTCTCCCCTTCTCTTTTTATTTTCAAAGCCCGAGTAAAGGAATTGTCTAAACCCCATTTATGATCAGCCATTCAGAAGCTTCATCATGTAGCATAACTAGGGAAAAACCAGGAGTGAGTTCTTAGAAAAAATTCTAGGAGCCAGTAATGATAACAGACACTAAAAGTTTTGCAGTGAGGTGAGAAATATAAGTCATGGAAATGATGGCTCAGTGATTATAGAATAAACAGCTGAGTGTCCGCAAACACTGAAGCTCTTTATTCCTGTGACCCTGTCTTATCCCCGGTGGCCGGAGGTCCCCAAAGGTCGGGGCCCAGACACACGCCGGCATTTCTGCAGGGCAGCACTATTTGTGCGTCCTTCCCCCCACTCAGCGAGTCTTCGTTCACCTGTGCCCCCAGGTGATAGAATTTGCTGCCCTTCCTCCAGGGTCTTCGGGTTTCCTTCTGTAGGGAGAAGGGCCCAGGAGCGGCTGTGACTTGATTATAGAAACTGCACCTCCCTCCTCTCTGAGGACTCCACCGTGGAGCCTCCACCCTTCTCACCCACTGCTTCAGTCCTTGAACACCCTGAGGTACGTGGAGAGAAGCAGGCTGCGAGCAGTACCAACCATCCCTGGGTCAGCTGCCACCTGGGCTTTATATCCTCACACTGGGCTGCATGGGGCCCTTAGCAATTTGTTTGAACTTTTAGCCGATTTGTAACCAGTGCAGAGTGTCCAGCAGCATCTGTTCCAGGTAAGTTTTGCGCTCACATCCCTCCGGTCCTAAGAGGCTCCTGTCTTCCCTTACCTTTTGGGTTCGTTGGTTCCCCCGCATCTTCAGCTTTCTGAAGGCATCGAGACGGTTGGCAATTTGCAGATTGTCTGTGTGTGTTTGTATGTTTTATTGTTTTGGTAGATGGGGCTGTTGCTTTTTTCAGCTCTCTCCATTCAAAGGGGAAGACAGAAATCAACTGATATGTCTATTGAACCCAGTTTCAAGCGTCATATTTTATAGGGATGCTTTCAAAGTGCAGTTCATCCAGAGGAGAGTGATCAGGGTGTTTCTTGGCCTGGAAGCCATGGTAAAGGGACTAAAAACACCTAAATTGAAGATAAAAGGTCTGAAAGGGAGAACTCTTCAAATATTCTCAGGATAGCCGTCTGGGAACAACATTAGACTTAGGAGGTGTTACTCTAGAGTCCAGAAGTATAGGGTGGAGATGACAGGGACGCAGATCTCTGCTCAATAGCAAGGGAAAACGTCCTAGTAAAGAGAGCTATTAAAGCTGGTGGAGTGTTTTTTGAAATTATGTTCTTCCTTTCTGACAGTGGAAATGGTAGGATTGAGCTTGCATGAATATTTGTTCAGATGTTTTTAAAGGAATCTGTAGAATTCAGTTGAAAGTCTGGAATAGGTGAACTCTGACTTACTTTCAAATCTTATAATTACAAGAAGTAAACTCATTTTGTTCATTGTCTTAAGTTCATTGTCAGCTCCAAGGTAAGAACCCACTGACTGTCAGGCCCTTCTCTGTGTGGTTAAATAAAGTTGTGGCTTCTTACAACGAAGAGCGCACACTACAGTTCTGAGCACTGAGCTGTAAACAGAGTTCTTGTTGACTCGGTTCAAATGAGTGTCACAAATTATGGATAGTTAGTGGTATTTTGTACTTGGACTGGAATCTTTATTAAAATGCATAGACGTAAATGTTAAAATGGAAGACAAAGTAATGATGATTTGTCTTCAAAACAGCAAAACAACACAGACTTGTGCAAGAGTAACTTTAGTGATTTTCTTTAGGGCCCAAATGAAGAGATACCAAAAGGTCAAAATCACCTGTTTTGAGAAGGAAAAAAAGAAGCAATTGTAGTAGCTGAAGTCGGCCACACGTGAATGTGTGCATAATGGGAAGTCAAATACAGGTGGAGCAAATGGTTATTTAAAAAAAGGAGGGAAGGTTGCTTTTTTCCAAAATGCCCGGTGAATCTGTGGCTACAATGAAACCAATCAGAGCCTAGAAAACCCAGTTGGGAAAAAAGAGGCCATTTGGAGACAGGCCCCAGGGAGCAGAGCTCCAGGTGGTGACCGGGTGAGGGGAGAGGAGCTTCCTTAGTTTTCTAAGCGCCCTGTTGTATACAACGAATGATTTTCTTGCAAAGGCTGAAGCTGATTTGCTAATGTCTCTGGCGTTTTATGTGGAGAATGATAGTGCCAAAAGCTAATGTTCTCTCTGTGACATCCAGTCTTTGCCTCTACTCTGTATTGAGAAATGAAATAATAAAATTGCCCTTCTTTAAAACTGTCATGAAGACAACGCTTTGAGCCAGGTCAACATACTCGGTATATACAAAGGGACCCGTGGTGCTGTTCTAAGTAACAAACGCGTGGGCCCGGCCACCTCTCTTTTTCCATTTCTGTACTTTCTCCCACCTCTTCTGTACACCCTCCCCCTGCTTTCGTCTCCACCATGCTCCTCCTCTCTTTCAGAAAGGGCCAGCCCTAAATTCTTCTGAGGCTCTCGGCCATTCAGTGTTCACTATTTGGGAGTGATGTTGGGCGTACGAAGACTGATTTGGCAGATATGTTATAGCTGCGAGGGGGATAAGGGATAGGTTTTTTTTTAGTGCAAAAGATCATATCTGTTCTAAGCCTAAGACTGAGTCTGCTTAAAACAATTTCTGTGTTATACTTTGCTTTAAGGCATAAAAGCCAGACGTGTGATTAGTGTGATTAGATGTATGGACATGGCCCGGCCCTTGTTTCTCCTGCTGCTCCTCATTTCCTGCATTTTCAGGATTTCTCTGCTCTTCACATTTCCTCAAGAAGGATCCTCAGAGAGTCCCCAAAGTGAAGCAGAGGAAAAAAGTAAATAAAGGAAATTGATCTAGGTTTCTAATTTTAGATCCTCTGGTTAGAATGCTAATAGAAAAAGAATTTGAAACTGCCAACTGCATCAGGGTTAGTTACTGCAGTATACGTAACTTATCAATAGATTATGTTTCTCATTTCTGGAACTTTCTTAAAAATCGAAGTTGATCCGTATGCCCATTTTTAATAAAGAATAATATTTTAAAATTATTTTAACTCAATCAAGCTTAGGATTTTAATTATGTTTATTTCATCATTAATTCATTTAGCAAACATTTGGTTGATTGCCTCTTGTGTGCCAAACATACTGTACTGAACCTCATTCTATTTTCTCACTGGGGCTCCTCTGTGGTAAGCACTGTGAGGATGTAGAAATGGCTTAAGATATGCTTTCAAGAGGATGCATAGACTAGGAGAAGAAAGAGAATGCATTCACAAGGGAATACGAAGAAGCATTGGACAACTGCTGGTAATTCTATAGTGTCTCAGGAGTCCAGGAGATTAAGGAGGAGACGGAGTTCAACCCTGTAGGATGAGACAGTGTAAGACAGGAGGAGAAGAGGGAGTGAAGGTTATTCAAGTGCAGCTAATGGGGCCCTGAATATAATGGCATATTTCTATTAAATGCTGGGAACATCTACAAATGGAGGAAAATAAGCTAGTATCAGTGCCTGTTATGTTATTAGCAAAAATATAAAAGGTACAGGGCACACATGAGTGATATAAGGTAGAGTCATTTTCATAATGATCATACAACTTTGTTGGGATGCCAAGAATAATGTACACGAGACAATTAGAGAACAATTACACAACAGCAAGCGTTTAGCTGCTAAATGGTGTGGCTAATGCTAATGTGTCGTGTGAGAGACTGGGAGAGGAGACCCAGAAGGCTGCGAAATCATGGATGCTCCACAGAAGTGGCAGGACCTTAAGAGACATAGAAGCTTTGGGCGGGGGTGGTGAAAGTGTGGATGAAAGGACTTTTTTTTTTGCCAATGAAGAGCAATGTAAAATGATGCTGGGCCGTTAGGCTGGATGGCTTTGTAAGCCTAAAAGAGATCTGAGGATACTGAAAGCAGAACTTTTGAGAAGTATTTGCGGGTGTGATTAACAGGATGGAAGAGGCAATGTTAGAATAACAGAGTCCTGTAAGTAGGGCCTTCGTATTCCCAATTATTACGTGTGGCTGTGAGAGCTGGGGACTGAAGAAGGCTCACAGGAAAAAAATGAAT
Source organism: Tonatia bakeri (assembly GCA_004024845.1). Lineage (NCBI taxonomy): Eukaryota > Metazoa > Chordata > Mammalia > Chiroptera > Phyllostomidae > Tonatia > Tonatia bakeri. The sequence continues at coordinate 193,460 of PVIA01000356.1, read as the reverse complement.
CAGTTTGAAACGTAGTTTGGAAGACAGCTCTTCGGATATGATGACACACCAAAAAGAGGCAAAAATGAGAACACTGAAGCTGTCGTGCCACAGGCACAGTGTAAGAAGGCAGGGTTCTTTGGAAAAGACAGAAGTACTGGGAAAAATAGGAGGCAGCAGGAAAAGAGGAAGGCCAAGTATAAGGTGGGCTGACTCCATAAGGGAAGCCACGTGAGTGTACAGGAGCTGAGCAGGGCTGACTCGGACAGGATGGTGTGGACATCGCTCATCCGTAGGGTCGCCAGGAGTTGGAGCCCGCCCAGCTGCATGTGATACTCACAAGTAGGATCATAAGGTAACCAGACTCAAGGAGTCCTGACATTGGAGTTACAGAAATGACAAGGGTAGGATGACAGGTGGGAGAGAAATATTTGTGGTCTAAAAGGGGAGCCAAGTTCCCTGGTGTCACGATCCCCATGTTCTTCAGTGCAATTTATGTCACTAACCATGTGAGTCAGTTGGTGCCTATTGCACTAAGATCAGTTCTCCCCTCTTTCTTACAGACTCCATATAACAACCCCCCTTTCTGAATAGCTTCCAGCTAGGCTCAGCCAAGCCAGGCACGGGTATGGAATAGGCAGGAATGGGTGGGGGAGAAGATGGGCTGTGTCTCCCTCCCAGGTCTTTCTTGTAGGAAGGCGATTGGACTTCCACCCCTTCCACTCTTTCCACCAGGCCCCCAGCTTCTACAGGGAAGCCATGCTGTGGTTCTGCATTCTGCCAGATGACTTTGGCTTCTGAGTTCTGCAAACACCGCTTCTTCTCGTGTCTCTCCAGCCTCTGGGCAATAGTAGCCTTTTTTGTGGCTAATCTCTGGGTTAATTAATCATTCCCTGTTTGGCTTCTTGGCTTTTCAATCAACAGTGTATTCAATTTTGTACATGAAATTCTTGTTTACAATGCATAGAAATATTCCAGTTTTCCTACTGAACTAGGTAACCATGGATAAATCTTTCTGGTTTTTATATCTTTAATACTGAAAGTATGAACTAGTTAATCACTTGCAATGCTTGTGCAAATAACTGATAAATTCAGAATATCAGATATATATCTCATGTTCTATAGTTTACCATTTTGTAATTCTTTTATCCATATAAAAACTTCCCACATGGCATGTGGAACTCTTTTGGATGCTGGCTAAATGGAGGTTTTGAAAAAATATTTAATGATTGTAGAAGCTTTGGAGGATTGATCCAGCATAGATCAGCCTTTTTAAGGATTTGATAATCTGCACGGAGATGCACGAAGAATAGAGGAAAACATAAAAGGAAGATTTCTCATGGGAAAACCCAAAAAAGATGCCAAGAAATGTAAACGCATTTAGCCCTAGAGACTGAGCATTTGGAGCAAAAAGGTCAACAAGCACAGAAAGAGACAGGCGCCCTTTCCCTTCGCCTCTGCTAACACCCACAGGGCCACATCCGTCCTCCGGATTCCCATCTCTGAGTGGCCGAGACCACCCTGTTGTCTTATGAGTGTCTACTTCAGTCACATGACAGGCACTTTAGAATTTTTGTAATTATCTAAGGATTAGGAGTGGAGTAGGCTTTGTTAGTTCCCAATTGAATGCTCAATTTTACAGCCATAATTGGAAAGATTTCCAGTAATTTGTGGTAGTTGTATTTAGGAAAAGGACTGGGGTGATTTTTGGTGCTTTGTCCCTTTGTTAGGTCTTATAATCCCTATTTGGCAGAGGTATGAGACAATCTCTGGCAATATGGTTCTTGATCGAGATTGGTCTTTGTGACACCACTGCAGCAAAGGTTGACTGCATCCTACCCTGCTTCTTATTTCTCCCTTCTGGGAATTATCAGTCATCATTACTCCCCACACTATGAGACAGGACCATTACTGTGCCAACGATGAATCACCGAAAGTAAGCTGTGCCCCATATTTAACCAGTATTATTTTTTAGCCTGTGATTGAGTTATTAAAAAGTTGTTGGTTGTGAGCCAGTGCTAAATTACTAAAAATAAAGTGTGTTAATAATTAATTGTGTCAGTACTATGGTGTGCCTTGTGTAGACACTTGCAAAGGCACAGATTTTGCTTTCCTTGGTTAATGATCAGAGGCAGACACCTGGCTTCCACATACGAAACAAAATGGAATGGGATCTTTAAATTCTTTTGGATGGTACTAACAAAGCATTGTTACTAAAACAAACGTGTAGATATCTATTTGCATAGATGTGTGTGTGCTACAAATGGCCATCAATACTCTATATTAATTCAATGAAAAATTCATGTAGTTGAACATATTTATAGATCAAATCTGATAGGACTAATATTCTCGCATCCTTGGGAGATGCAAGAAAAAATGGGGTGATAACCTATTTCTCCTGTTTCCACTAAATCTGCAGACCAGTTATAGATAGAATAATAACAAAAATAAAACTGTTCGTTTAAACTTCATAGGAGTTTCAGTAGTAAACCACTGACTTTTGAACAGAACAAAAAACAAAGGCACCATTTTCCTGTAGAACGCTGACTTTGTAAATCAGTGGCAGTAGACTCATGAGGGCTAACATTTAGTCTTGGTTCTGCTGTATGTAATGTCTACCTGCCTTCTGTTTGTACATCCATAAAATGTAGGAGTTGGACTACAGAGGGGAATCTCCTGGCATGTCAAGTAAAATCCTTCAAAGTCGTGCAGTTAGATTTTGATGAGTATGTGCATTTTACTTTAATCCAAATTATGGAAATCTGAGCTTGGCAGAACTTCTGACATAGTATGAGTGGAGGGTGATTTACTGTGAATGAAAGACATGATCCAATGTGGAGTCAGAGTCCAAAGTGGGATTCGGGTTTACTGGAATGTGTGCTTACTTGGCCTCTCCAATGTTTATGAGCGAATGCTCAGGGCGGCAAATAGTTTGATATACAGACTAACTGGTGCTATTGCATAACAACCATCAAACATTTATTTTCTTTCATTACTGCTTTCTAAGCTTGATTTTTGAATTTCCTGTTTCCTTCCTAATCCTTTAGATGAGTTTCCACAATTGTAGCATTCCACCAACATAAATGCCTGACAACCGCTGCCACAGAGGGGTTTTAAGGTCCCTTTAAAGCTCTTAAATGTGATACTATATATACATCTATTATAGATAAAAAGTTCCGCTTCTGCTCAGGTCATCCTTCAACAATGAAATCAAACATACTTTTTCAAACAATTAAAATCTAAGGGATTTTATTGCTAGCATACCTGCATGAAGAGGAGTATTGAAAAAGAAACCCCTTGAGAGAGAAAGCATATGATACCAGATAGAAAAATAGTAACCATGAGTGTGTGCATGTGTGTAATTTAATTTTTAAATAAGTGAATTGAGTGTTTAAAGTAGAAGATGTAACTGCATTTGTTGTATGATTTATGTCTCAGTAAAATGTGTGTATTTACTAGCACAAAATATATAACTATACTCTTACAATATTTCAGTATACCTGGAGTGATATAGTATTAATTGAAGGTAGACTTTTATATATTAAAAATAAGTAAACCCTAGAACAGGCACTAAAAGATTATTGTACCAATAGTGAAATTATAAGAAAACTCAATGCAAAATAAGTCAGGTGAAAAGAGAATGAGGGGAAAGATAGGACAAAGAGAAACAAGTAGCAAGATGAAAACTTTATTTTCAGATATATCAGTAATTATATTAACTGATACTAGCAAAAATTCCAAATAAAAGGCAAAAACTGTCAGATTAGATAGACGTACAAGACAACTCTATGTTATTGACAGCCCCCTACACTTTAAATATAAATATGTAGTTACTTAAAAGTAAATGGAAAGAAGAAAGATAATATCTTGCAAACATTAAATAAAGCAAGTGGTAGTATCTATCTATTAATATCACACAAAGTAAGCTTCAGAGTAAGGAATAGTATTACAGATAAAGAGGAACAATAAAAAATGATGAAGTATGAATGCATGAGAAAGACATAACAGTCCTAAGTATACATGCATATACAATGCTTTAGAATACTTCAAAATACCTAAGAAAACAATTGAAAGAATAAACAAATCCATACATATAGTTGGAAAACACTACTTTCTCGCTAGCTGATGGAATGAATAGAAAATCAGTAAGTATAACAGATCTGAACAACGCTGTCAGACAGCTTTGATAAATGACCTTTATGCAGCACTCCACATCATAACAGGAGAATATATCTTTTTTCCAAATGTACAGGACCATTCAGCAAGGTAGGCCATATTCCAGGCCATAACAAATATCTCACCAATGAAAATAATTAAAATAATGAAACTATGTTTTATACTTACAAGAAATTAAAACAGAAATCAGTAACAGAAAGATTTGTGGAAAGTAAGTACTTGAAATTAAACATTACATTTCTACCTAGCCTATGGATCAAATAGAAATAACAGTGTTTTGGATCAAATGCAAATGAAATATGGCATCACAAATTGTGTGAAATATGGCTAAAGCAATGCTTAGAGGAAGATTCTTATGCTTATTAAAAAATCTAAGAAACTCTAAAATCAATGATCTGAGGTAATTAAGGTACTTAAGAAACTAGAAAAGATAAATTAAGTTAAAGAGAGCAGAAAGGATATTACAATGTATATATATAATCAGAAATCAATGAAATTTTAAACTAAAACTAAATAACAATTTTAAAATCAGTGACATCAAAAGCTGAACTTATTGATAAAATTCATGAGCCTCTAGCCAGACCAATCAAGACAAACAGAGAGAAGACACAATTTAGAAATATCTGGAATGGAAGAGGAAATAGTACAGATCCTACAGACTATATATATATATATATATATATATATATATATATATATATAAAAGATATTGTGAATAATTGTATGTCAATAAAAGTCATGATAGAGATAAATTGTCAAAATCTTGAAAGACATGAATTATGAAAGCTCAATAGAAAATAAGTCACTCTCGGTCTATTATAGAAATGTAGGTATACCTCTTCACACAAAGAAAACTTAGGCCCAGATGGCTTCCCTGGAAAATTAAACCAAATATTTGAAGGAAAAATAATGCCAGTTCTATACAAACTCTTCCAGAAAACAAAAGTCAAGAAAAATTTTTGAACTCTAAACTAGTTAAACACATTGTAAGAAAAAAATTTGCATACCAATAATCCCCATGAGCCTAAATGCAAAACTCCTTTACAAAATATTATCAAATAAAATCCAGCAAATTTAAAAAGCATAATGCATCATAGCTACATGGTATTTCTACCAGGAATACAAAATTGGATCAATTTTTTAATAGATTTTTTTTGTTTATTTTTATATTGTATTTATTTTTTTAAACTATATTTTATATATTTGGAGGCTATCAAACATATGACAAAGAATTCACAGTTTACAAAAAATAATACTTCAAGTATTGATGTATCAAAAATGTGCATCGTTCAGTAGATGCATAAAATAATTATTTGGATAAAGAATAAAATGGAAGAGATATTTTGGAAGTAAGTGCTAGTCTCTTCACATACAAAACTGTTATAAGGGCTTCTGCTTCCAGACTTAGCTGATTCTAGAGTAGCCTGCCCATTGTAAACAACTATGACTGCAAAAACCGTAAGAAGCAATGATTGTCAGTTGCTGGAGAACAGTAACGCAGAGCTGTGATCCATCCAAACACACAAAGTGAGTCCCACAGTCATCTCAGTTCTCTCACTAGATGCACCTTTGGAGTGTAGTACAGGAAGGTGGGGCCCAAGTAACTGCTTCACTGAGCTGAGGAAGTGGAATCATAGTGTGGGGACGCTGAGGTAAATGGAATGTGTCAAAAGAACAAGCTTAAACTCTTTTGCAGGAGGAGAGTGTGTGGCCCCAAGAAGCAATAAAATCGCCCGTTCCGTCCAAAGTCTCACAGCTGGATGCTTCCGTTGGCTTCTTATGAGCTCTCTGGCTCCACTTTTATTTATTTATTTATTTATTTATTTATTTATTTATTTATTTATTTTTAGAGAGAGGGCAAGGGAGGGAGAGAATGAGAGAAATACCAAAGTGAAAGAGAAACATCTATCAGCTGCCTCTCACACCCTCCTCTACAGAGGGCCCAAACCCGCAACCCAGGCACATGCCCTGGCCAGGAATGGAACCAGTGACCCCTAGCTCTGTGGGATAACACCCAAACCACTGAGCTATACTGGACAGTGTGCAAAGTTGGATGAGTCTTTGAAAACAATCACTCAATTTACTTATATCAACAAAGTAAATACACATACACACAGAAGTGGTTCATCTCAGTAGACACGTAACAATTTGACAAAATTGAGCACTAATTTATGATGATAACTTGTAGAAATACACAAATATAAGAGGACTTTGTTATTCTTTCTAATGGCCTATCAAAAATCATCGATGGCTACCATTCGATTATACACTGAAAGACCGAATACTTTTCCTTTTAAGACAGGAAAAAAACTGCTCTCTACTTCTGTGAAGGTGGAAATAAAAACAGGAGAATTGATGGAAAGTCTGTGTAAAAAGTAGTTTAGTTCTTATCCCCCACAGATGGGTGCATCATTCCTCCGACGTAGCTGAAGATTGAACATTTATTCCCGAGATAGAGTACAGTGGAGGAGTGCTGAATATTAGACGGGAATCACATACTGAAAATGGTGTATACATAGCTCCCAGGATACAGCTAGGGTTACGCCCACTTGGCTCAGCAGCAGCAGCGGCAGCAGCAGCCTCAGCAGCGGTGCTGGGTTTAGATTGACACATTCACAATGTACAATGGACCACACATGGCTTTAAGAAAGTACACAGAAAAAGGCAACAGTATGGCCCAGAAATTTACCAGCCACTGCAGACTTGAGAAATGTGTGATCCCAAAAAGACAAATGTGAGTGAGACAGACCATCTTAGCCCAGGTGAACCTTTAGCTCTTGCGTCCCTTTGGCTACTATCAAGTGGTAGCTCCTTTAGGGCTACAGGACTAGCACCCAGTTTCTAGTGCAGCTGCATCTCATGTTTACAGTCCCACCAATGAGATACTTGTGCTTGGTTTCATACATACTTCCCTTGATAAATTTTAACAGATCTTGGATACAGTATATTGATAAATCCCTCCAGTAAGTGTTGCAAGGGGGTTTAAATCTAAGGTGAAATCCTCAGGCAATCCTGAGCCTGGAGAAAAATATTGGGAGAGAATTCTCCAAGGGCCTCATTCTTCTGTACATCTTGTCAGAAGAGGCACTGACTACCCTTTGGTCCAGACTATTCTTTGAAGGATGTTTAATGACCAGCCTTTAAAGATGGAGATAGTGTCTTTCTTTTAACCAAAGGGAGACCTTGCGTACTGTCCAACATAACAAAGATAATGTTTGCCTCCAGAGCAAAAGGTAGGCATGCTTATTACCCATTATAACAGATTCTGGAATCCCTAAGCTCCAGGTCTCTCTCCTATAACTCCAGCCACAACGTGTGCAGGTGTTTTTCTGCTAGCACCACAGCAACACAGAACCTCACTGTTTAGTCCTGGAAATCCAGAAACCATGCATCATAATCCCCTTTTCCTGTCTACTGGTGGCAGTACAAGATCTCTATGCCAAATATTCATTCTGCTACTCCTCTCAAATTTTTCTCCTCTAATTCTTCCTGTCACCACAGGCTTTGTTCCTTTGGAGACCTAAGAACAAAATTCAGTGTTAAACAGATTTTCTCACTCTCTTTAAACTCTTTGTCTTGACATAGCTAGATCTTTCCCAAAGACCTCTCCTCCTCTTCAGTGTCCTGCTAAGGAGACACTTGCGCTCTCACATCGCACACACGTTGAAATCTGGAGATGATCTTGAACTTTTCTTCAGCTACCTCCAGACCACAATTTTTCCATAGTGATGCAGTAATTGGTCTTCCTCTGTAGCATGTGCCGGCCAGCTACCTCACTGAGTATCTGACAGACTCCTGGTCTTTGGAAGTGCCTTAGGGCAGTTTACGCTTTTGTAAAGTTTGGTTTTGGTTCAGTCTTTCTTTCCATTACCGTTTCTGCTAGCATGTATGGCAACCTCGATACTTATATTACTCATTTAATGTATCCAGTAGCCTGACCTTACCCATTTTGAACCTCTATCTAGGCTCTAAGTTCATGGCCTCATCCTAGGCTTTCTCATAGTGGGAGAAATGCAACAGGCTTGGGATCATTAAAAAATGTAATATACCGACGTCTGCAGACAAGATTTCCCAGTATTTTTCCTGTTCCATTCTACTTCAACTTTTCACAGACCTTGTTGAGGCCTCTCTTCCTGTCTTCTATTTTCTCGTGGTTCATTATTGTACTTTAATTGTTTCTCTTCCACTATTGCCTCATGATGCCTCTTCAATTATTCTTTGCATAGTATCTTCAATGCCCTCGGGGCTAGTATGCAGAAGAGACTATTCTCTCTTTTTTGTACTATAACATTCTACCCTTATAGACATGTAGCATGTAATAGTTTTCAGTGTTTCACTTGTCTCTTTTATATGGATATAAACACTGCCAGGTCTACAGTTTTGTCTAATTTTTTTCTCATGTATTTTTGGCACCTAGAATAGTTCAGGGCCCATATTCATGGCTCAAGAAATGCTTAGTAAATAAATTAATGAATCTGATTATAGAATGGAAGACCTTGGTTTATCCCTACAGTTACTAGTATATCAGCTGAGGTGTGAGAATGAGATCAATATGACTTGAAGATATTTTTCTTAGGGAAGTTAAAGAAAAGTGGTCAGCTCTGAATTCGACATATCAATCACAATGTGTGATTGTGTCTCCTTGGTTTGCTTCTTGGGAAAATTGAAGAAGTTAATTGAAGGTAAGTGACATGATGAGTTTCACCCAATCTGCCACCTGTAAAGTACAAATTAGAGAAAATTTGTTGCCTTGAGCCTTTAGTCAAACCACTGCCCCTGAAATGTTTTATTTGCCCAATATCATTACATTCCTAATTTGGAAAAATAGACCAAAAATTGCCACTTTTTTTCAAATAGCATATACTCCAAAGAATGGAGTATATTTTTCACCAGTGGATCAAGAATTAGAGAGGTGGGAGTAAGAAAACCAGGTTTTCATCAAAGGTCCTCCTATCTCCTTTACTTTTAAGTGTATTGCTTTGGGAAGGTCTCATCTCTCCCACCCTCAGTTGCCTCAGTTGCAAAGAAGAACACAGCTTTAATGTGGATGACAGAAACAAAAAGACGGACAGCATGAGGAGAGAGATTAGTGAACTGAAAGTGAGTTCTACAAATATGAATTGTATTTATACACTTATCATTCAGTTAGCGCTTCATAAGGGTGAAGAACAATGTATCACATCACTGTAACGTACTTGACCAACTTGGACACCACAGAAGACTGAGAAATGTTGTCCTTCCATGTCACAGTTGCTCTGTGTGTACACACACACACATGCATGCGTGCACACACACACACGCACACACAAGGATTCAGATGTGATTCCAAAAGATATGTTTAAAGAAATAAAAGTTTATTTTGTTTCCTGAGATTTGTAAATTTTCTTCTAAATCTTTGCAAAATTTGCTGTTCGGTCCTGCTTGTGTTGGACATGTCTGTTTACATCCTTTTTTGTTTTTTTTTTCTTTTTGCTCCAAAAAATAGAAACACTGTGACAAAGTCAGTATATAAGTAAACATGTATTGTTAACATTTTCTTACTTACTGTCCTTGTATGTTGTACATGACTCAAGCTGTATAAAGTTAAGATTTAAGTGTTTGAAGTCTGTAGTTGATGAAATAGGGTAGATTGGAGAGACAACATTCAGAAGAAGGGGTTAAAATTTGGGGATGACGTGGCCAGCAAGTGTTGAGCTGTGCTAGATCTGAAGGGATGGGCAGGAAGTGGTTGAAACGTACACAGCCGTGTATCACATCTGGGGCTCAGATTTGTTGTGAAAGTTGGGCCACATAATTGATGACTCTTTCCAGCTTCAAAAAATCTATATTGTCTGGAAGGAAAGAGAGAATAAGAGGGATAGTTCTGTAAGCTAAACAATGTAAGACAAATTCAGAAATGAGGCGGTAGGACTGTACACCGCAGGGCACACCTGGAAAAACCAACATGCTCTACATGTTACATGTGTGAGTTGACTGCTGGACATCCATTCTCTCTTCTTTATCAATAGAACCGTTGTTTTGCTCATGGCATTGTGCCCAATTAAGAGATCTTCTGTCTCCGACTCTTTAGAAGCCGGAGGTGGTCAAACATCCTAGCGTGGCTAATGAAATATAAATAGGAGTTGCTAGGTTAGGCTTCCCAGAAAATATTTTAGAGAAAGAGACTCAGCAAGAATGCACTTTCATCGTTTTTCCCTATGATATTTTTTTCCTCTCCCTTTTAACAGGAAAAAAATGAATTAGTGCCTGAAGTGTAACATATATACAGCCAAGGCAGTGATTTTTCACTAATGGAACACACATGTAGGCAGCACCCAAAACAATAAACACTATCACCAGCATCCCCCAGGAACCCCCCCTCACACCCCCTCCCAGTTGCCACCACCAGAAGGTTAACCGCCATCCTGACTTTTAAGAGCAAAGGATAGTTTGGTCTGGTTTTGGACATTGTATGAATAGAATCAAACAGTACGCATTCTGTTGCGCCTGGCTGCTTTTGCTCAACAGTATGTTCGGGAGATTTCTGTTCCATGTGTTACATTTGTACATGGTTTGTTCTCAGGGCTGTGTAATGTTCCATTGCATGAATAAACCACATGTTATTTATCTGAAAAACAGACGAACATTTTGATACACGACAACAGAAGCCAACGAGAAGGACTATGGTGCAAGAACCCCCAAGGTCCAGGGTCAGAGGTCGCATGGTCAACTATGTTACCAGCCTAGGCTGCCTGGCTCTATGGGAGACAAGCACACCGCTGTGTTTTAAACCACTGTCAGAGGGCTGTCTGTTGGTTGCAACTAACTGTAACACTAACCGGAACATACAGTTTATGTCGTTTATGGCAGTAAAACTTGTCCCTTAAAGAGATTTCAGATCATTGAAATTGAAGTTCTGTGAGGTTAAGCAGGAAACTAATATAGCTGGTGAGGTAATAGAGCTGAACCTCGAACTTTCAAGGGGAACTCACAGCCATTCACAGGATAGCAGACAGGTGAGCAGATAAATATACAAGACTAGAAAGTGCAGATGACGAAGCTCTTCTTTTTTCCCAAGTGTGCTTGCAGGGGTGTCCAATGTTTTAGCATCTCTGGGCCACAGGGGAAGAAGAAGCATTGTCTTGGGCCACACATTAAATGCATTGTGACATGTGAGCACAAGAAAAATCTCATAATGTTTTAAGTAAATTCACAATTTTGTGTTGGGCCACATTCATGGTCATTCTGGGCGGCCTGTGGCCAGTGGGCCGTGGGTTGGACATCCCCTGCCTTAGAGATTCAGGACAATAGAAAAGCTAGAGAATACTGTTCTTGTCTCTGATTCCTTTCCTTGCCTAAAAAGACTGGCAGCAAAATGCACCCCAGTTCCTGTGGCCAAGAGAAAGAAATCACGTGGCTCAGGAAACAGGTATGGAAAAGCATGTGTCCTTCCTTGCCCCACCCTTCCTCTTCTCCAGAAGTGGGCATAAACGGGAAAGACAGACTGGCCTCGAGCAGACAAATGAGTGCCCAGACAGAAATGAGTATGTTGGAGGTTTGCAAATTTGCTCGTGAGCCTAGATAAACCTCATCTAACGTGAACTAAAATTATATGTATATCAACTCTACTGAAATTTATCACTTTAACAAGTGATTCCTTACCACAGACTCCAGATAAACACATCAGCTCACATGTGCACACACGCAAATGAATACAACCACAAATTAAGAAATAAATTCATGTAAGCTGTATGTGAGCTTAGGGCTCTGCTTCCCAGTGTACAATCCAGGTTGAGAATCCCTGGTGCGGGGTGCTTAATTGAGCCCTAATAACAGTGTGCAGGTAGGAAAAGGGAGACGAGGGAGCATGAGAACACCTCTGCTTTCCCATGTGTTTCTTTAACACAGCCTGCATAGCACATCCAAGCTTGACTTTTCCATTAACAATAAATATCTAGTGAACACGGGAGAAATTCACTGTGATGGATGCATGGATGAGGTTCCTAGGAGTGGAGACTGAAGTTTGTGTGAGCAATAAACATAGACAAATACATAAATAGAGTGATTATATATAGTCATAGTCCTGGTGTACTTATTAACAACTGTGCCTGATGCTCTGAAAAGGCCCTACTTTGGACAATAAGTACTACAATCACCTTTGTAAACATACACACAGAAACAGGATCATTTTGCATCTCCTTCTTCAAAGGTGTGTGTGTGGCAGAGGTGCACAGTCCACATTTCCCTTTGAGAGAGGATCTACTGTCCCTCTGTGAGGAAGGTCACTGACAAACTCCAGCGTGAGATGTCCTTAGATCCATGCCATGTTTTGAGAAGCCCTCAGTCAATGACTGAGCAAAGTGATGGGAGCTGAAGTCACGCTCTTTTCAGGGTGGTCTCCAGTCAGTGACTCAGCCAGATGGCGTCACAAGGACCCAGCCATTTCTCCGGGCACAGCACTCCTCAGACAGAAAGCTCTTCGCCCCACAGTTCCCTTGTGGTCTGACTTCTTCAGGTGTGCATTGTGATCTGACAAGTCCCCTCTCCTCATCCTTTTTTTATCCCAGAAATCTTCTGTCTGTCTGTCTTGGGGACTGTTTGCAGACAACCCAACCCCATAATCTGGCACGTTTTCTTTAGAAAATTATATTCATTTGTGGGGTGGCAGTTTAGCAACATAAAACAATTTTAAAGAATCCCAGTCTGGATCCGATGTCAGGTTGTTAAGTGTGGTGTTCTTTAATGTTCAGTGTCACACGGTTCTCGAGCAGGAAGCAACAGACCAGCATGAAGGCCCGTGGCAAAAGGAGCACTTTCTCAAAGAAAAGGGGCCAATTAGAACTTGAAAACTCTTTGCTAAGAGTAAAAATACTCTTGAAATCTGTGTTGCTCATGGTCAGACATGGATGTGATCTTTTTCTTCTTTTCCACCCTGCTTTGCTGCAAGAGAAAGAAAGCAGAGGCTTGAGCAGGGAATTTATAAGGACAAATATAACCTTTGGTGTGATGCACAGTAAGCTGACAGTTAAAGGTGTATCATGCTAGATAAATGTCAAAAGCCAAATAAAAGCTTTAATAATAAGCTGTCCAGAGGCTAAAATCCGGGCCCTGAAGCATGAGAAAAGGATTAATCTTTAAAAGCAAAATTTAACCCAAACTGATACTGGTTAGAATGCTGTGATAAACTCAGGGTTGGGTGTGATGAGAGAGAAGGAAGAGAGAAGGAAGACGGACCTAATCCCAGAGGTACCTAAACTGCACTAAGATTTTTGTTTTCATTTAGATCTTACTCAAAAAAAAATAGTAGAGCGGAGCCCAATACAATAAGTATTTTTATGGGCTGAATTGTGCCCCCTCAAAATTCACATGTTGAAGTACTAACCCCCAGTACCTCAGAATGTAACTGTATTTGGAGATGAGGTCTTAAAAAAGGTAATTAAGTTAAAATGAGGTCATTTTGGTGGGTCTTAACCTGATAGCACTGGTGTCCTTAGAAGAAGAGATCAGGACACAGGCAAACACAAGAGGGAAGTCCACGTGAAGGCCCAGGGAGAAGACGGCCATCTCCAAGCTACATGGGCTCAGGAGACCAGAGAGGCATGTACAGGGGAATGTCTGGAGGCAAAAAGCCCATTAGAGATGATTTATTTCCAGCAAGAATACATTCTCTGTCATACTGATGGACCTGCTGCACAGAAAATTGGAGGAACATCTGTATGGCCATGTCTCAAGCTAGAAATGGTACGTCTATCCCCAGTTTGCTTCCCTACTCACCTTTCCCAGCACCTGGCGTAGAAGGTGTTTGTATGGTCTGAATGCTCATGATTAAAGTCTGTAGGAAAAGTTGAACTGTGATGTAACTAATTTCCCACACAGGATAATTTTTTCCAGAATCTTATTTTGGTCCCTGCAGGGTACAGTTTTCAGTTTATACTTTTCTTTGTTAGAAATAAATCTCTACAAAGTAAACCATTTTCCCCATTTGGAAGTGCTAGTGAGGGGTCTGCCAGTCTACCTAAAAATAATGATCTGCTTATGATTCCAAGGTTGCAGAATCTTATAAGAAGAAAGGCTCTGCGGGTTTTGTTTATGTCAAAGGAAAAAGAAAGTGTGCGCTGAGTTGACTCGTGGAATCTTTGGGTTGCCAATCCACCACGGAGTGCGTTTGAGTAGGTGGACTTTCAGAGGCCGGGACACATGGAGAATCCACCATGGAGTGCGTTTGAGTAGTGGACTTTCAGAGGGCCGGGACACATGGAGAGGTGACTGGAGTTTAAGAGCTCAGCTCTTGCTAAATTAATCTCCTCCGAGTGGTGGCACTTGTCTTCATCCTGTCGGGTCTGCTAGAGATGAGGCTTCATGCACCCCGTTATTCAGATTTGGAGACCAACCCAATTTTTTTCTCGCCCCCTGCGGTCATTTACTCACTGATGTGACTTCATGGACTGCTCTGAAGGCAGGATGGTTAAATCATCAAAGATGGTGTCTTCCTCTCTCTCAGCTTGGCCCCAAAGTACTATGCTCATAGATTATTCTAACAAAAAAGGCTTGGTCCACAGTCCTGCAAAGGATCCTAATGCTTTTTCAAGGGCTTAGCAGAAGATGAAAAGAACATGTGTTAGGATACATTGGCCTGCTCCCACGTGCTTTGCTGGCCTTAGAGTATAACATCTCTTCTTTTTTTTAATAGTTTATTTTTTGTTGTATTTTTCCCATTACCCTGTATCCCCCTTATAGCCTCTTCTACCTCTACCCACCCCCACCCCCTGCAATCACCACACTGTCGTCCATGTCGATGAGTCCTTTCTCTTCTTTTGCTCGATCCCTCCACCTCCGAACCCCCTGTAAGAGCTGCCAGCCTGCTCCCTATCTGTGCATCTGTCTGTACAAGCCAGTCAGAGAAAGACAAATACCATGTGATTTCACTCATATGTGGGATCTAATGAACAAACTGAACTAACAAGCAAAACATTTCTTTCACTTATGGCAAAAAAAAATTAAATCAATCAATAAATAAATTGAAAAAATAAGTCTTTCAGAATTCAAAAGCTTCTTTGCATCTATGGATGACGGGGACCTACAGTCAAGACTAATCAGAGCTTCAGATACCACAGAGCTAAGAAGCCTGGCAGCCCCTCCAGAGAATGGTTTGGGTCCTTCACTGTTTTGGAGACCTAAAACCAATGAGAATTCCCTTTTGCATTTGAAGCACTCTGCCATTGTTTTCTTCATCACCACTCTAAAGACTTTGGGCACTTGCCCCTGTTTGGTGAGCATGCTTTTCAGCCATCATTTTCCCTATTTCTTAGGTGTGAGGCCTTGAAAAATAACTATGACCTATATTATTATCGCCAAATTAAGTCAACAAATCTGTATTTAAAACATGTATGCCTGTTTTAATGTGTGCACTAACATATTAAAGACACCTGGGTAAAGAGTAGTGTGGAGGAGACAGAAACAGAGGCTAGCTCTTGCCCCAGTGTCTCATGTTCCAGCTTGATGGTGTTGGACACTGGCTATGCACCAGCATCACCTGGGGAGCATTTCGAACATACCATGCCCGGGTCACTCTGCCAGGAAGGCTGATTAAATGGTCTACAGTGGGTTCATGCATTGGTATTTTCAATTTTTCTCTGGGCTGTTCTTATGTGCAACCAGAATTAGGAATGGATGGTAATTGGGACAACCAAGTGTAAGCCTGGGTATGAGTGTGTGTATCTTTAAGACAAGCCACACTAGATAACAATGGATCTTGCATAAACTCAATGCATGCGTAGTAAGCTGACCAAAATAAAAGAATGTATGCATAGAATTAGGTGGAGTTGTGCATTCAGTCTTCCAGAAAATGGAAACTTAGACAAACATTTGCTGAACTGTGAGTTCCTTGGGTTTTTTTGTTGTTGTTGTTGTTATTCTCAATTAGAGTTATTCTTGGAAGCAGCATCTAGATTATTTAAAAGCATGGATCCTGTCTTGAAATTTCTCAGTTAGACTCCCCCATATAATGCCTAAATATTTCAGAAGGTTTCTCCTGGAGGAAGTTTCAAGCTGAGTTTTTAAAGATTTGAGAAACATAGATAAAATTCGTTGGTTTGGGAAATTATGCATGAATGGAATGCTGGAAACAAGAGAAGCGAGAAAAGAGGAGGCTGGGAGGAAGGACAGAACGAACACGTCCGTCACGCAGCCCTGTGGCGGAGCTCAGCCCTCGACAAGGAGGTCCCCAGGCCTCATGGTCTCTCTGCCTTTGAGGGGGTTTCAGCTCCCCTGTCTTCAGAGTAGTCCCATTGTTCCTCACTGTGGATGCTCCCTTAATTCTACTTTATTTGATACATGTATGAGTTGTTTAAATATAAGTTTTGTTTTAATTGAACCATAATCCCATAAAATCATTTCATGAAAGAATTCTGAGATTATTGGTATTTCTTTAAATGAAACTAATAAAAAGATACTTCGTATTCAATGTAATAAATTAGGACAGCATATTAAGAAATTTAGTCATCTGCAGTTCTACCACTTAGAGCTACTCATCATTGATATTTGGTATAGATTTTGGCTATTTTTGAAAAGCAAAGACTTAGATTTCCTTTTCTATGTTCTAGTCTCCTGTTGGTACAGTGAGGCCCCTGGCTGAGGCTTCCTGTTTATGTGTTGAATAATGCAGTTGTATTGGCCTCAGTAACGTCGCACTGCTGACATCCATCTGGGGACTTTCATCTCCATTTAGCTTTCGGCTTCTTGCAGTCTACGCTTTCTATGTCTTCATTAGTAGTTTGGCCCATGAAGCTTTGCTTACTTCCTCAGATCAAAGAGGAAACGTTACAGTTGCTCAGTTTTGCTCAAGCTACAAAAAATAGCAAGGGGTTTTAAATTAGATAAAAGGAAAGATTCTAAATCCATTGCACCAATCATGGTTTGAATCCCTAGAGCAGCCAGCTGTGTGTGTGTTGGTAGAAAGTTCCCCTCTTTCTGAAGGAATGAGCTGAGAAATTCCACTTTTACGGTAAGTTATAACTTTTCAAAGCAGTTATTATGAGCTTGACATAATTAATTGTCTTCAGCTTAACCATTTAGAATTTCTGGGTATATTTGTGAATTGAGCTTTATAAGCTATCATTGTAAATGTATTTAGTGATGATTTGCCTCTGTTGCCTTGATAACTGGTTGCGAAACAAGGCAATCATTGCATAAATCTGGATGCCTTTTATTACCTCCTATTCCTGTTACCTCTGGCCATAGGCAAAGTTGTCAGCTCTCCCCTCCTCCAGCTTGTAGCCCTCCCCGATCTACATGAACAAATCTGCAACACTTCATGCTGCCTGTTAGCTTGCAAGCATCCTCAGAACCCAACATCCAGGGAAGAAATTCATACTGTTCAATTTCTGTCTTTGACCCTAATCTTTAATTTTTGGCTTAGGCACTGTTTCTCAACCTTAACACTATTAACATTTTGGGTGGATAATTCTTTGCTGTGTAGGGCAGACCTTAGCATTTTAGGACATTTAGCAGCACCACTGGCCAACAGAGATTCACTAGATCCAATAGCATTCCCCAGGTAGTGGCCACAAAAAGATGCCTCTAGAAATTGCCAGATGTCCCCTATGGGAGCAAAATCACTCCTAATGGAAAACAACTAAAGTGATATTAGTACACTTGGCTTTCTGTATTAACCCTCTCCCGTGACACATTTGCATTGGAAAGTTGATTTAAGTTCCTTAACACCAAGCTAGTGGTTCTCATCAGCGCACACTGGAACCAGGGATCGTCGAAAAATTAAGGTCAGGACTCATCACTAGGAATTCAGTCTGGAATTGAGTGCAAGCCATTATTTTCCATAGGTAATTTTAATGTGTAGGGAGGATTGAGTGTTTTCCTTGAGTGCATGACCATGGGTGGAGAGTTGTGGGGATGTCACTCACATCACATTGGTACTGATAAACAGCCTGTCTGGACCGCCAAGGAGGCTCTGGCTTAGAGCAGTGCTGGGAGTGGGCTGAGGGCAAGGAACAGGAGCCAGGCCATGTGCATGGGACCTGGGAGCTGCTTGCACACTGAGTCATGCTCCTTGGGCTGGTGGTGGGAGGTTTGAGTACTGAAGGCAAGGCATGCAGCTGATCAAAGAATGCCTTTGTGAACCACCCAGGACCATGGAAAGGACATGAGTTTGCAGCACAACTTCTGTGGTATGTGAGGCTGCATTTCCCAGGTAATTGAGTCATGCCTTATGGATGCTCCACTCCTGGTGTGGAGCTGACAGTGTGTCAGGGGCATTCCCTGCTCCCAGCAAGATGGCAGCAGGGTGAGGTTCTTACGCTGAACTGAGCATGTACAAGGCTGGCAAGATAATTGAATAGAGGAAAAAGCTCCCCTACTCCTTTCTGGTACCAGATTGGGGGTGGAACCAATGGGGAGGCAGGCACATGCACCGCAGAAATCAAAATGGCACAGGGGAGGGGCTGGACCAAAGAGGGCCCTCAGCCTAGCCAGAGGAAAGAAAGATTGGTGGGAGGTGGACCCACTGAAGCAGATGAAAGTTTGGAAAGTTGGTTAGTCATTTTGAGAACACACCTGGTCCATTCCACACTCAAGCTAATATAGTCCCAAGAGAACAAAAAAAAAAAAATGCTCTCTTGCTTGGCTATCTGGCTTGGAACCTGCACTTGGATGGTGCACTGGCCTGTCCTCTCCATGGCTGCTAAGGCCACATGGCCCATGGCCTCCAGAAGGGAGCCTCTCCCACTCTCTTACCGACCTGGTGATGCATTTGCCAGTGCGTTCATGTGCTCTCTGGCCAGGGATGTGTGACCTTGTGGCCCTGGCAGTTGCATGGACCATGGCTATGCCAGCTCCACACATGGCCTCCAGGAATGAGCCTCAAATGGGCAACAGCCAGGAACAATTATGCTACCCAGATGACCACTTAGCAGCTGTCTGTGGGCTCCAAATAAGTAATGTGTTCTTCTAAGTAATTGTATTCCTACTTGACAAGGAAAATATTTTTTTCACACTTAAAACTAAAAGCTTACAAAAATTTAACATTTAATTACTGCTGTAAATGAAAGGGTGAAACATAGATGAAATAAAAGAAAATTCAAATGACACTGGTGTCTTTGTTGTGTCTGTATGTGTGCTTGTCACAGATCAGAGCCATCAGTGATCAGCAAATTTGTGCATTAAGATACAGATGATAATTTCACTATGTAGGGCTCTTAAAAGAGAATTAGAATTTGAAAAAGACTGAACACAGCCAATGCATCTCTTTATCATCCCACTAAATACCATTTTGATATACCAGGGCACCTAATTAAAAAACCGAGTATCCTGGGACTGTTGTCTGTGCCGCATATCTTTCTTTCCTGCTCCTGGAAATGGTATTTGCTCTCCTTTCCCACACACGCCCTGCCCCCATGTTACTGTGGGTTAGCAAACACAGTGTTCTCCCCCCTCTCCCGTCAGAGGCATGGGTGTGGGATACAAGCGGGACTGGTCGCGATATGGAATCACCCACAAAGAGATGTGTGATGCAGACTGTGCCGGTTGTAACCCTCCCCTGCAATTTCCTGTGCTGGAGGTTGAAATATAGCTTTCAGTAGTGCTTGGAACTTGACACAGGCACACACACACACACCAGCCACCACCCTTGCTGGTACGTGGGAGCGCCTGTGTGCATTGGAGAGAGTGAGATAAGCAGACCTGCAATGCATGAGTTAATAATGGCAACTCTTTAGACATATTTGGATAACAAGCTTCCACAAAGAATGTGATTCAAGGAGGGGAAACTGCCTCACTGTAGCTTTGCAGATTTCTTATATATATATATATAGCTGGTATATCTGAATTTTAATCAGAAGAATGTAAGGGAAGAATTGCTATTGTTTTCTTTGTTGTTGTTATTGTCTGTATGAGAGAAAGGTAGTTCAGACCAAAGCCTCCTGAAATAAAATAAAATTTTATTTCCACTGTGAGCAGGAAGGTAGGTGATAGTAGTCTGTCTTTTGCTGTGATTTTGAATATACCTTTATGGTGCATCTATTTCAGTAAAAGGGAATGAGAGATGTTTTAGATGTCAAAACTAACAAAAATGAGTAGGAACATGCTTTGTTTCACACTGGATTTTAAAAACTTACAATCACAATGGCAGAGGACAGCACCATTTGAAGGGTACTTGAAGGTCATCTTGCACTCAAATCGCAACCTTACGGGTGGGTGAGGAGGAGGCACACACCTGTGTAGGGGAAAGCTATGGTGAGAGCCGTATGATTTACTATTCATAAAAGTTAAAGTACCAATGTTTTCAATGACTGGATTCATTTCTTATTGATGAGCATAGAGTCACAGTTGAAAGTTCAACATTTCCTTTCCTGGTTGTCACAACTGCATTCCTCACAACTGGAGCACTTACCTGTTTACAAATCAAGCAGAAGTGTCTATCCCATCACGGAGACCCAGAAGAAAGGTGAGACTCTCTTTGTGGACAGAGGCTCATAGACAGTTGCATCCTGGCCCTGAGTCTCCACAGCAACACACTCTGAGAGCGTGAGGCGGCCTGTTGGGTTGGAACACAACCTCAGCCCACCTCAAGTTCCCCTTTGAGGTCTCCAGCTTCAGACACTTCCGCAGAAACTCACTTTCCCTGACCAGCCAAATATATCTAAAGGGAAATTTCCTGCTTTCCCTGCAACCCACCAGGTTCCTTCCCATCCCTGTTTAGGTCTTGTGTGAGCTCCTCAGTAACAGAAATCACATCTTCTTTTGTGTAAGCCACATACCTGTGAATCAAAGTTTCCAAACAGTAAACACTGATTATTTTGCTTGATAATTTGAGGAAATTTATGTCCTAACCATGCAAATAATCAGAAAGAAAATTGTCACAGTAAAGAAGAATTTTTAAATGTAACCAAGATCACATAATTTGGGATAAGCAGTAAGGCAAAGAGTCTCAGTGTTGTTGCTGAAAATCTTTTGAATCTCAGCAATTACTTGGGCTCAAATGAAATGAGAGCTTTATATTAGGAAGGAGAATGTTTACGGTGGGTAGTCAAGCTCGTCAAAACTCTTGGAAATGTAGTAAAAGCATTTTTAGGTGTAAACTTTCGCATTAATAGCTGTCTCAAATGTCACCAAAACAAACGATTTGTGTGAGTATAACTTTCAAAAGTGGGCACCTCATTAAGGCCAGCACAGCATCTCCTCAGCCGTTTTACCACCTATTTTACAGGTTTATTCCAATGATTTTCATCCTTTGGGGAAATTGTTTTTCATCAGAAAGAGAAAAGGCCTGAGAATGCTCAAATGAATCATTAGCAATAGTACTCTTGGCTCCAAGTACCAGACCCATTCCCTGTAAGTAAAATCTGTTCTTGGACATTTGCATGTATAACTATATATGTAATGTTAATTAGCTTTAAGGTAAAGTAATTATATATTTGATTAATTTTGGTTTATATAGAATTCTTCATGAATCAGTGTAGTTTTAAACAGAATTGAATAACTTCTGCAAGGTTCAAAGGCATCGTGTTATTCGAATAGGATAATCCTTTCTCTCCCCAAACAAGGTGGTGTGTATACCTGGAATTTCATTCCTGTTAAGTTCCTGTTTGTCTCTTTTCACATATTATAACTAAATGTCAACCAGACGCTTGGTAGATTTCCATGTAGGGAGAAAGGGGAAAATCACTGCACCCTCCCACCCTGCCCCCAAACTTACAGGTGCTCTCCTGGTACAGAGACCTGACTTGAGAGCAATCAGGAGCTTGGACAGGTGAGGATGGAGAGGAAGTTGGTGGGGAATCAGTCTCCCTCTTGCACAACTGTGCTGTTCCTTAGGAGCTCAGTGAAATTGAGACCAAGACATGGTTTTCTCCACCCTGTGCCTGGCTGATTGCACTAGGGGCACTCTGATTTTGAAAGAGAGGACAAGAAGACTCACCGGTCGCTGCAAGCCCACACGTGACCTTCAGACCTCAGCACATGGATCTCCAGCCTGCCATCTGTATTGGAGACTGTGATCTCTGATGGTTCATTTTTTTAGTTAAAAAAAACATCTGGGTTTCCTAAAGTACCAGAGAAGTTTATAGATGAAATCTCAAATTATTTAATCAAATGCAGTATTTTTTTTGCTTGTATTATATTATTTAATAAAAGCTAGAGGTTTAAGGAGGAGGGTTTGCAGTTTCACATGGTATGTGCTGACACTCAGCACAATCAATGGCTCTGCCTTTTAGATGCTAGGATGTGGGCTCCGGAGCTACCCTGCCTAGGCCTGCATCTTGACCCTGCCACGCCCTCGCAGGGGAGTTCACCTCTCTAAAATTAGGATAGTATTGGAAACTCTCTCAGGACTCGGGCAAACATTAAAGAAGGTGGCATATGTAAAGTGCTAACAACTGTTCCTAATAGATACTGAGCACTCAAAAAAGTAGTTCTGATGAACATTACTTCACATTGCTGTCACAATGCTGTCTACTCCCTGACGGTTGTCTGTAAACACCCTTGTCCGCACCGAGGTCTGTAGTGATTGGCACTCTGTTCACTATTTGTAAGAAAAACTAAAAGACAATAGTATCCTTTCATGACAGTGTTGAAATGCTTGAAAATGTGATGGTTAGCCCACTAAACAAGGAAGCTTTGAAGATTTTCCGCATTTTCCCAGAACATTCTGTAACTACAATAACTCTAGTTATGATTTAGTCATTGCTCCTATGTGAAATTACTCTTTACGTAATATTTTGGCTTGTGATTTAACCTGAATGCCTGACACAGCAATGCACCTGACATACTGTGATGAACTTGGATATCCCAGGGCCGGTTTTCTTCCCTACAGGTATTAGGCTGGAAGTGTGGCAGAGACCCCCAAACTACACCAATAAGTCATGATCCTTCCCTCCATAGTGCTAAGCAGTCCCTCTAGAAATTTCCAGGATTCCTTCACTTCTAAGTGAAGTGAAAGAACAAGTGCCTATAGACACAGTGTGAGTGCAAGGAACGTGTCGGTTCTAGAGTGGGCTGAGAAGCAGCAAATGTGCTGTTTTCTCCCTTCTCTTCCCCTGGCAACTGGAGGCCAAAGGCTCAGGCTCAGAGGATGCCAGTGCCTCAAGGCAAAAGAGGTTGGATCCCTGAGTCACTCCATGGAGAGCTATCCACTGATGAGGGATGTCTTCACTGGTGGGCTGTGCAGCAGTGAATACATTCCTATTGTGTCGAAGCACTGAGATTCTGGAGTTTTGTCCTATCAGTTCATGCTCCTCTAACTAATAGTAAAAGCAATGGAGTAACCCCAGTGAGTCCCTGTTGCTTCAAATACTTGCAAACTCTTTTTTGATCACTGTTCTTAGGGCCTCTCACCATTCACAAATTTTCATTGTTTTAACTTACAGTTAATTTTTTAGACATGGCCAGGAGCCATTTAAAGTCTCGGTATAGAAAGATGAGGTACAGAAACTCTCAATGTATTCTTAGAAATTATTTTTATGATGCAGTTCCAGGAAATGAACCCTGACAATCACAGGGAGGGCCATTTAACAGCTTCCTCCAATCATATTCAAAAGTCTTAGCGTGTTGATCCACACCATAGAGCAGTGGGCCCGGTTTCTGATTCCAGCTCTGCTTCTTGATTTTAACCACAGTCCAAATTCTAAATCCAAAAAGCAAGATGACAAAATTGTGGGCCTAGTATAGAAACTTTATTATTAAAAATTCAACAATTGTAAAAATAAATGCCAGACTCGGCTTTGAATGGTAAGTAAAACATCCACATGGTGATGTCATCCAACACCCCAGCTTGTTGCAGTGCGTGATGGTATTATTTCCTAGGTATATTCAAATCCTTTTTTTGTAAAAATAGCTTTATCTAAAGTTCTAATGTCACTTTTCAGTGAGCTATATCACATGATCAGATGAATGATACTAGGGTATGGAATTGTGTAATAGTTAATCAGCCTGTGGGTTACCAGCGAACCCAAAATAGCCGGAATAAGCCTGCTGTGGCTGAACTGGTCTCTGGAGCAGGACTGGTTTTTGGAAAAAGTTTACATCTGGCTCCTCCCCTCTGATGTCTGCTTCACCCTCCCCATGAGTCTCCCCAGCGCTGCAGCCCCAGGGTTCACGGTTTGGCCTTGAGTGTGCGGGGACTCACGCAGCTATTTCTTAAAGACCTCTATCTAAATGAACAATTTGATTGTAAGATACATAGTCAAGATGAGCTTGGAACATCTTGCAGTGCCAACAAGTAAGGGAATGCTAAAAAAAATAAATAAATAAAGATGGGGGTTATACCAGAGGGATGCAATGTGACAACTAAAGAGCCTCCAGTGGCCAAAGATGGAACAACTGGGGAAACAACGTACAGTAATATTGGATTACAACCCAATATTAAATATATATTCAAGGGTGAAATAAATATTTATGAGTCCATGCTGAAATAAATGATTAAAGAATAAATAAATGGAGAACACGCATACCTCATGCCCAAAAGAATGGGAGGATGGGGAAAGGATTTTTGGGAACATGTATAAAGGACACATAGACAAAACCAAAGGGGGGTAGGATGAAGGGTGGGAAGTGGGGACGGCCGGGGTGGGGGGAGTGGTGGGGGGAAATTGGAGACAGCTGTACTTGAACAACAATTTAAAAAGTTTAAAACAAAAGAATTGCAAAGAATTTACACAGATAGTCCACCCTTGAGAGTGGAGTATAATCCTCCACTCCTTGATTATGGGTTGGATGTAGTGACTTCCTGTCAGAGAGCACAGAATGGCACTGGGGGAAAAAAGAGTAACTTTACAGTGGAGAATCCTGATGAACCTTACTTCAACTACACGGTCAAGGTCAACATCAAGTCAGCATCAACAGTGCTAAGTCATAGTGATATGAAGTGATGGAAATAGTGCTTTACCTCTGTGTTCCCTTCTGCAAGATCCATGACCCCAGTCTAATCATGACAAAAATATGAGAAAAATCCCAATGGAGGGTCATTCTACAAAATAACTGCCTAAAAACTGTCAAGGTCATGGAAACAAAAGCAGTCTGAGAAACAGCCAAGAGGAGAGTAAAGAGATGTGGTGACTGACTGTAATCTGGTATCTGGGGTGGATCCTAGAACATAAAAAAATGGACTTTATGTGAAACTTAAAAAACCTGAATAAAATATGTCTTTTAGTTAATTATGTATCAATAATGGTTCATTAATTTTAACAAATGTGCCATACAAATGTAAAATGTTAATGGGGAAAGTGGGTGTAGAATATGTGGGAACTCACTGTATTATCTTTATAATTTTTTTGTAAATCTAAAACTGTTCTAACATAAAAGTTTATTTTAAAAAAATTGGCTCTGGCTGGTGTGGCTCAGTAGATTGAGCACTGGCCTGCAAACCAAAGGGTTGCCAGTTCCATTTCCAGTCAGGGCACACGCCTGGGTTGCAGGTCAGGTCCATAGTAGGTGGTGCACGAGAGGCAACCACACATTGATGTTTCTCTCCCTCTCTTTCTCCCTCCCTTCCCCTCTCTAAAAGTAAATAAATAAAATATTTTTAAAAAGTCATTACAAATTTCAAGGTCCCATGTATGGTAGTGTGATTTACTGGTGATTTAAAACTGAGCTTGGAAACTTGTTTTGTAAAGGGTTGGAGAGTCAATAATTTAGACGCTGTGAGCTATGCACATCCTCCGCCACATATCATTCTTTATTTTAACCCTTTAGAACAATATACATCATTCTTGGCTACAGGGTCATGCAAAAACCAGCAGAACAAAATATCAAACACCATAGTTGCAGAACCCCTGATTTAAAATAACATATAGAAGAGTGGTACTTACCCATTTGTTTGTCCCATCATGACATGTGTAGCTTTTTCTTAGTGTCCAGGTACCACCACTTCTTCTTCAGGCCCCAGAACCATTTCTTCTTTCTCATCAGTGTCAAGAGCACCATCCCTGGTTAATTCAATCTTGCCCCATGAGACAACGTTAGTCATGGTGGCCGCACCCACAAGGTCATGGCTCTTCAGACCTGTTTCACTGGGACACTATAGTTCTTGCCTTTGCAGTTCTCTGCCCTTTACTCAGGACACCACGTCATCTATCCAGTCACCAAGGAATACCATCTTTTAATAACTCTCTTAGAGGGCATTGTTGATGGAATTCTCAAATAAGTCTTACTCAGAATGTATGGGAAATATGAACAATAGTTAAGTTTCTAAACACGCCAGTATTAGTGTTCTGAATTTTGTAGTATAAAGGTTGAACAACACCCTTACCAATCATGTTTGGCTTGGACTAAGCTGTCACCTCTAATCGCTAGATGTGTTCTCTTCCGGTGCTGCCGGCCTTCTGCACTGCCGCCAGCGAGGAGGAGAGGCACAGGCCCCTTGTACAGAGTGGGGAAAGCATTCCCATTTGCACCAGGGATATCCTTTCTCCATCCAGCAGGATATAAGACCAATTTAGGAAAGCTCAATGTCACCATGTTGATCAGAAGTACAAGAGGACATGGAAGAAGAGGGCTAGTTAGTGTTGGGAAGCCAGTGTCACAGTCATAGAGGACAAATGAGGACATTCCCAGGAGCCTCCATCAGTCATGGCATGAAGTCTGTGGAGGAAGTGCAGGACTTCCCTGGGAGATCTGAAATTGCCCTAGCAGGAGAAGCTGCCACCAAAAGGAACCTCTGGCACAATTCCCACATGTTCCTGTCCTGCTGCTCTAAGATGCTAAGGATAAGAGGTGGCCCTGTAGTTGGAATACAGATACTCAAGAGCAGGAGCAAGGATCAGTGGTACTTGGTCACTAGCTCAGAGTCCTGGACTCCCAGTGAGTGAGAGTCACTCTATCATGCTGGGAACGCAGTCTTACACAGTCCCCCCAAAGAAATTTCATGCACATCAGCCAACTAGAATGATCTGCTCGCCCTTCTAGAACTAGGCTCAACCACAGGGCACTGAGGTGACCACACAGCACACATGAATCTTGGCGGCATTTCATTGACCCACTGCATAGCAAAGTTGGAGACAGAGGATCAGAGAGATTTGTGAATGAGAAAAACAGGCACCGGGGAGCCTGGCCTGTTCTAGCTGGTTCCAAGCCATCAGGAGAGAGAGACAATTTCGACAAAGATTCTCCAAAATTCAGGGACCTCTGAGGTGGGGGACCCAGAGAAGAGACCTCTGCTTGCTTGGTCTAAAACCACTCGGCCTCTGCTCAGTTCAGACAGGCCAGTGCCCTTAGGCCAGACAGGCCAGATGGACCTAAAAGTCCATCTGAAAGTCCAGCCTCCATCTAACAGTTCTTGGAGAATCATGTGGAAGCATATTGAAAATCTGCATTCAAACTCATTCCCCACCTCCCCTCACTGCTGTAGGCATTGAAGAGAGAGATGAAAAACATTTTTGGAATTTTTTTTTAAAGTGTACATATCCTACAATCCTACTCCTTCAGGCCCCTGCTGTCTAATAACTAATTTGCAGATTTCAGACTAAGATGTTAATCCTGATAATATCTTAATTCCAGATAATGCACTTTTATTTAACGAGATCTTTTTAATGCTTACCATAAAGTTGTAACCTCTGACTACGCTTGTTAAAACATGTAGATTCCCAATTAACTGGCCACAGAGCATTACTGAACTCCAGCTACTTACAGGGGATTATCATTTTAAATGTACCCTGCTGAATACATTTTGAAACTCAACTAATAGAAGCAATGTTTATCTAAGATTTGGGGTGGGTGGGGGGTATAATCTTCTCTATTATTCCAGATACTCTAACATTTAACCCAGAATTACACCAGAAGCCACGTGCTTGGATTGAATATTGCTGCACGCCGCTCTTCCCAATGACCCAAATCCTGTGCTTATGGTTGTTTTTATTCGCTTGTGTTTTGATGCGACACCATCGATCGCACTTGGTGGGAAAGGAGCCCTGCCACCATGTTTTTGGAAAGGGTGCTGAGAGAGGGTGCTGTTCATCAAAGTACACACTTTTATGAGAACTTACAGCAGGCAAAAAACATTCCTCCACTTTTTTCTGAATAAGTGGTTGACTTGTATAAACAGAATGTGGTGGCCTTTATACGTTTTCTTGTTTACCGCTAAGAAATTCACAGCCAAGCTGGAGGCGCGCCTCCAATGACTTACAGCATCCTGGTCTGCCCTGAAGAGACTTCAGAGTCTGACTGACTTTCCTGCCCATATTTTCCTACCTCGTTTTGTTTTCTCATGTAAACTTTAATTCTCTCAAGTTGTTGGCATGTTTTACATTAACCTTTATGCTCCTTTTTGGAACTAGGCTGGTTATAAATAATTAAGAGTCATGACCGGCGTGCTTTAGAGAGACTCTGTGTGGTGGTGGAGAGCGTGGGCACTGGCGTTCCACGGGCGTGGCTCACAGCGAGATCTGCTGCTTCCAGCTCCGTGACCTTTAGCAAATTTCTTTTCTTGATGGGGCGCGTTCCAGAGGTGTCATAACCGGTGATTAATCCTGTTCTCTTTGTTCCTAATGCCTTCTTCCCTTTAGCTTTTCTTCCCAGTCGGTGCTCTCCAACACGTATCTCTTTATGCCAGCTAACGAGGCAAGACGGTCTTAGATGATTTTCACTTGGAGACGAGCGCCAACGTGAGGAAGGATCTGGAGATCCAGATAAGAGCTATGTTCTCTAAGGAAACTAGGAATGGCATTAAGATCCCTTATTTATATTACGGTAACATATACATCAATAACCCTGTAATTCTCTCTTTCACACCAGAATTCACCCTGCTGCTCAATGTAAACTACTGATTTTGGTGGTTTCCATCCAAAAACACAAGACAAAGCACTTAATTTTCTGGCTGTCATCAATATTTCCCCCCATTAACGAAAACAGGACTATACCATGCTATACACCATGCATCAAAGACATAGTATCAACCCTTGAAACAAACAAACAAAAGTAACATAGCTGATCTTAACAAGTCTCTTCTATCTAATGAATGAATTTACGGTTCCAAAGAATAGTAAACCTGTCGAAAGGTATTAAATGATGTGTGGCACCAGGAATAACTTCTGTGTCTGGCATTTGTGTTAGGTTGTTAGCAAGAAGGAAATAGAACATGTGGACCTTGATAATAAACCTGTCTTTGATATTATTGTTAAGCTTGACTCTTCGGAAGATTAAAGTGGCAGGTAGTAAAATGTATCATAGAAACATAAATGTGGTATTTTTGTTCTATTTGAAGTTTCTCACAGAAAATAGCTTTGTGGCTGGTCTTTGAGCAGCATTTTATTTATATTCCTATTTGCAAATTGGAGAGATTTCACCTCGGAAGGCAAGTGAACATACTGCTCTGGCTTTTGCGATTCTGAAAATGTCACTGCTGTCATTTGTCAAATATGCCTGAAATCTTCCTTTTCAATAATAAATGACATCTCCCACTCCTTTTGAGTAAAACTCCTCTTTCCTTTTCTTTTTTTCAGAAAGAGAAGTCTAAATAAAAAAAGAAATGTTTGGATTTTTATTTTTACAACAGTAATGAAATTAATTTCTTATATGTTAGAACTACTAATGAACCGTTATTTCGGTGCCACACAATTAGGCAGCCATAGCTCCTTTTATTTTTCTGCCTTGGAATGGAATACCATTGCACTGATTTGTAAAATGAATTATATCTATTTTTACTTGAAAAAAAAAGTTCATGGAGCAAAAGTAGCCTTCAACGTGCAAGCAAATTTTCACCTACTTCTGCATGGTTGATTCCTTGCTTTTCCTTCCATAATTTCCTAGACATAATTCCCTACACATGCTTCTCCTTTTCCTCCTGCTTATCTGCTAAAATCCATATAATTGCACTTTCTTCCCTGGGGCTGGGAATTTGTAATCCCGCAGTCATGTCTTCCGACTGACCTGACTGTCCTTTGGCCGCTGGCTTAACTTCTCTGCTTCTAGGTTACATCATCTTTGAGAGGCAGCCTGAACCCCATCACATTGTGGGGGATGTTGTGAGGATTAATTAATGTTTGCAGCACACATTGAAGCCCAGGGCTGCAAGCTACTTTATAAACTCAAAGGAGCCCCTATATCCATAGCAGGCTCAGTTATGAGAAAGCTGGTAGACACAACCCTCCCCCTCTCTGGAGCTCAGTGACCTTTCTATCTACCCCACTAGTTCCATGGTGTCTCCCTGAGGAGTCTTCTGTGCCTCTCCAACCTGGATTTACTTTTAACTTAATAAATGCGGCAAAGACAGAAAACATGTACCAAAAAAAAGAAGGGCCTTATTTATTTAAGTAGTGCTTGTTCACCTGGAACATAATAGCAGCTGGATTTCTGCTGAATCAAAAACCTATTTGTTCCAGCAGATCACCCAATGTTGTTTATCAAATTTCATTCCCACTAACAGAATTAGGCTCCCAAACCATTTCTAATCAGTTTTTTCCCCTTCATTTTGAATTTCAAGTGAAAGGATACATTTAGCATGGTCACACTTACTGGAGGAATGGAGGATTCTCCTTTGCCTATGTCTGAACCAAGCTTCCTAAAAAAGCATCTTCTACTCAAGTTGTAAAAAATGTGCAATTACTTCTATTCCATACACATCTTTGGGAATGACAAGCTGACTAGCAGATACTTTGCCATTTTCTGGATATTATATTATAGTCATGTAAAGGTTTTGTTTTTAAGATGCCATTGTTATGAACTATGTTAGCCTATTGATTAAAGTCCAAGGTATAAAATCTTCATTATTGTCTTAAAAATTATCTTTACCTTGAAGCTATTTTTACATTATTTTTCTAATAGTGAATATAGGTTCAACTGGGCTCAATCTATGTCTTTGGACTTCTTCCTCATTGGGACAATGGGCCAATGACTTTGAAATGTGGTAACTGGACTAGGTGAACCACGGGGCTCTCTAAAGCAGAGCAGGGCAGTCAGGAGTTGATTTAGACCCACCCAAAGAGAGGAAACACGGGCAGGTCTCCAGTGCTGATGGCCACTCTGTGAAGAAGCATGCAGTGGTTTGGGTAAGCTGTGTGGTTTGAGTAAACTGAGGGGTCAACACCATGCAAATACCTCCATGGAAGAGAGACAGTAGCTCCACGAATACTGGTGAGAATCCAGATGGAGTCCAAACGTAGAGGTGATGCCAATGTTCAGCAGAGATGCTGGTGTGCAGGCAGTACTGGGGACACCCAGAATCTCTATCTGGTCTCATAGTGACCACATCTGCCAGGTTTTACTCTACTATGTCTTTGAAAAGCACCATGGCAAACACTGTTAATTCATCCTGTAAGCAGATCGGTCAGAGCCAGGTGCAGCTCCTTTCGTATAACTAGCTTCTCCTTTTACACAACTGTTGGCAGTAAGAGCTCTCATCTGGTTCTCTCATACTCTCTGTCTCTCTCTTGATCTCTTTTCCTTCCCCCTTCCCTCTCTCCATTCATTTTCAGACCCTCCTTTCATCTGGGTAGCAGTGGGACTTGACATTTTTGTCCTCTCTAAGAAGGTCTGGAGTTGTTAGCCTTGACCAGCTCTGTCTAGGCTTCTGAGAAAGGTGTGGGTGTCAGTAGGGGAGAGAACATGGGTATATTTATTATTGTTGGCTTTCTTCTTTAATTATTTTCCTCTGACTGCATTATATGTATTTGCACCAAACCACACAGGCTAAACTTGGATAAAAAAAAATTGTCCAAGGGTTCCAGACCAACTCATAACAATTCTGCACTAATATTTGAGACCTAACCTAATAAGCAACATTCTTTACCTTTCCATGTCCTTCTTGTCTACATTTTTTGGCTTTCTTTCCCAAAGGAAGAGTGGTTGGGTAATGATAGTTAAATATAGGTATTTCTTGTTCTCTGACCCAACAAAATAATACAACCCTTGATAATACTCCAGTTGCCCTTGGTTAGCCAATATTTGTAACTTCCGATTTACTGCTTCTAGACCTACTGTTGTTTATTGCTCTGTCTTCCAGGATCTCCATAAAACTCCATATGATTGGAAAGAGATGCTTGTGCCTCTTCCTCCATTTTTATTCCACTGGGTCAGAGATGGAGGTGACGCCAAGGAGGTCTAGAGCAGAGACCATCTAATTGGTGATGTGAAGGCAATTTGTAAGCTTTCATTAACATTGTCAGAAGACTTCTCCTGTCTGTCAGAGCCAGGGTTGGGGTTATCACAGACATTGCCTTCCTGAGAAGCATGGCTGCCCTCTAGTTCCTAATTCCATCCTGGTGGCTTTCAGAATTCCACTTCAAACCGCCATTGTGTAACACCTCCTGTTTCTGGCATCTTTAGAGAATGTCTGTACCCCTCCAACTCATGGAATGTAGGTGATTGTGTCGTCTGATTGCCTCCTTGTACAGATGAGCGAAGCTGAGACATAAAGAGGGTATGTACTTTGCATAAGTTTCTAAGGACAGAATTGTTACTGGAATCCCAACCAGGTGGCTTTTACACTTGAAAACACATATATGTTTTTCAAAAAGGCACACTTGCTAAAAAGAGTTAACTAAAAGTTCAGCAGGTCCTCACAAATCAGAATAGAAACAAGAGACTACATGTAATTTTAAAAACCAGGTAAGAGAAACTTCAATCTTGCCTTCTTTTATTTCATTAGATTAACCTGTCCAATTTTCTCTAGAATGGCAAGGGCATTTTCATTGGCTTCTCTTTTCCCCATGGGGCAAGGAACTTGCCTGGAGGTTCCCTTATTTTCTCAAACCATCTTTGTTTTAAACATGGCAAATTTCCAGTGAACACCCTAAACAATTATAATTCAGGAGGTCAAGCCCAAGATTTTTTAAAATCATGCATTGCCAGATTATACTTATACAAGAGTCTATAGAATATACTTTTAGAAGCATTGCCCTAGACTGTGAGATCTGTCAAGGTCTAAATCTAGTAACTCTTATTTATGTAAACACACAGGAATAACCACAGTATTTTCATAAGCAAAAATCAGTCATGTGGTCAATGGGTGATTTGACAATGGCACAGAATATTTTTTATCTGACCTGTCTATTTGTACACACATAATAGACTCTGAATCAAAATTCATTGATAGAAAAATTAGCATTAGGTTTCATCACCCAGACATAGAGCCACTTCTTTGTCTAGTCTATTGTCCCAGTGAATGAAGCCCATTTTATTGCAGTCTTTGAAATATTGCCCAGAAGGATTCTGCAATTCTTTTTATGGGTTTCTCTCCATCTCTCAGGTAATCATTTCTGAAGGTTCGCCACTATATTGACAGGCCCATTCTTCTGATCCCAGAAAGATATAGAGTGGGCAATAGAATATTTTGTCTGTCTTTCTTGCACACATTTAAGACAAGGTATCATTTAGAGCCCCATAGTACATGGAAAGGGGAGATGCAATGGAACCCAGAAGACTAGGGATAAATTTCATGCCTGCCACTGTGTGTGATCTTGGGAACATCAGTTTCCTCTATGAAATTGAAGTAATTCCATTTATTTTTTGGACTTGTTGTGAGATGTAAAAAGATAAGATATGTTTTCTAGTGATACTCAGTGATATTTACTCAACAAAGATTAGTTTCATTCTCGTCGTTTCCTTCTATCTTCACCATGTTGCTAAGTGTCTTCACATTTACCTTGTATGACAGATCAGGCCTACCTAAGTCTAGTGCATTTTCTAAATCACTGATTCATCATTAATCTGCAGTATTTTGTCTCACGGGAAACGTATTAGTGTGGTAGAAACTTCTACAGGAACAATGAATTTGAGCAGAAGTGATTATATTTTGGGTGCAGAGCTAAAGGAATAGCTATTGGGACTTGATTGCTTTGTTGACCTTGAAGGAGGAGAACCAGGGGTTAAGCACATGTTTTTTGGACTGAACTACTGAGTAGGTATTGCAGCCACTTAGTAAGATGGGAAAAGAAGGAACGAGAGCATTGTGAGGGAACCAAACAGAGCCAAGTGTTCTATCTTAGACATACCAACCATGAGAAGCTTGTTATACAAGTACAGATGCCATTTGGTAGTTAGATATGTGCAATTTAAGTTCAAGAGAAGAGATAAGTAGTAGACATATTAATTTGATGATTGTAGACTAGCAGACTATATACAAAGTCATGAGACTGAATAAGGTTATGCTGGAAAGAGAATCAATACAGGGAAAAAAAGCCTTCTACCAAATCCTGGTTAGTCCCACATTTGGCAGTGGAATAGCAGAAAAAGGAATCAGAACACAAGATTGGTAAGTCAGGCCCAGAGAGGTGGGAGGAGGCAGAGTGGGTGTCAGGAAGTAACGAGGATAAAGGTGCCCTGTCCCTAGTAACCTTACAATATCAGTTCTCTGATAACGATGAGAAAAGTTTTAGATTTCCCACTGTCCAGTGACTTTTATTGTTGTTGCAAAAAGGGAAGTGATGTTCTTTTCCAGATTTTTATGTAGTAAGCAGAAATCAGAAGTCTCACCATCATTCTTGAAAGATAGTTTTGTTGTACATAGATTTCTCGGATGACAGTTAATTTATCTTAGTTCTTTGGGGATGCAATTCTATTGCTTATAGTTTTAAAGATTATTGCTGAGAAATTAGCTGTCAGTATTGTTATTTGAGGTGATCTTTCTTTTCCCATTGGCTGTTGTTTAAGATTACCTCATTGCCTTTCACATTCCGCAAATACATTATTATATGTCTGCTTATAAATTTTATGTTATTTATCCTGCTTATAATATGTTGGGATTCCAGAATGATGTGTTTTCTATCAGCTCTGAAAAATTCTCTTTCATATCTTTCTCTTTGAATATTGCATCTATTACAATATTCAATATTGCCAAAAATAATATTGAAATGATGCCTCTTGTCTTTGCTTTATAACTTTTCTTATATAATATCTTCTTACATATTTTGAGGTATTTTTTCTTGCATTTTGGGTGATTTTATTACATTTATCTTTTAGCTCACTATTTCTTATGTTGCATCTAATTATTTAGTTGCATTTATTCCATTAACTAGATACATAGATCGAATTATAGATACAGATACATATCTTGATGGGCTGAAATTTCATTCCTCTAGAATGGACTTGCATATGGGTCGGCCAGTCAGTCACCTAGGTGTCTACTAACCCAGGCTTATTTCAAAGTAGGTTTTCAGCTTATAGTTTTAGAGGCCATACAGGAAATATGAGTTTCAGCTCCAAGCCAGCTTGAAAGTAGATTTATTTATTGGGAATTATCATTAGAGTCTTTTACCTGTCTTTTCTACTATACTTAAAATAGCCAAGTGCTAGAAGCAACCTAAGTGCCCATCAGTAAATGCATATATCAAAAAACTATGGTACATTTACACAATGGAATACTATGCAGCAGAAAGAAAGAAGAAGCTCCTACCCTTTGCGACAGCAGGGATGGAACTAGAGAACATTCTGCTAAGTGAAATAAGCTAGATGGTGAAAGACAAATACCATATGATCTCACCTATACGTGGAACCTAATCAACAAAACAAACAAGCAAGCAAAAATATAACCAGAGACATTGAAATAAAGAACAAACTGACAGTAGCCAGAGGGGAGTGGGGAAGGAATAAGGGGGGGAAAGGGGAAAAGGCTTTCAGAAACAACTATAAAGGACACCTGGACAAAACCAAAGGGGGATAGGATCAAGGGTAGGAAGCAGGGATGGCTGGGGTGGGAGGGAGTGGGGGGTAAAATGGAGACAACTGTACTCAAACAACAATTAAATAAGGTAAATTAAAAACATAAAATAAAATTCCAAACAAAAATATCCCAGTACTCCCTAAGATATAGGTTTTTCTTTTCTTGTTTACATGCTGAGTGCGTTGTCCTTTAGGAAACTGTCTTTATGTAGGATTTTAAAATTTCTTTTAATGCAATCTTGTATGTTATTAGGCATCCAAGCTTGCCCTCCACTGCCAGTCACTCAAGCCCTCCTTCCTTAAACCTCACAGCTCTCGAATATCATTGGTCAGTAGATAATGTCTACTTCAACCTCATCATCTTTGTATGGGTTTATTCTTGTCTCTTTTTCTTTTGCTTCCACTGTATTTTCTTAGTATACCCCTACTTCAGCCATATGTCACAAATGTAGTTTTAAAAATATTTTGATGCCAAACGGAGAGTGATTTCTTCAGACCTCTAACCCTCACAGTAGCAGTTAAGAAAGTCTCCTCTTTGCTTACTGAGGAGCCCACCCACGGTTCATAGGCCCAGTTCAAATGCCACCTCTCCTCTGAGTTCTTTTTTCCTCCATCTTCCAACTAGGATATTTTTTCTCAATTGCATAATTTGCAATTTTCTGCCTTACAGCAAAATTTGTCATTTATATGTTAATATCCCCTTCTGTCTAGACTGACTTTTGCAGGCAGGAAGATATGTTTGAAGTAATCTTTCTCTTGGCCAAGAGAATGGCACACATAATCTCTTTAATATGTGTTGAATAACTAAACAGATTGATGAATGAATGAACATTTTTATAGGGTTGGAACCAACAAGTTATATCACACACTTAGTATATGTCATGCATGTTGCTAAGAGCAAAGTAAATTGAAATAAATGAAATAGACCCCTTAAAGAGAGGGATTGCCTTTCGTGTTTCCAAAATGAAGTCTGTGGGGCAGGGGAGAATGTCTGATATGATTTCCTTGGATGGCAAGAGAGTATATAAAAATGTGGCTGTAGTCAGTGACACATTCATAATGAATTGTAGGAGAAACAAGGATTCTGGAGGGCCATCTCATTGTTGTTGAGGTTTCTATCGTGCATGCCAGCCATGTTTCTTCACAACTCATTATTGGCATAAGACTAGACTAGATGGGTCAAGGGTCATTCTAGGCTGTACATACATGTATGTGTGTGATTTTACAGGCCAAGAATTGTTATATCACCCTTATCCTAGTGTTCAGAAAAAATATTTTGCTTACTTATCTTTAGAGAGGGCAAGGGAGGGAGAAAGAAAGGGAGAGAAACAACAATATGTGGTTGCCTCTTGCACACCCCCCACTGGGGACTCAGCATGCAACCCAGGCATGTGCCCTGACTAGGAATCAAACCCACAACCCTATGATTTGCAGGCTGACATTCAATCCACTGAACCACACTAGCTAGGGCTCAGAAAAAAACATACTTTTTAGTATAGAATGCATTATTTTGGCTTATAGGAGTTATACAATAAATAGCCTATTTTTGTACATAACACATTCTTAATAATGTGTATAAAAATTCATTGTGTAAAGACTAAATAATATACTTCTGGATTATAAGAATAGGGGGAGGTGGACCCATCCACGTAGAGCTTAAATGCCCTCAATTATATTTTGTCTTTTACACAAACCTCTTTTATTTATTTCTAGAATTTCAAAAATGTTCTCGTTTGTTACCTTGTATTCACAACAGAATGAACGTCCGACCGGCGTAAGTGCAGGGAGTGTCTCATTGATTTACCGCTCTGGGCACTCAGACTGATTTCCACCTTTGTCTCAGCTATGTTAGGTTTTCACGATCCATGCTTCTTGTATCAGCATTTTCATCTTCCATTTGTTTTTATACACTAGTGAGGACAGGAGGCAATAAAATATTCAAAATACACAGCACTGTTGTATAAGTACACTGCCAAAAGTGTGCCACTGGTTGGCATTCAGAAAATCTATGTTCCACCTGAACATTTTAGCTTATCAGCCGCATAT
Organism: Tonatia bakeri; assembly: GCA_004024845.1. Taxonomy (NCBI): domain Eukaryota; kingdom Metazoa; phylum Chordata; class Mammalia; order Chiroptera; family Phyllostomidae; genus Tonatia; species Tonatia bakeri. The sequence continues at coordinate 155,684 of PVIA01000356.1, read as the reverse complement.
AGAAAGCTAAATCTAGCATATAAAACCTTGTTTTGACTGTCAATGTATAATGTGCAAACCGAAGGATTGCATAAAACCAGAACGAACATAAGTCAGAGAAAGCCTCTAGCTAGAATTTAGGCCTCTAAAGTCTCTTCTTTTCCTTGTGCGTGACGCAAAGAGTGAGCTTCATATTTGTGGAGCCATGAATCTCTCTTCAGGGATATACTGCAGTGGATAACTCTCTGAGCATCTGGAAAGGAAAATACTCAAAACTCCATGTCAAAGTTGGCAACATCATAATAACAGTGATAACAGTAATACTAATAGTAATGGTGACATATAGGTGTTCATTTAATTATTCTCCTTCTTCTGTGTATGTCTGAAAAATTTCATGAAATAACCATTAAAGAAATACCAAAGGTAAGATTGTCCCACTCACTGACAAGAGAAGTTTCTTCCCATCTTCCTTCAAGGACTTTTACCCAGGTTACAATTTCAGTTCATCTATGCATACTCCTGCGCAATGCCTTTCCTTTGGTCTTTCTTTTGTGTGTGCCTATTCACTATGAAGGGTCCAATAGGTTTGTCTGTTCAGTTCTCAGGTTTTGCACCCCCCCCCACCTCTTCTTTCACCTTGTCCCTCTGAGCTTTCTTATCTCCTTTCTCGATAAACTGCTCTTCAAAAAGGATGCACGACTCACCACTGACACTTCAGCTGAATACAATTCTGCAAGGCAATTTTCTAGTTATCAAGTAAAAGTTTTAGAGGAAGTTTTGTTGTCCAAAAGCAAGAGAACAAATATTTGGAAAAACTGCAAATAAGTGTATTTGTGCATGAGAAGGAACTCCTTATTCCTTGACTTTATAGCAAATAAGTGGTTGCAGAGTACCAGTAGGCAAAGGGACAGATGGTGACCCTGGTCATCTGGCTTCCTCTCCCTCTTTTCCTTGGCCTCAAACATTGACACAGGAAGGACTCTGTGACATGGTCTTTTAGCTGGCTTGTGGAGAATTTATTCAGCCACCCCTCAATTGAAAGAATGCTGATGATGTACATGGTTTCATCGACAGACCACTGGAATACTTGAATAAAGTACTCGGGTTGTAGCTCCTGTTCTGTCATTAACTTAGTGTAAGACTTGGTACAAGTTATAATCTATCTTTGAGCCTTAGTTTCCTCATGAGTAAATAAGTATAAAGGACTAAATCAGTGGTTTTCAGCCTTGAAGTCACATTAGAATCCAGGGAACAGTTGTTTTTTAAAGATTTTATTTGTTTGATATTAGAGAGAGGGAAAGAGAGGGAGAAAGAAAGGGAGACATACACAGTTAGTAGCCCCTTGTGCAAGCTGTACTGAACCCACGATGTAGGCATGTTCCCTAATGGGGAATCAAACCAGTGATCTTTTGCTTTGAGGGGTGATGCCCAACCTTCTGAGCCACACTGGTCAGGGCGAATCCAGGAAACCTTTTAACAATGCTAATACCTGAGCTTTATCCCTCAGTGCTCTGATTTAATTTGTGTAAGGCGAAGTCTGACTATTAATACTTTGAAAGAGCTCCTCAGGTGATTGTAAGGTATAGCTAGGTATGAGAACTGATGATCCCTAAAGTCTGGTCCAGGGAGACAGTGTATTGTAGACGTTTATGAGAATGAGTATTTGTGTTAGATGGAGCTGGGTTTGAAACCACTTCTGGGCTATATGTACTTGGGCAAGTTTTTACCTCTTTTAAGTCCCAATTTTCTTATTTTTATAGTAAAGTTATATTTGCCTCCTTGAGTTGTTGTAAAGATTGAATATAATGATGGATATCTATAAGAAGTAGTTCAAGCCCTGGCTGATCTGGCTCAGTGGATTGAGTGCAGGCCCACAAACCAAAGGGTCACCAGTTTTATTCCCAGTCAGGGCACATGCCTGGGTTGTAGGCCAGGTCACCACTAGGGGGGTGCAGGAAAGGCAACCACACATTGATGTTTCTCTCCCTCTCTTTCTCCTTCCCTTCTCCTCTCTCTAAAAATAAATAAATAAAATCTTTTAAAAAAGAAGCCACAAACCACTAACACTAAAAAAAATGTATCTCAGGACTAAATGTACATAGTAGACATTTAATAAATGCTGGTGATAAAGAGGATGATTACTATAATGAGGCTGATTACCTGACCCCACCCCCCAAAAAGAAATCCTTGCTTGACTGTAGTGCTGCCTCAAGAACAGAAAGGAGAATCACAGAAATAACCAGAAACTGCCCCGCTGCCTGCCTTCAACCTTGGCGTCACTCACAGGTCCATTTGGTGTTGCTAAGGACTGCAATGAATGGTGCGAGGCAAGCTGACCACAAAAGACAGAAAATAATAACAAAACACAAAATTAAATCCCTGTCTCGTATTGCTCACAAATGCAGACTGCAGATAGATGAAAGACCTAAATATGACAAAGCAAAGCTGGAAATATTTTGATAAAAACAGGAGACTGTTGATAGGATATTAGAATAGGAAGGATTTTTTAAACAAAAAGACAAATCTTAAAAGATAGAGTAAACATGCTAAGTGTTTTGAAATCCAACACATTTATACTCCAAAAATACTAGAAAGTGAAAAAATATTGACAGTGCATATAAGTGACGAAGCTATAATAATCAGAATAGATTAGAAACCTCTACAAATCAAGAAGAGAAAATAAATCAGGACAATAGAAAAATGAACAAAATTTAGGAATTGGCAGCCCATAGACATAAGCAAATAAAAATATGTACAACTTTATCAGAGAATTAAAACAAATGAGATGCAAATTCACATTCATCAAATTTTAACTAGAAATGCAAATTGCTGTGACAATCTTACAAGAAAACCCCAGCTTATGTATATAAGGGAACATGATCATGAATGATTCCAACAGTGTTTGAATAGACCAAAATTTTAATCAACTTCCATGTCATCAGCAGGAGAAGTGATAAATGAATTGTGGGAATAATACAGCAGAATACTGTTCAAGAACGAAAATTAATGGACTGACTAAAGCTGTGTTTATAGATGTGCATGAATTTCTTAAATAATGTTTCTTTTTAAAGAGAGCATTGCAGAAGACCTGCATAGCATATTACCAAAAGTGCTTTGAATAGTCTAGTGATGATGTATACATTATAGTCAGAAGGATACACAGTGTGACTTCAGGTTGGTGGATAGCTAGGCTGACCAGGAGAGACAGAGGAAGGGGAACTCGCAGAGAAGGAATTCCAATGTTTTTTAAATTTTCTGCTTTTTTAAAGGCTTGAGGGAAATACAGTAGAATGTTTAGATTTGTTAACTGAGATTGTAATCACAGAGTTTTTAAAATATAACATATTTTATGTATTTTCTGTGTATATATAATCCTCATCTGCCCTCTCACCCTGTATCCTGTTTCTTCAGATGGTTGTACTCCTGTTAATTAGTTTTCCTTTTGCGTGTGTGCTCACACCGCCCTGGACCCCGTTCTGTGACCACACGCCTTTTCTCGGTTAGTCACCGTGAGGGAGTCCCTATCATTCTTCTTTTGAGGGATGAGGACAGTGAGGCTCAGGGACGTGAAATAATACCCCATGATCACAGCGCCGTGAACGGAAGGTTGGCAGCGGGACTCCGGGGACCACGCCATTAACCACCACACTTCAGAAAAGATCGAAGCTACTTGAGTGTGCAAATAAAATGTTTATCACGTAAGGTCACCTGGCTTTGTCATCACCTGGCGAGAAAAAAATGGAATGGATACTGTGATTGATGGGCAGAGGGGCTGCAGCAGGAAGACTTTGACACACATTCAAGCGCAGAGAGAAAACTGGAGAGGCAAAGTTTGAGGTTTCCTGGGCAAGTGCATGGGCTGCTTTTCTGAGGCCCTAATAGACCACCATTCTATAGATTTCCTGCACTCTCCCATCCAGCCCTTGGCCTCCTTTCTCTGCACGAGCAGCTTTTCTTCATACATACTAAAGGCCAGGGCTTGGAGCAGGGCAAGGAAATTATTGTTGGCTAAATCACAAAGTTCTGTCCCTCACCTCCATGAATTTGCACCTTTAACTCTTCCATCCATTGATCTGCGAAATGTTATCTTTCTAGTCCGCCTGTGGTGGGGACACACAGCCACTCAGCTTGCTGTGTGGGATGTCCTAGTGTTTTAGAGCACTGGACTGGTCCAGGGCCGTCTGTGACTACCTGGCTGTGACTGTCTAATTCAGGGAAGGATTGTCACCAGCTGGTAGCCGCTCTCTGTAACCAGCTTCATCAACACTAAAGGCTGACATTTGGATCTCCATTTGCTTGCTGCCTATTTTGTCTTTCCAGTTGGTTCTAAACTCAAGAGGAGGAGAAAGGGATCATTTATGTGCCCCTCCCTCCCTCAAAATCTTGACCCAAACTGTCATGGGAAAATAAATGAGAGAGAGTAAAAAGAAAAAGAGGCACAGGGCACACCAGCAACACTGTCCTATGCTCAGCTCTGGGGAGGCTGAGGACAGGGACGGAACCAGAGAAGACTGGAGAAGAAAATCTATGTTGTTTTAAAATGCTTTACTGAGGGAAATAATAGTAACAGGAAAATCAATAAAGCACATGATGCAGAATAAAAAAGCAATGAAGTCGCAGATAAAGACAGCACTCTGGTATTCAACAGAGGGAATCATGGGAGCAATAACAATTATGTAATTTTTATTATAAAAACAAATAAAATGTTTCCTACTTGAAGCCACTGATCCCAATAAGTTGGAGTGCTTGAGAATTATAATAAGCATTAAGAATCTTTTTTATTAAAGTCAGTTCAATGCTTATGGTGTGTTATCAATATGAGTAAAGTGACATCTGCTGGAAAAGGAAGTCACCCCAGAATTATAGCACCATTTATGTCTTCAAAAACATGAAAGCATTGTTCTCTCTCTCCCTTTCTTTCTTTCTTTCTTTCTTTCTTTCTTTCTTTCTTTCTTTCTTTCTTTCTTTCTTTCTTTCTTTCTTTCTTTCTTTCTTTCTTTCTTTCTTTCTTTTCCTTCCTCCCTCCCTCCCTCCCTCCCTCCCTTCCTTTCTTCTTTTTTTTTTTTTTTTATTGCTGGAAGAGTCAAATCCGGACATTGGACAGAGCTCTTGTTTCCCCCCGAGGGCTAAAAAGGGAGGAAGGTACTTAAGAACTTCACCAACAATTTCAGCTTGGTAGGAAAATATAAAACAATTTTATTTGTACAGCATGAGTCTCAGCTTATCCCTCCTACACCAAACCTGTAGTCCCCAAAGGCAGGGTTCTGGAAAGGCCCTAAGACAGAGCTGTAATTAGGTTGCCACTTCTGCTCGAGGTTACTCTTTTTTTTTTCAAGCATCCTGAGGAAACTGTGATTTCCTGGGATAGAATATTGTTGCCACTGTACTTCTCCCCTCAGGTCTGTCCATCCATATCTCTTAGTTGGCCTGAATTCCCCCAGTGCACTGAACACAATAATCCCCCTTCCTCTGTGGCTATGTGACAACAATTTATGCTTTGGATATCTTTCTTCAGCTAAGGCAAAGCACCATGCAGGCTGGAAGTTGCCCTGCCTTGATTTTCCAGGTTGAAGGTTGCACCCCATTTGATCTGCTCCCATTACAAAACTGTAATGAAGAGTTCTACACCCTTTGTCATTAGTCAACGGGCAGGAATCAAGGTTCTGTGGGGGGAGCTGATCTATAGAATGGGCACCATTTCGTGGAGATTACTGTGAGGGATCATGGCACTGAACGTGGGGAAGGGGCACTTTTGGAATTTTCTCTGCCTCTTGTATTCTTTGCCTAAAATGGCCCTTCCATGTTTTTTTCCTTCTGGTGGACTCTTACTTATTCTTCAAGTCCCAGCTTCAACATTATATCTTCTGTAGACTCGTTTATAGGCATATTGCCTTCTCGTCTCCCTCTGCTTTTCTCCCTTCTTCTCATTGTTCCCTCTCCTCTGTCCTCTGGGGCTGCGGAGTCACCTTGGAAGCCACGTGCACACAGCCCCCTGCTGACACATGCCTCACACTGAACCGAGGGATGCCAGGCACCTGTCTGTTATCTCCCCACCAGGTGGGCACCTGGAGAGCAGAGCTCATGCCTTGCTTCTCCTTGTATTCACAGAGATTATCGGGAACCTAGTAGATAATGCAATATGTGTCCCAAAGAATGAACTGATGAGTGCATGAATGAATGAATAGTATTTTGCCTCAGCTCATCTGTGCAAACACTGCTATCTCATGAAATGATGTAGCAAGTACTTACACTGAATGGTTTCCAGGAAACTAGGTCTGGCAGCTTTCTCACCGTGTATAAACCAAAACCTTGGGAATCATTTTCTTCCTGTCTCCCCCACTCACACGACCTTTCGTTGACCCCACACCCCAGTCCCTTTTACCAGTGTCTTCTGTACCAGCTGCTCCATCCTCCTCCTGCTATTTATTCCAGCCCCTTCCCATCAGCATCCTTCGAATGGCTGTTTCATACCAACAGTAAAATGGATGTGTTTACAGAGGTAACTTAGAATGCGCTTGTAACTGTTAGAGGCACGTGATATATGACAAAAAGTTAAAATTATCTGAGATATTAGGGACATTAATATAATGCATTGCAAGGAGATGTGCATGTGGGCCTCTTATCATTCATGAAAAGAGCAGAAACTCAAAAGCAGATCCCCTGTGTAACTGAGGAGAACGTTTTACAAGATTAAAATGTTCCAAGTGCTGTCGGCTCTGACAGTGGCATTAAACAGTTCCCCACAAGGAGTGAAAACACAGCCAGATCTAATAACAGGGGCCCATACGTGGCTGCACGGTGAGACGACGAAAGACACGGCCATGGCAGAAAGGATGGCCCTGACGCGCGGGGGTGCCAGGTGATCCACAAAACCCTCCGTGGGCGTAAGTCTTTGCCCGACACTTTCATCGCTCGAGTATCTCATTTTAACTGGTTTAGCTTCTGCTTCTCCCTGGCCTTTCTGTTTCTGGTTCTTACCAGAAGCAAATAAACCTATTATTCATTCTTGATAATATGGGATGGTTTTTTCACTTGCGGTCCTGAAGCTGAGTCCTGGGAACTGGTGAATAGGACATTTCACATTCTACTGTGAAAACACTCTTGGTATTTCTCTTGCTTCCTACGCCTTCCAGGGCTCAGTAGGGTGCTGAGTTTCAGTAGAGATTCGAATGCATTTGCAAACTTGGCATTGATCGATCCTGATGTTCCCTGCTAGGGGAAAATAGAGGTTGTTTTTGCAGTATGGATGTCTCTGGGAGAGTGTGACCTCTGACACCTCTGATGGGTAATCTAGGTGGGTTTAGAGGATTGTAGGAAACTCATTTGAGAAGGACACAAAGCACACAGTGGCTGAAAGGCAGCCGCTGTTTATTTGTTACATATTTTAACTCAAAAGGATCGTAAGCGAATGGCTCCTGAGACTACTTCAGTGTTTTTGACCTATACATGGAAACAACATAAATCACTAACTTGAAATATTCTCAGTAAGTTTTCCTAACAAAAGTTTCAATGGTCTCACGCTTTCTTCCAAATTAAACAACTCCCATTTAGTCTCTTCTCACATTTGTCAACCCTCCTTGCCAATATATTTAGCCTTTTTAGTGTTTTTCAAGAAATAGAGGACTGCTGGTAATCAGCAGGAGCCAAAGGGTGGGTTGGATGGAGACTTTGCTATCCACACCTCTTATAATGGGACTCGTCCCAAGGAAATGCCCAGATGTCAGAGCACAGCAGAAGGAACGAGGACCTTTTTCAGTCTACCTGCTGTAATCAGTGCATCTTATGGAAGGCACTGTGCGAACGCTTGAGTACACCACTGGGAAGGGAAGGATTTGAACAGTGTAGAGCAGATGACAAAAGAGCATCTTTTTTCATTCATTGAACTAACCAAATTTAGTGCCATATTGATAGCCGCCTACTGAGGAACAATTAAAATAGCAACCTATTATGTAATAGGGAGTTATCCCAAAAGGCAAGTGTATGAAAAGCCTGAGTGTAAAAATGCATGCATCATACTGGGAGAGAATGACAATATTTGAGTTTTCTCCTTAAAGTTGTTCTAGTAACCATATTCATCGAAATGTTCCCTTTGTTCAAAGGAATTGGAACTGTTGGAGGATACAACTACAGTCCAAAGGGAAATTTGCTATTGCTGAACTTCAGTAATAGCATTACCCGATTCTGTGTCACTGGGGCTGATGCCAGGAAGGACAGGGCCACTTCTGGGCATGCCTGATTTGGCCCTGTGCTGTATATGTCTATTTAATCACATCCTCCGCCTTTCCCCAAAGGCACCAATCTGCTGAAGTAGAGGGGCCGGGGGACAGCACTCTGGATGTGCACAAATCATCTGGAAAAGCTCGAGTTTTCTGAAACTGAAGGAAATGTTTACTTATTTCCAGTCTCACCAGAAGACATCAGCCTCTGCCTTTGCTGACTAGTTTATATAATTAGGAGAGAAATCAGAGAGGAACCCAAGAGACCTGTGTTTCAAATTCCTTCATATCTCTTAGCCACAGAATGTGAAACCACAGCCCAAAACAAAGGGGAAGAGCTGCCTTATAACACCTGCCCCCCAAATCAGGACATGTGAACCCAGAGCCACAAGCCCTACGGCCCCAACCCCAGAGGCATTCTGCCACTGCTGGTGAACCCAGATGTCACACCAAGAAAGAGCACCTCTCAGAGTGACAGTAAAGACCTCAGTGGCACCTGCTCGCAGAGGCTGGGAAGGGCCAGGTGTTCCCAGCCCATCTCCTCGTCCCTAAGCCACGCGGATGTTTCATGCCAGCGGCAGAGTAATGACGCTAAGAGACTGAATGATTAAATGCCAGTCTGCCAGCCGGAGTACATTTGTTTTCTGCTTGAAAAAGCCACTTTCATTTTGTATGACAGCTTTCTTAACTGCAGCATAGCTCAGAAAATGACAGAGAGCGAGTGAGAATAAGTGATTGTAAACCGGCAAACAACTCTTTGCTACTATTTGAACTACCATTAAACTGTTCATTCAATTTCTAGTCAGAAGCCATCACTCAGCTGTGGAACCAGAGTGCGAACATTATTTATTTGGTGGCATTATAATGGCATCTAATCCTGGGGAAAATCTTTTAGACAAAAATCAGAATATCCAAAAATTGCTTTGACATTCATTGGCAAAATATAATGCTTAGCCATGGCTTCTACCTTTTCTTTCTTTACCCTATTGTTATTACTGAAATGCTTGAATTCAGTTCTCGTTTCAATATTGCACCCTCAATAATACGATTCTTTTCTACTAATCGTCTGTCCTGGCCAGGTATTGTGAGCAGTGGGCAAAGCTGAAATTCCAGAAGACTCACAAAGACTACACCTGACTTCCATACAGTACCATTAATTGTCTTCCTGGACATTTCCTTTCATAGTTTGTACATTTCCTAAAACAGATAAAGAAATAAGAATTATAAAAACAATGAGGTCTGCTACTAGATGCTCTGTATGTAATTCAAACTACTTAACAATATTAATGATGCAGGCAGTTTCCCTCTGTTAAAAAGAAATTGAGACTTTTCTTATCTGGTTTAAGAGATTTACCAGTTAGACTTTGACCTCAGGTATGACTGGCTCTAAGACCCCCTCGCCTCAATACTTCATGAAGGAAGCTCCTAGCGGTATGGCCCATTCCATCAAAAAGTAAGAAATTTAAAAATTTAGCAGGGGTGTCCAACCCACAGCCCGAGGGCTGCATGCGGCCCAGGATGGCTATGTGTGTGGACCAACACAAAATCATAAATTTACTTAAAACAGTATGAGATATTTTTTTGGTTTTGTGAGTGTTTGTGTATTTAATATGTTGCCTAAGAGAACTCTTCTTACAGTGTGGCCCAGAGGTGCCAAAAGTTTGGATCCTCCTGAGGGAGTCTAGTAGCACTTGCTGTGTATATACGTGTGAGTTTGGAGTAAGGGGCCAGTATTACAGAGTCAGTCTCATAGGAGAGTCGGCTTTTCATGTGGGAATACTAAAGAGCACGTCCTTGGTCTAGGGCTAGGACCGCACTGAAGGAATCACGTGGAACACCTCCACACTCCTCCAGATCAGAGCCATAGCTCGTTTCATTTTCGCTCGCTCGCTTGCTTGATTTCAATGTTCAGTATCTTTCTCAGCTTTTTATCCTTTGAAACTGTATTTGGTGTTTGATAACAAGCCAAATTAATTTGGGGTCACGTTTCATGTTAGTGAATATAGTAGGTTATTTAATATAACTGTGTCTAAAAAGAAATGATCTCACAGTAAATGGATGAGTTAGTGCACCTCATAAAATAAAATGTTTGCGTACTTACAACACCATCATCATATGGTTTTCCAAGAGTGTAAGTTAGAAGAAAAAATTCTTTCTGGAGGATATTTTGGCAGTCTGAGAGGGGACCCCCAAAAGGGAATTTATTTACAAAAAAATTTTAGATTTATTCTTGCATGTTTAAACTTCAGTCACCTTCAAAGTATTTCCCATTTGATGTAATACACCCATCAAGACATTTTTTCCACGGCTCAAAACAGTTTTTGAACTTGTCGATTTTGATGCCTTTTAGTGCTTCTGCCATTTTTATTGTTTCACCTCTTCCACATCAGCAGATGTTTCCCTTTGAGGATTTTTTTCATCCAGGGAAACAAAAAAAGCTGCTTGGGGTAAGATCCAGTGGATAGGGAGGGTGAGGCTCAGGGGTCATGTCATTTTTGGTCAAAAACTGCTGGACACTCAGCACAGTGTGGGTAGGTACTCTTGTAAATCACCCATCATGATATGGACAAACTCATTGAAAGAATTTTCGGAAAAGCTCACTGAAGCTGAACGCAGCCTCTCACAACAACGCCAGCTGGTACACTGATATAGATGGGTTCCTAGGACACTCACTTAGCAAGAGAAGCCTGTCCTACAAGAGGCCCACCCTCCAGAAGATAATTCCCATTTTTTGGTCCCTCCTCATATATATCAAGAGCTCTAACATCTTTTATATTTCTTAGTACACCAATTTCAGTTCTAGAAACTTACACTAAAGAAATAATCAAAGATGTATGTTAACATTTTTAGAGTGCTCACTAATGTATTATTTAAAAGATGAAATAAAAAACTAAATAAGCTAATATGGCGAATTAGTCAAATTAATACACAACTCTAACATAGGATATTGTGCCTGTATTTAAAACAATGATATGGAGTAGTGTATAATGTTTTAATAAATATTTACAACATATTGATAATTATTTTAATAATATAACTTACATTTATGATATAAATATTATTCTTTATAATATATAGATGATGTGCATGTATTATATGTATACCAGATGGTAACAGTGATTTTTTATTCTTTACAATTTTCTACAGTACATAGTGTTAATTTTATAATAAGAATATTTTAAAAAGTATTTGAGTTAGTCTACACTCATACTTTATAAATTATGGTAGTTTTATCAGTTGGTTTTAATATAGAAAGTAATATAGGACCTTTCAAAAATAGAATTTTTTCATTGACTGGGAGAAAGTATTTGAAAAAGACACATTTAACAGAGAACTATTATTATCTAAAATGCATAAAGAACTCTTAAAACTCAACAAGAAAATGAACCCAGTGTAGTGAAAGAGGCAACAACGCTGTATTATAATCATGAAACCCGTTAAGAGACCAGAACTTACTTATCCCAACCACCAAAAAGAAATGATAATTATAGAAAAGCTAATTTTTGCTACAATGGCAATCATATTACATAATCAAATTAACATTTGTGCGTCTTAAATTCACACAGTGTTACATGTCAAATATATTCCAATAAAGAAAATACCATCCAATTAAAAGATGTGCAAAATACCTGAACAGATATTGCACCAAAGAATATATACAAGTGGGAAGTGGGAAGTAAGCATCGCATGTCACCTGGAAATTGCAAATTAAAACTTTGAAGAGCACTGTACACATATAAGAATGGCCAAAATCCAAAACATTGACAACACCAAGTGCCGGCAATCATGTGGAGTGACTGGAACTCTCATGCATTGCTGGTGGGAGTGCGAAAAATGTACAGCTACTTTGGGAACCAATACGGCAGTTTCTCACAAAACTAGGCATACCCATACTAAACAGTCCATCATTCACTCTGCCTGGTGTTTACCCAAATGAATTGAAACTTATCTCCGCACAAATACCTGCACAGAGATGTTTATAGCAGCACTATTCACAATTGCCAGCACTTTGAGGCAACCGTGATGTCCTTCAGTAGGTGAGTGGGAGATTACCTGTGGTCCGTCCAGGCAATGGAATATCATTCCGAGATAAAAATAATGACCTACCAAGCCATGAACAGACAGGGAGGCGCCTTAAATGCATCCTGCTGAGGGAAATAAGCTACGCCGAAAAGCTTACACAGTGTAAGCTCACAGTGAAAAGCTCATCACAGTGATTTCAACTCTGTGACATTCTGGCAAAGGCAAAACTGGAGATGGAAAAAATTTAGGGGTTGCCAGGGCTTAGAAAGGAAGGAGAGATGACTAGGCAGGGTGCAGGGGATTTTTAAGACAGGAAAACTATTCTGTACGATACCGTCACGATGGACACATGCCATTACATGAAACTCACAGAATGTGTACCGCCAGGCATGAGCTCTAATGCAGACTGTAGCTTTGGGTGATGATAATGAGCTGATGTAAGTTCCACTGTAACAAACGTCCCTCTGTGAGCGGATAATGGGGAGGTTGTGCATGTGTGGGAGCAGGAGGTGTATGGGGACTCTCTGTGCTTTTCCTCAGTTTTCCTGTGAATCTAACAACACTCTAAAAAGTAAATTTTATTAGTTTAAAAAACATACTCTTAAACTTTCTATCTGTGAGAACTTACAGTCACAAATGTAAAGGAAATACAGCTGATACTCCCTAGAATTCACTGAATGAATCTCCAAAAACCTCCAGTTGGGCTTGTGGGGAAGTCTATCTGTTTAAAGCAGAAGTTGGCTACCATATTTTGCAAAGGGCCACGTACAAAATGTTGCTATTTCGGGCTTTGCCATGTGGTTTCCGACGCCACTGCTCAGCACTGTAGTGGGAAGGCAGCCACGGACCGCCTGCAGAGAAACAGTTGCGATTTTGTCCCCGCAAACCTTTATTTTCAAGAAGAGATATTTGCTAATGCCTGATGGAAAGCAAGGGGCAGGGATGTGGTTTGGCAATCGGGAGGCACATGTGTGCAAAGGCCTCAGAGAGGGAGAGAGGAGTTCAGCTTGCCGTGAGGTCGGTGGGGCTTGGGAGGAGCGATGGTGAAGGCCAGTTTGTCCTCTGTCTCCAGAGTCCTCGCATCTCAAAGCAGCTCTGTGTGTTCTAGGAAATTGCAGGGAAGTATTAGTACTTGGTGATAGTCCCAGCAGAAGTACTGTTTGTTTTCTGGGAACTAGCTAATCTCTGAAAGGAAAATGGGGGTTGAAAAATAGTAAAGGGTAAGAAAACTATTCTTTCAATCTCTCAGAATCTTCTCAGGAGGCAACTTGGAGAGAGAACAACTAAAAAAATACCAACCGAATCACTGACTTCCCAGAATTCAGCCATCTCAAGCTCCTTCGTGGGAAAAGGCTCATAAGAGGACTCTCCGGTTTGACTTGGGAAACCATTACCTAAATCAAAGCATTTCTTTTCTCTGAGGAGTTAGAGGAAATGGACCAGAGTCATGCTTAAATAAAAGAACATACTTTAAATCAAAATTACCATGTATTATGTTGCAGAATTAGGTAAGCTTTGCTATTACTGGTTTGAAATTGACCTAATGGTTGGTACCTTTCCAGTTTGGATTTCCCTGACTCCTTAGAATTCTTTGAAAGTGACCTGTTAGAAAATTTCTTGCAGAGTTTTATCACATTAGATAAGACAGTAGTTGTCTTGTTAAACCTCAGAAATGCACAGGTAAACAACAGCGGGAAGAATTCAGGAGACACGAGCACGCTCACCTTTCACTGCCTTCCTTCAGAAGTAGACATGAAAACGAAGTGTCTTCTCAGTCATGTGTTCGTAGTTTATTTTTTCCATTTTCTTACAGAACCAAAATGTAAACCTAAAAAGATAAACATTGGAACAACAGATGTGTAAAAGAAAAAAACTCATGCGTGTTACATTATACATAAACAAACATCTGATTGAAATGTCAGAATCCACTTACTAAATATAATTCTGAATATCCAGATTCGTCTACGGAAACAAAACCAGACTTCCAATCAGAGGTAAAGATTTGTCTAAATGGTCTACCTTGAAGTATTTCTATGTCACTGTGCAAGACGGTTCTCCCGTATTAACAAGAAATTAAAAGAAAATTGAACTCAATAGCAGTAGCATGGCCTGTTCATGAGTCCCTGATCAGGGGCATTTTTGTGGCAGGGGATGCATGGATGAGCTTCATTTGGTTCATGTGCTGGCACGGATTTTATTTAAGGATCAGTGGGTTGTAATCATGCAGTTCTGTTCTCAGAGCACATGTGTCTTGCTAGGGAACTCCGAGTTGTAGAATGAAGAGAGAAAATTCTCTCTGTATGGGAATAAACTTGCTTTCCTGGATTTTAAGAGCTTGAGAAATATGGGAGGTTTAGTTAGTTCCTGGAAAAGGTTGTCAACATTCTACCTCATGAGCAGCGTAGACCTGCAGCCTCCCCATGGGGCTTTGTGCTGCTTCCTCAGCTTGTCATCCCCTTGGTGTCAGGCTTCGTACTGGGTTCCCACTTTAAATGGGACCCCAGAGCATCTTGGGAGAATGGTGGTTCCGCTTGTTAGGGTTATAGCGTTGCTCTTCCCAGCAAGAAGCAAGGGGGAAATGATCCCTTCCTTTACCTGTGACCTCTGAGAATCTGAGCTAGGTTGTGAGGTGGCCCCGTTCCCCTGAGCAAGTGGGGTGTAACTGGTCAAAGATAGTGTGTAATTTCATGAAAACATTTCAGTCCTACTATCTGCTTGGTAATTATTTTAGATGAAAATAAAGTAGGACCAAAAAAAGATCCCATGATTTACAAATAAAATGAAGGATACAACTCCATTAATGTTTTTGTGGGTATACATATATGCACACACATGTATATAGGTATATGTGTATATACATGTATACACATATATGTATATGTGTACACAATATGTACACAGATATAAATATATGGAAAATTAATGCTGTATATAAAAGATTATAACGTGTCTATATGAATATAAATTTACATACTTTTGTAGAGAGATTAATAAAAAGATTATCAAAACATTAATGATTATTCTTGAGATCGTGGGACTTCAAATAACATTTTCTTTCATGCAGGTTTTCTGTGCTGTTAGAATGTTCTATTATAAGCAAGTGTCATTCATACGATCAAAAGCAAAGCCGTTTTCATTGTGAGAAAAGGATCTATGACACTCTACAAACCGGCATTCCAGATTCTCACCACAGAATAGGAACTCTTGGATGGCTACAAGGCTTTTTCAATCGCTCGTTCAAGAGAAACAACACACAGTCATTGTCATTTGAAAAACGAGCAGTTGGTCCACTTTGGAGCTCCTGCTTTTGGCCCTGCACGCAAGCAGACCACCCCAGTACAACTGCGCACTTGTACTTGGATGATTTTGCCTGGTTTTCGTGTCTCCCAGCTACACACCTCCACGACCAGCATTTTGACATTGCAGTAAATGAAGCAAACAAAGAAAATCTGCTGAAAAACCAACTCACTGAAAATCTGCTAAATAAAGGCACATAAAAGAACCTTCTGTCATGCACAGTAAAGAGCTTTCTTTCTTGTGGAATTTGGTATGCTTCATGAACTCTGTGAATTTTGATGTTTATTAGATTTCTTATTTTTCTTCACCTTACAGAAATCTTTTAGTATGGATTTTGCAACCCAACATTAGTCACTATTCACCAGTGTTTTTCAGCCTCCCCCCTGCCTCTTTATTGCCTCTCTAAGAGCCTTGTAAGGTATATATTTTTCCTAATCATCCGACTAGGCCCTCCTCCCGTGCAATTTCAATACCACGTATATGTTGTGCATCTGTTTATGCATCATATGTATATCTGTGCTTTATACAGAAAAGAGTAAGTTTTTTTAACCCCTGAGAACTATTAATGTCCCATAGAAGTTGTGTGCTGTATAGTCACCAATGTCCTGCCTATCCTCGCACCAACATCGCTCTGTCTTCACTTGCCATTCTATTTAACCTCTTCTGGTTCTCTCTGTGTGTATCTGTATAATAAAGAAACACATACTTAGGTATATAATCAAGTGTATTGTGGAATGCATTTCCATAAACAAGCTGAAATTCAGATAAATTGAATGTCATTAAATGTGAAATGAGACGCTGTAATCAATGCTATTCCTTGCCGTCCGCAAACCTTGCACTGGACATCAAGAGGTTCTTTATGGGCTAAGCTTTGATCCTGCTTCTCAAGGTGAAACTCCAGTGGAATGTGTTGATGAGATCTAGGACAAGAAAACATAAAGAGAGGCCCTCCTGAATGTGGCTCCGCGTTAGAACATGTCTATCAATGATGAATGCAGAATGGAAGAAAATATTATAAACCAGAATATTTTTCTGCACAAGTGATTCTTTTAAAAATATATCTAGTTCCCTTACTATATGTTCCTGTGTGACCAAGGTCCTTGTTTTTTTTTTTGAGGTTTCTTGTATTCCCCATCTCTAACAATTCTTACTACCCTCTTCTGGACCCTATCAATTTCATCTGTCTTGAAGGGACACCAGCCAAAGTACAGGGAGTCTCCCAGATAAAAAGAATGCCATCTGGCAAGACATGTTTCCTATCTGGGTGCACCTGGACATGCCGAGCACCGAACAGGCTTCAGGACGGAAGTGCACATACATCTCAAGGCACAAGTGAGCACCATGGACCTGCTGAAATGATTGGAAATGGAAGTTTCTGATCTGGATTGCCATTGCAGCCACATCTCCAAGGCACAAAAATAAACGGGTTTCAGCAACACGGACAGGTCCCGATGGCTTTCCAAAGCAGGACAATGTTGCCTTATTCTGGCAAATGCAACAACTAGGTAGTAATTATCTTAGAAGATCCACCAGCTATCTTCACCTGTTTGAGATGTAAAAAAAAAAAGGTAAAATTTGTCAAGATGGACCCAATAAATAATTTCCAAATTTCAAGAAATATACACACAGGCTTCTTCTTACAGACTTTTCAATGGCTCCCTACTGTCTGTGCTTTAGAATCTTCTGCAGTCTTGCTTCTCATCCATTCACACTGTATCTTTGTGCACAAGCCATTTTCATAAGGGAATAATGTATTGATTTTAAAGACTAGTAATTTTTATAATGATAATTTAGTGATTATTAGATGATTTAGAATAGACGGTTCAATTCTGTCAAAACCACGGGATCCACTTTCATGAGCAAAGGAAAACTGAGACTGTAGTGATCCATTTTCTGAAATATTTTAGGAAAAAGTTAATCTCAAAATTTTCTAGGTGTTTTCTTACCAAAAGTTACATAATATATTTATGTCATGAAGTGACAGCATCTATTTTTCAAATTGGAGTTATTTTTATCTTTTTTAAAATTTTCATGCCAAGATAAATAATCATAAAGTAAGTGCTATAAAACGATCTCAATAGGTGCATGCATGTCCATACATGAGTATAATTATGTTTATTTTATATTATGTCTTACATGCTTAGAAGGGGTTATTCAGACACTTAGAGACTTAACAACAAAAATAAGAAGTAACCATTGTCTCCAGTACATCCGAAGGCTACAGAGGGACACCGGGTGTAAAATAATATCTCTGTGTCGTTAGCAGATCACCCTTTCGGGATTATTGATTATTCCACTAAGTGGACAATTAAAAATGAAAACCAGCGAGTTAAAAATCCAGATACAATCAGACTCTTGATTGTCACTTTACAAAGACATTAAAACACCTTCTGCTCTTCAGCATTTCCTTGAAGGTAAAATGAGATTCTGAAACTTGCTGCATTCAGCTCATCAGAATTTATGGACATATATTCACTCCCCCCAGGGACGGGGGCAGGAGGAAGAAAGACAAATGTGTTCCCGTCTAAATCTCGGGGCCAGATGGCTTGCATCCCAGACTTTTGTTATTTTGTTGCAACTACCACAGTTCAAGCGTTTATGTTGCAATTGTGCAGTCACTACAGATGAAAAAATCTAGAGTTTCTTAATTAAACAATGGGGGTAGAGGTGGGAACTAATAAATTTAGAAGAGGAAATGGTAGCCAAGGGAGAGATATATTGAAAATACCTGGGGAAGCTGTTGAGAGGTCCAAACAGAGTCATCTGAATTTCTGAAAAGATTGTATGTACCTAGAATTAACCCACACTGTTTGTAAAGAACAGATGCTTCCAAAGAATCTGTGACAAGCTGGGGAAAACAGTATATTTCAGAGTTTTCATCTTGTTCTATATGACAATCCATTGGAACCAGCCTTTTGTGGCATGGATGGTACCACTGCATGGGTGGGTATATAGCTCAGTGGCAGGACCCACTGGGAGAGCAATTCTTCTTGACAAAATGCCGTTAGTTACATGGTTTCTGTCCTGCCTGAATCCCCCAGTGTCTCTGTATGGCTTTTTTTTTTTTTTTTGGGTGGCATTGTTTGGGTGGCTCTGAGTACTCTGTTCGGAACCAAGTACTTACTGAACACCTGCCATATGGAAATTCTGATTAATGTTGGGGGGAGAAGAAAGAGACCAGCATTTCTGTGAGCAAGGCTCTGTGCTAGTTGCTGAGAGGAGGGCTGGACTGGAATTATGATCTTTGCCTGCAAGGAACATACAGTTTAGAAACTAAAATAGCAAAGTTCTTGTCTTCAGTAAACGTTTTTGAGCGTCTGCCATGTCCTGATGACATGATTTCTATTTATGGATAAAGAAACAACTAGAAGGTTTCAGGGGGAAATCATAAAGGGTACAATAGCAGATCAGTGTGTCATAAAGGGAGAGTAGGATTTCGACAGCTGGGGATGAGTGACAGGAGCGTCTCAGAGAGCCGGACAGGTACAAGCAGTGACATGGAATTAAATGCTAATGCATGGTTCCAGTTCAGACACCCAGCAAAGGATTTGGGCCACATAGTAAGGCATGCAAAGGGGAATAAAATGAGATAAGAAATGTGGAGATCAGATCCTAAATAATTTCAATTTAATTCTGGTGACGATAAGCTATGAAAAGATTTTGCAGAGAAGAGGCATTATTATAGATGAACACCTCATATACTAACCTAATTGCTATGGGTAGAGTCCAGGAAAAAGGAGGGTTTTTTTAAAAGCATGGAGATGAGCCCTGGCTGGGTAGCTCAGTAGGTTAAAGCATCATCTCCATACCTAGGTTGTGGGTTCAGTCTCAGGTCAGGGCACATATGAGAAGCAACCGATGAATGCATAAATAAGTGGAACAGGAAATCAATGTTTCTCTGTCCCCTCTTCTCTCTCTCTAAAATCATTTTTTTTTACAAAAGCAAGAGGATGAGGTCTAGTGAGTCACTGGTTCACGCTGGAGGAAGGGCCTGTGGTGGAGCTCATGGAAGCAAAGAGAAAAAGAGATGGATATCAGAGATTCGTGCAAGTTAAAATCCACAAAGAAGGCTGATTGTTAAACTATGTAAAATTCACTTCAAGTGCTATAAGATTTCAGAAAATGAAGAAATCAATAAGACTGCTGCTATTTTTTTTAACACACTGATCTACTGCCATTATATATTTTAAAACTAGAGTTTGGCAATGTGACATTAATATAATGGTAGTGTGCATTCTCCGTCAACTCAGCTCTGGTCCTCTCTGTTCACTTCCCTACATTCGGAGTTGGTCTCTCCTCTGAACCAGCTTCTAGAAGGCTGGGCTTTCCTTTGGTCTCACCAGTATGTCACCTGGCCCCAAGGTCAGTGATCCCAGCGTTGCCAGACAAGAAAAGAGTGGAAGTCTGGTGTATCATTGGCAAATATGTTCTCTCTTTCAATGGGTTCCCTTTTCACTTGGTGTCTTTTGCTGTGCAGAAACTGCTTCATTTGATGTAGTCCCATTTGTTTATTTTTGTCTGTTTCCTTTGCCTGAGGAGAAATAGCAGCAAAAATATTGCTGTGAGAAGTATCTGAAATTTCACAGCCACTGTTTTCTTCTAGTACTTTTATGGTTTCACAATGTACATTTAAGTCTGTATTCCACTTTGAGTTTCTTGTCATGTGTGGTGTAAGTTGGTGGTCTGGTTTCATTTATTTTTGCGTGTATCCGTCCCATTTTCCCAGCACGCTTTTTTGAAGACTGCATGATGCGGTGTGCACACGATGTTTTGTTGAATTGTGCACTTGAAACCTGGTACAGTTTTGTGAACCAATGTCACCCCGATAAATTCAACCAAAAGATACTTTTACCTAAAAAAAACAAGTGAAGGCCTGTCGAGTTCTAGGCATTTCTCCCACTGGGCACAGCTAACAGCCCCTAACAACGCAAAGATCTCTTCATATAAGGAGCAGTCAGTTGGCACTGGTCTTGGAAACAGCCCATAAGCAGTTTCCAACCACAGGAAGTCAGCTGGTGAGATCTGTCTCCCCACGGTGCACTGCAGGTCCCAGCCCCTCTGGATTGTCCCGGCCCACACCACCTTCTCGACTGGGCCTCAGAAACCCACAGGCCCTCCATCCTTCTCCCACGCTCCCAGCCTTGCCACTTCTGCTTTCCTGCTTTCTATCCCTGGCACCGAAAGCCCAGTTCTCTCTGTATCTCAAAAATCATCCCTCCTAGCACCAGAGAAGGTATCTCAGCTGCCTATTAGAGGTCAAATAAATAACAATTAGAAAAATATCTCCTCTCTGGGTGCGAGAAGACTCAGTGTTTAAAACTAAATAGCTTTTATGCTGGTCTGGCTGTGAGAATAGTTCGCCCTCTGCCCCAGAATGTACTGAATGCTGCAATGGGACAAATAAGAAAAAAAAACTGTTCAAATTCTATGTTAAAACAGATTAAGCTTCTGCTCTCGGTGGTGTGGCTCAGTGGACTGAGTGCTGATCTTCGAACCTCAAGGTTGCCGGTTCGATTCCTGTCAGGGCACATGGCTGGGCTGCAGGCGAGGTCCCCAGTGGGGGTGCACGTGAAGTGCATGTGAGAGGCCATCTATCAATGTTCACTCTGCACATCAGTGTTCCTCTCTCTGTCTTTCTTGCTCCCATCCCCTCTCTCTGAAAATAAATAAATAAAATCTTCTAAAAAATGGGTTAAATGCCTTTAACCAGCTACACTAGTGAAACTTTTTCATAGAGACTTACACGTTAGAAAATGTTTTCAAACCTGCTGTGAAGCCTGGGGGTCATCATTCCTTTTTGCCAGTTCAGAACGGGAGGCGGGGGGCCCACATGCTGGAGACCGCATGACTGGAAGCAACACAGTTGTCCTGAGAATTTAAGACTGATTCTCGATGTCTGCCTGTTTTATAAGTTGGATATTGACCAAAGCACTGAAAAAGGTCTATATGTGCTATTAGCTTACCTTTCATTTTTGTTTTATTAATTGTTCTCATTGACTAATAAGAGGAACTGATAAAATTTCAGGGGACAGTGTCTGAAGGCACTGGTTCAGTATATGATTTCCCTCTGTTTTTGCTTTCCCGTTCCCTGAGCCATTTGCTGTAGAGTGAGGGTGTTGGAGATACTGCTCTTGGTTCTGGGGACACAATGATGGGAAAGTGATGATCACTGTCCTGTTGTCATTCACTATCCAGAGAGGACAACACCCACACCAAACCAGACTGCGACGTAAGTGCTTACTATCAGTTATTTTGGATGATGTTGGGTATTAAGCCCCATTTTTACAGTTCTTTATATCCCTGGGTATTTTCTGTCTCCAGTGTACCTCTCTCAAAATAGTGTTTTTCATTATTTGAGTCATTCCACCTCATTTTTGCAAGATGCCCCAGTCTTCACCCTTTTGTACAACTACATCTAAAGGAAATAGGGGAGAATTTCCTTCGCAAACCTCTCACAGACCTTTCTTGATACATTGGGTGTTTCGTGTGTGCTCTGGCTGCAAGACAATTTGGGGAAGCCAATAACCTGCTTTATCAACCCTCACAGTGGAAGCAGGCCCTGCCCGCTGGGAAGAAGGGGGTGTGGTGAGGAAGCAAGGCCATTGAGTAAGTAACCAGCAGCGTCTGCCTCCATCAGTCATGACAAAATTAGGGTACTTAATTTATAAATGCACGAATATGGCCATTTCTCATCAACAGTGAGGTCTTGATATTATGTCGTGGAAATTGAAAAGAGATACACCATTTATAACACTCAGTTGCCACGATGGTGGCTGAGTATAATAAGTAAGATTGCTCGTCTCCAAACAAAGTTATTGCCTCTAATTCTCAGCCCGCTCATGTTTGCCATTGTCATCATTGTGATTCTCGTCATTACGGTGAATTATTCTCTTCAAATAACATTCATTTAGTTCCGTGCTCACACAAGATACAGTGTCATCTTTCTGCTTCTCTCAAAAGTGTAGCAAATAATGCTTTTGGAGAAATTAGAGTGTTGGGAGGATAAATGAGCTCTTGGAGGTGTATTTCATTGCACGCAATAGATGAGCTCCTGAAAAAGTCAAGTATACATTGAAGTTTTGTAAATTGAATCAATTTCGAATGCACTAGGGAGGCTTGGTATTTAAAGGAACACTGCAGTGATTCTGTGTTGTCAGAACTCCATTCGAAACTCAGATGGAGTCCCAAGTTCAACAGCTTTGTAAACTTGTATTTTTTTTCATGTTGGACTAGTCTTAAATTGGTTATGTGCTATATTATTTTTCAGAGAAAAGTCATTACAAAGCCAAGACTGTCCTCATTACTGTGAACATAGAACATGCAGTTATTTTCATTGCTATCTTAGTATTATCATTATTTTCATTATTATTCATGCTTTCAGATAAGTTTTATTTTATAATAACTATTTTGGATGATTCAAATAATAAAATCGCAAAAATGGAAAGAAAGCTCAGGAATCACATATGTAGTCATCTTTCAAAAATATAGTTCAACAAATGACTCATGTCAAACACATATACATACACACACACCCAAATAAAAAAAAGGAAAACAAAAGAAAGCAAAAAAAATTTTTTAAAGCAAAAGAAAAGAAAAGAAAAGAAAAATAACTCCCGCCCCACAGGTATCCTAAGGGGAAATACAAAGGGAAATACAAAATACCCCCCCCCCCACAGGTATTGTTAGGGAAATACAAAGTAACCTAAGGGGTGAAGCAGAGGTGAGGGGTGCTTCTTTCAGCTGGACGTACCCCGCCCCGGCGGCCACCATTCCCCTCATGGGAAGGCATCTAATGTCCCTTCCTTGTGCTGCAGCCTCTGGAATCCAACTGCTGGGCTCCAATCCTGCCGCTGCCACCTCCAAGGAGGCCCGTTTGGGTAACTGCTTGTCTTCTCTCTGTCTCAGGTGTCTTGTCAGACTGTCAATGGTGGGTCACGACAGTCACTGCCCCACGGCGCTGTGTGGGTGGGACAGGCTAGTCCCTGTAAAGCACTTGGAAACCCCTCTCCTGGAGCAGGCACGCGGGGCTTGTACCATTATCTCTGCAGACACACCTTCACGAAACACCATGACACGGACGGACGTCTATTAATATTTACCCATTTCATCCCCTGTTGTCAATGGATGAGCAGGGGCCCCGAGCAATGGACTGATTTCCCCGATGTCACGCAGGGAGGAGGTGGTGGAAACCATGCTTAGCTTTGGAGACCCACTCATGAGTTTTCCTGCTGAGGCTTGACTTAACTCTAGAGGTTATTGGCACATTATTCCAGGGACCCAAGGGCAAGACATACCGAAGCTCCACCTAGAACAGGACTTCTCAAGCTGGGCAGCACTGAGGTCCAGAGCAGCATAATTCTTTGTTGTGGGGAGCCACCCTGTGCAGTATAGAGTGTTTTCAGCAGCGCCCCTGGCCTCAGCACAAAAATGTCTCCAGAGAGTGCAGAATGTCCTCTGGGGGATGATATTGGGTGTATCTGAGAAGCACAAAAGATGGTTCCAGGGACACTTTTTAAAGAACCTACAGCTCCCCTTGAAGCTTACACCCCACACATGACCTCAGGGAACTTACCTGAAGCACAAGGCTCACTCCTGTGGTTCGCACGTGCGACAGTCTCACCGGAAGTCTCTGAAAGAGAAGGGCCACACTATGTTAGGTGTGTGAGCAGCATATTTATGAAATAACTACTCATCAGAATAATGCAGAACTTCCCCAAATGGGCTTGAATTTCAGGTTCTGAGTACTGTAAGCTGACACGAGATTGTGAATCTGCAGCCCACTGTTATTGCAGGCACCCTCGGAATCAAGCGAAGGGAATTTCCCTCCAAGCCTGCATGCTGAGGCTTTACTAAGCCAGTCCTGGGAGTTCTCAAAGCTCAGCTCCTTCCTTAACCTGAGCCTCCCCCTCCCCCATTTCACCGTCCCCCTCACCCCATCACATGCAGGACACTCTTGTTTATATACCTGTTTTGTATTTTTCAAAGGACTAATGGTGGAGAATACAAACTCAACTTATGAAACATAATTACCAAAAAAGGGGATGGATTTTTTATTACATTCTATTGTTTGTATGCTCCCATGCATACTACAACCTTAAATTTCTTACTAACAGTATAATTTGTATGTGGCACATTTTAGCTTACAAAGCCTCTTCGTGTATGTTACTGTCATATCACTCCACAACAAAAAGACTATCACTCCAAACTCAGCGGCAACCTACCCCACGTACCTGAGGTTTCACTTTCACGGTTTCAGTTACCTGAAGTCAATGGCACTCCAAAATATTAAATGGAAAATCTCAGGCATAAACAACGTATTCATCAGTTTTAAATTTTTGTGCCGTTGTGAGTCGTGAGAGGAAAACTTGTCCTGTCCTGCTGAGCCCCGCCTACATCATGAATCACCCCTTTTCCTGCCATGTCCAGGTGGTGGGTACGCTGCCTGCGTGCTAGTCCCCTCAGTCACCTTGTAGAAAGTCGGTCCGCAGATCACCCGTCACCACACCCAGTGCTTGTGTTCAAGTCACCTCACTTTACGTAATAAGGCCCCAAAGCCATTCACATAAGTTTTAGTACGGGGTATTGTAATTGTGCTATTTTATTATTTGTTACTGGTGTTAATCTTTTACTGTGGCTAATTTATAAGTTAAACTTTACTATAGGTTTGCACACATAGGAGAATCGTAGTATGTAAAGAGTTTGGTACTTTCTGTGGTTTCAGGAATCCACTGTGGGGGGCATCAGAGGTAAAGGGGGGGCTGGATCCTCTGAAGGAAAATCCATGTACTTCCACATTATTTCCTTTAACAATAATCACAGTTAAGGATTTTATTTGAACTCTGTTGCCATGGTTTGGAACTATGTGGAAACTACTTTTAGAGACTGCCTTTAGAGCCGGTAGCAACCTGGGAGCTACATCAGGGGAATAAGAACCATGCCTGTCTCAAGGCATTTATTCATCTGGTTGGCAGAGTCAAGGTCCATTTTAGGTATGATCTGGCTTCCCTGTCTCAGAAATAATTAAGGGCAGACTCACCAACCGAGGTGTTTTTGACCAGCCAGTAAACCAGCCCTTTCTAAGCCTTCCTTCAGCATACTTACATAGATCATGCACGGTTACAGGCCAGAAAATGTTAGAATTGAAATGAGCTCTGGAGATCATCTAAGATCAATGACTTCCGAATATCGGCCAGTGCCCCAGTACTAGGGCCGCTGCGTAAAATTTCTGCACAAAATTTTCCAGGAAGCTTTATAATAGTGTAAAAGCTCACATGGAGATAATGGCTCAGTACATGGAGCTCGTGGGTCTGTATTTTTAACAAACATCCCCACCAACTCTGATGTGCAACTGATGTGGTCATCTCACTCACTCTGTCAATGACCTTGCCCAGGGCCAGAAGTGGGCTGAATCCCAGACCTGCAGACTCACAGGCCAGCTTCCCTCCCATCTTAGACCATGTCTCCTTCCAGGAAACCACTCACCCATCAGCGCGGCTTTGGAATATCTGGTTGGCTCTGTGCCCCTGCAACTCTCCAGCTGTGAGAACTGAAATCAATGAACTTGAGGATGTGGTCTGCCCCAGACTCAGAGGTCAATTCTTTACTAAGGCCGGGAAACTATGCAGACCTCCAAGCCAGCAGCTCTGCATCCAGTCAGTTCAACTCTTGACAGGTTCTACATGTTATATATTTTAAACCAATTTGATGTGCCAAACTCTAAAAAAAAAAAAGAAAGAAAGAAAAGAAAAGAAAAGAAAATTCAGTGGTTATCACACTATAATTGGGGGAAGGCTTCCTGTATTTGTGCCCATATTTTTAAAAGTTTTGTATACCTCAATAAAGTATTAAAGTCTCATGGCTATAAGAAACAATTAAAAATGATTCAACAGAGCACATAATGATGCTCTCTTTATATAGCACATCTATATATATAGTGTGTGCCTGAGACTGATGCTGTTCACCATAGGGTTATGTCTTTCTCTTCCTAGATTATAAACGGAAGAGATAGCTAGCAGCAACATGATTATTCCTTCAATCTTATGTCCTGCATACCACTCCGCCCCATTCCTTGTACTCGGCGAAAGTTCCTAAATACATAATACTTCTGAATGAAGGTACCAGTTTAGGGAGCACATCTCAGCTCCCATTACAGCAGCTGCCCCCTGAGCCATTAGCGTGGCAGACCTGTGGGCGGGACCAGGGACTGGGGGGCATCTCTTGGCCAAGAGGCTGTGTCCCTGCAGGGAGGAGAATTTGACTCCCATGGCTCCCTAAAACAATTTTGCATCCTGGAACTTTGTGCACTTTTCAAATGATCACAAATGTGGCCTGTAATACTTACATTGTTTATTTCTAGCATTTCCCCATCTGGCAGGAAAATGCCATCTTATCCAGGAAAATCCTAAAGCCTTGAAAAACTGGGGCTCTGTGTTTCCAACAGTGTCCTCACTGGCTCTGCACACATCGAACTATTTAAACAACAAGCAGACCATCCAACCACCAGCTGACCTTTTAGGAGGAGGCCGGTGCTTTTACCACACAATACGCAGTGTTTCTTTCACCTGTGCCTTAGCAGATGAAAGATGTTCCCGGTCTCTGGGCTGGGAACATTCTGCCTGCATCCTGCCATCTGCAGTCCACGGCTCGCCCCCCTTCACACACACACACACACACACACACACACACGCACGCACGCACGCATTTTCTTTGTTCGCTTTTATATATTATTTAGAGGCTGCCTCACTGTTCCTTTTTTAGGGCAGTCTTCTCCGACTTTCTGGAGTCCGGATAGAACATCGATCTTTTTTGCCTCCTCAGAACACGACACTCCCGCACTGAAGGCACCTGCCACACTGCATTGCACTCGGCTACTTGGACATTTGCTTCACCTGTCAGATGCTAAGCTCTGTAGGGGCCCGGACCATGTTAGAGCTGTACATCATCCTGCCCCCGAATATCATGCATGCTCAAAGCCAACGTGAGTTCTCTTCTTAAGAAAGCTCTCTCTCACCCTGTATTTGAAGATATTAAAGAGGACTTCCTCTATTACTTTATTATGAATGATGGAGCACCCTTCCGAAAATCATGTTAGTTCTGAGTTGATCTCAATCCATAACAGTTTTGTACATTTACACAGTTCACTAACCTGATTAGCTTTTTTTTAAAGGTGAAAAAATAGCACCAGTGCTAGTAATTATTCCTGAGGATATGACCTCAAAATTGCAAGTACTGGAGGTAGTCTTAAGCCTCTTAATGATCATTTTACAAAAAGCAATACTGAAGGCAATTATGTTTTGAAGACCCCATTTCTACAGCGATGGAATGAATGGAGGAATAAGTTGCTCCAATGCTAAGGGAGTGGCCACTGTGGATCTGAAGCTACAGATTCAACACAGCTGAGTCTCTACTCAACAGGAGGAGAACACGTGCTCTGAAAAGGCATAAACACGATCGAGAAGAAACAACCCCCGTGAACGCTGACGGATGACGAGAATGCACGCGAAGACTGGTAGTACAATTGCTGACGTGTGAGAGTGGGAAGGAATGTTTCAAAATGAATATATTATTTATCCTTCATGTCAGTCAAAATATGCGTGTCAGGCTGTATCACCAGATTCTACACTCTAAATAGAATTTAACTATTTTATCAACAGACATTATTTTTATATTCACATTAGATAAAAACACCATGGGGGCTTTGTTATTACAAATATGAAAGATGATGTTGTTTATGGAAATGCCATATATTTGGAGGAAACACCCAGGTTTGTTGTCTGCTGAGCCAGTGATACAGGACTGTAACCTTTGCGCTTTGATGGTGGTGTCTAGATGGGCTAACTCACAATCCCTCAGACTCCCCAGAAGACCTGGACCATGTGGTAGTCAGAGCCTCGGGAGTTGCGGAGGCTTTCCTCACCCTGTGCATGTCCCACCCCTGCCCTCACCACGTATGCACAGGATGCACATGGGAAGAGGCCATCTTCCTTTGTCCCTCATGACTTGGTTGGTTGCAAAAGACCCAAATGGCTCTCCCACAAACAAAAAGGAAGTGACAGTCCTAGTACCTAGAAGAGTCTGGGGATATGACCCCTTGTGCCTCAACTTAGCCAGGGCTCTGAAGGTGTTACCAGGACTCTCTCTCTCAGCTGTGTTCTCAGTCCATGTGCGGTCCATCCCCAGGCAGACTGTCCTTCACAGTGAAAGAAAGGGCAGCAGCTTGGAGCCAATGGGCACACACTCCTGTTCTGTCCAGAACAGTCTCTGTGCCTGTTCTTTGCTCTGGGTGGATCGTAGTCACCTTGCTACCACAGCAGCATGGCTGGGGGACATCCCCAAAGAACACCCTCAGATGAGGGTGAGGAAGGTGCTGTTCTGCCTGGGGGATGGGAGGTCAGCAGTCTGAAGAAGGATAAATGGATGTATGCAACAAAATCAAATAGATACCTGCTCCATTTTTACTCATTCCTAGTTTTAGCACTAGTCCATGTTAATTGTATATCATTCAGAACAACGAAAAGAAGGAAAAACTATACATCACTCATGGCCTCATCCTTCAGGGGGATCTATGAACAACATTTTGTGGTGCTTCATGCTGATTTTTTCCACTTGTGGGATTTTTTAAGGTTTTATTTTTAGAGAGGAAGGGAGGGAGAAAGAGAGGGAGAGGAATATCAATGCATGGTTGCCTCTCCTGGGGCCCTCACTGGGGACCTGGCCCGCAACCCAGGCATGTGCTCTGACTAAGAATTGAACTGGCAACCCTTTGGTTCACAGTCTGTGTTCAATCCACTGAGCTACACCAGCCAGGGCTACCTGTGTAATTTTTGTACAATGGCAATCAGGTATCATTATAGATTCTGTGTTTCTACTTACATTAAATAATAAAAATTTTACCATAGTGTGAATAACCTTTTGTAACCAACTTTGACAGCTACATTAAGAGCATCTCATTTTATGTGACAATTTCTCTTGTGTGGATCCACCCACTGGTACTTGATCTCTGAGGCTGACATCTGTCTCCCGTTCTCTGTCCAGTCTTCAGTGATGAGTTTGGGGTCCACATATCTGCTAGGACTGCACTAGGGCTCAGTTTAGCTGCCCAGCCTCCGTGCCCAGACTCAACTTCCGCACAGAATGCTGCACCAGGACCGTTTTTTCCGACTTGGGCTGTTCCTGGAATGCTTGCTGTCTGCTGAGACAAGATTGAAGGACGGCTGGGCCCCTGGGTCCCCAGATCATCAGACCCTCGCCTTCCACAGGCATTGTGTGCAATAGCACTGGGTTTATTTCTTCCAAAATTACACACCGAACACCTGTTAGGTACCAGTCATTATGCCACTGCTGGGAATATAATGACAAGCAAAAACCTATATCTTCATCTTGCTCACGGTCTAGTGAGAAAGATAGACATTAATCAGCCTTAACTATAAAATCACCACTGTGATAAGTGCAGTGAAAGAGAGGGACATGGTTATGAGTGGTGGTAATAGGGGAATTTGATCTTCTCAGTTATGGTTTCTCTGAGGAAGGAGTGATTAAATTGAGATCTGAGGGCTGAGTGAGCAGTAACTAGCAAAAGTGATGGGGTGGAGAAAATAATTCAAGAATACAAATGAATCTCCTGATTCCTTGACTTTCTACCTTAAAATTGAATTCCTTCTCTGAGACCTTCTGTAAGAACCTTGGCAGGCAGGGAAGGATTTTCTGAGAAAATGATGTTTGAGCCAAGACCCCCCAAAATTAAGGAGAAATCCTCCAAGTGTATGAGAAGGAATGTCTCTGAGAGACGTGTATGCAAAAGCCCTGAGGTGGGAGGGTGCCCCCTGTGGCCCAGAAACAGCAGGAGGCCGGTAGCTGGAACAGTTAACCTTTTTGAAGTGAAGGGATGTTTTGAAGACAAGTTCAGACAGTGAAGGAGAAGACAATGCAGGTCCTTTGGGTCTTTTGTCTTTATTAAGCATTGAAAAGAACTTGAGTTTGAGTCAGATTAAATTGAATTTGAGTGAGATGAATCAGATGTAGCATCACGGAAAGGTTTTAAACAGGGTGACTTGATTGGACTTACACTGAGAAGAAACAGTCTGGCTGTGTTGGGAAGAGATTGAATGGAGTAAAAGCGGGAAGACGCAGAGCTCAGAGCAAAGTGTTATCCCTATTTTACAAAGAAATGAAGGTTCAGAAATTTGAACCCAACGAAAGTCATCTAATGCCTAGACTTGACTTACGTGTAGCTGATCCTTCAGTTCATGGTCTTCCTGCCGTGCTACAGTGTGTGGGGGAGGGGGATGGAAGGGAGATGCATACTAATTAGCAAAGTAGGATCATACAGTCCTGGAAATTTAGATTTTCTTTCACTTTTTCACTTAAGATGTCATATAGTCTCATAACTTTAATCACTTTTTTTCTGTAGCATCCTTTTTAAGGCCTATGCCTTCATCATTGTATAGATGTGCTGTCTTCAGAGAGTCCACCTCCTGTTGTCATTTTTTAAAATTGTAAACCTAAGGAAATATTTGCACCAAGATTTTTTTATCCTTTTTAGGAAGGAAGCCAAATATCCCAAGAAAAATATTTCAAAACCTGCTGAAGAATAGTTGATTTTCCATATGTGAAAAATCAATTTCACTTCTAATGTTGCCTTGGCTTTTTTTATTTTAAATTACTCAAAACAATGTCAAAAAGTCATATTATCATATTTTGTGAAATAAGCATGAAACTACCCAAACTACCAATTAAGCGGATTTGGAGATATAGCCAATATGTTCACAAGGAGAGGCAGCACTGTGTGTAGTTGAGATGGACATGTTTTTACATGTTAGTTAAAAAAAATCAGTGGGCAAACACTTATCTTTGCCCTCTGGAAAATTGGATCTTCATGTTTTCATTGATTTGATGATCGTTGTGATTTCGTAATGTTCACGGTTCTCTTTTCTCTTGTAGCAGTTTAGGACTGTTCTACCCCCATTCTCTTACCTATTACTTTTCTGGTCCAGTACAGAGCTCAGCCTTTCTTTCTAGGCTTTTCGAGTTTCCCTTGCCTCCTTTATTATCGTGTCTGGAAAAAAAAGAACTTTTTTCTTTCCTTTTTCTTAAGAGTTCTCAGTCCTGTGGACCTGAGAGAGCCCACATTATATAAGAAAAAACCATGACAAGCTTTCTCCTGGACCGAGGCCAGCAGTTGGGCCTTCTGCAATACTTCACATGGTGGAGCCAGAGATGGAAAACTATTCAATTAAACCTCTAGTTCACCACTGTAGTAACAGCAAGGCTATTTTTCCCACAGTCTTACCAACCTCAAAAGGAGAATAGAGTTGCACCAAAGTACCAGTTTTCAAGAGTATTCAACTGCAAAAATGACACTTTTCTATTTGCAAAAGAACTTGCCTTTGCTATTTTCTGGGACAAAAGGAAAGTTCCACTACCATTTTGGAAATCAATATGGCTTTTTCCTCTGTTGCCATCGGTCATTATAGGGAAGCGACTCATGTTGCTGAAGATGACTATGAAAAACGATTCCTGAGGTAGAGCCAGCTCTGCCCGCCCTGCGGGCAGCCGTTGGAGGCTGGGGACTGATGGCTGAAAACATGAGAAACATCCATTTCTAATGCTCAGTGTAACTATGCCAAGCAGTCTGCAGTGGAGAATTTTGAGCCAACATCTCCCAGAGCCCAGGGTAATTCCCCTCATCATTATCAGAACTTATTCAAGGCACTCTTCCTGAGTTCTTTGGCTAGCATGTTACAAAAATACAAGAGATAACTAAAGATACAGCTCCTGCCCAAAGAAGGATTGTTCTCTGCAGAGAAGAGACAGTACCTGTCTGAGGAGCTGGTTCTTACGGCAGTCTTACCTTACCGCCTTGTTTGGAGCTGGGAGGCCGCGCACAGCGCGAGGGGCTTTGGCATCCAGGAAGCTGGGCCTACTCAAGTTCGAGCTCTTGTACGTAAGCGACATTGGGCAGGCAACTTCAACTCTCTCAGTTTGGGCTCCTCATGTGTGGATGGGAAGAACAATTCTTCGCAAGGCTCTGACAAGGGTTAAACGAGATGACATCAGTAAAGTGCCTGGCACACTGTAGGCACATAGGTGGGGGAATGTGGGTACCCCTTCTATTCCAGATGAAGGCCAGGCCCTCCCCAGAGTGGCAGTGAGAAACACACTCTCAGAACTTCTCACTGCACAGACAAGGCATCACCACAGTAAGCCAGTTCCTTGGTTTGTCTATTCAGTTTATTTCAACCACCTATAATTGTTTCCAAATTATTAAATATATTTCAAATATTATATTATTCATTATAATACATCATGTGAGTGTAAAATTAATATGTAATTCTAGTACAAAATTAAATATGTGAAATATATATATCTACTGGGACTCAGACTAACTTTAATTCTAAACTCAATGGGAAACACCCCCAATTCAGGATTATAAAGGAAGAAGAGGTAATTAGGAACATAAAAAAGGAGGGCGTGTGATTTGGGATTAAACTCTCTCTTAAGAGGGAACCACAGGGTGTCCTGTTGGGAGCAGAGTGGTGTTTACCATTCTGGACTGGGCACCGTTGTGTCTAGGGTGCTGTGACATGAGATTCTTCTGTGGAAGCGCCATACAGTTTCCCCTGCCCACTTAAAGTCAATGAAGATGTTCATTTTTCTCACACTCAGCCAAGATGAAATTCCTTCTTTCAAACCCTTCATTTACAAAATTGGGAGTTTCATTTTTTGGGGGGAGAGGGGAATAGGTGGGTTAGTAAATGCAGTCCTTTACAAATAGTCATTCATTATTATTTTTAGATTAATTTTGTTGTTTCACTCTGCTGAGATCTTTTGAATTTTGAATTTGCCCACAAATACATTACGTATTCCTTCTAGTTGTATGTCACCAACTAATTTGTTAAATGTGTAAATATCTCTATCCCAGTTATCCATTAAAAAATTTTGCAATGGGGGCAAAGGTTAGCAGAGCCCTGCGTTAAGTTGCAGGAGAATTTTCAAAGCCGGCATTAATTGGCATTGACCTATTAATATAATACCACAGGAGTAGTTACTATAGATTTTACCACAATGTATCATTGTTTGGGTCATATTTTAACTTAGGTATTTACAACAGTATCGTGAGTACTTTACAAAATGCCTCACCCAAATCCAGATATGATTTACCTGTGATATTTTGTAGCTACGTCTTCAGTCTGCACTAATTTCTTCTAAGTGAACCCATGCTGGCTCCTGGTGACCTTGAAGCTTCTCCTGAGTATTTATAAATCATGTATTTGATCATCAGTTCTTATATCCGACCTGGAACTGATTTCAAGTTCACTTTCTTGTAGTGAGAAGTAACTGTAGCCCTTCCGTTTTTCGTGCATACCAAGGAAACTTGCCTATTTTTAGGCATATATCCCTCTCCTATTTGATGATTAAGAAAATGTTGATTTAGAGGTTTTTTGCAAGTATTTTTTTTTTTTGCACTGTAGAAAATATTTGAAGCCATGAATGTTGGGTATTTTTAGAGTGTAAGCCCTTTAGGACTTTCTCATGTTTGGGGGTTCCCCCCTTCTCTGCCTCTACTCAGATAACCTTCTCCTGTCGGTCACTGGGCCATAAAAGACGTCTGTCTTCTTTGTCTAGACTGGAGTCTGCTTGAAAGCAAGAACTCTTCCTTGCCTCCCTTTGAACAAGTAAGTTATCTTACATATGTAGTGGGCTTTGGGAAAGGTTTGCTGACTCATCATAATAACAAAGTCATTCCTTCACTGTCTTATCATCACACACCCAGAGTTAGACTTCTGATGACCTTTGCCATTCAAAAACTCAGATTAAAATCTGGAACTAGATAAAAGATGTACATTTCATGATAGGAAAGTGTGCTTAATCAAGATCAACTTTGCTTTTAATGGGCTTATTTAGGATCCTATATGTTGTAAAAGGCAGATACCCTCCTTAACCTGGATTCAATAATAAAAGGACTAGTTGACTCCTGTGACTGAGAAATCCAAAGGTGGGACTGGTTTCAAGCAAAATAACTTATTCCATTGTCACCAAGGACTTAGTTTCTTTCCTTCTATTCACTCTAATTCTATAGTGTCAGCTTCCTTCTCGTGTTCTATGTATTTTTCTATTGCTACTATAACAAATTACAAAGTTAAGAGTCTTAAAAACAGTACAGATATATCATCTTACCTCTCTGGATGTAAGAATTCTGAAAATGGGTCTTAGACTGCTACAACTGAAGTGTCCAGAGGGTAGTGTTCCCTGGGGAGGCTCTAGGGAAGAACCCACTTCTTGCCTTTTCCACTTTCTGGAAGCCCTTGCACTCCCTGCCCCGCAGTCCCCTCGTAGCAGCGGCATCGCACCGACCTCTGTCTTTGTCAGCATGCCTCCTCTGTGACTCCGACTTTCTGCTTTCTCTTCCCATTTTTGAAGGAACCTTGTGATTACAATGGGTCCAATGCAAAAGTCCAGGATAATATTTTTATCTCAAAACTCTTAACTTTATCACATCAAAGTCCCCTTGCCATTTAAATAATCTTCTCACAGGTGTCAGGGATTAGGGTATGGACATCTTTGGAGCGGCATGATTTCGCCTACCTGGTGTTCTCTCTGGCCCCAGAAGATTCACATCCACCCATATGCACACTGCATTCACCCCTTCCCAACATTCCCCCAATTTTTGATCCATTACATCATCAACTCAGAGTCTGAAATCTCCTCTGAATATCAGCTCAAAGGTCCCAAATTTCATCATCCAAATCACATATGGAGGGGGTATGGATATGATCCATCACTGGAGAAAATTTATGTGTACTTATGAAACTAGAAAACAGATTATCTGACTTAAAGATACAATGGTACAACAGGCATAGCCAACTAACCACACACATTCTTGTTTAAGAGGAAGGAAGCGGAAGAAAAGAGTTACTCACCCTAAGCAACGGAGAACTTCAACTAGGCAAACACCATTAGTTTTCAAGGCCTGGGGATGATTCTCTGTGGTTGGCCGTTCCACCCTCTGGGACCATGGCTCTGCCCTCTAGCTCTCCACTTCTGGCCTTGGACTCATCCTTCTTTTCTTCTTTTTCATGAAGGATAGCATATATACGCCTCTGATACCTCACCAGCCTGTTTTCTGCTTAAAGGATCTTAGAGTCCAATGTCCTCCTTTCACTTTGGTCTCTCTGTCCCTGTCGGTTCAAACTGGCAGTTTCCACTCTTATGACTTTCTCAAGAACCTTGTTGGTCTCCCATAGGTCTTGGGGATTCACTCCATTAGATAAAACTACCTCCTCCAGATCTTTCCTGGATGATCCCTTCTCTACTCCTGGCTTCTGCTGAAATAGCTGAGGGGATAAGAGAGTCACATGACTAATCTCCTTAGAGAGCCCTCCTCGTGCCTGAGTACTCTGACTTGTGATCTTTCTGAGGCTTGAGCAAAGGGTTGTGCAGTCACGCCCTTAGCTTTCTCTGGAGCACACTTCCTGGACTATGAAGTCTCTTCATTTCAGTATCGTTTGTAATCTGGATATGCTGAGAATTCTCCAGATCATCAACTCCTGGTTCTCTTTCTTAATGGCTCTTCCCTCAATCTAGCTCTTCTACTCTAATCCTCAAGGAGAAATCAGGTCGTACGTTTAACACTTAGAAAATCTTCTCAATTAATATCCAAATTCATCACTTATAAGTTCTGCTTTCCGCATCACTGTAGGCCACAACTGTGCTGTTTCCTGCCATTATATTGCAAGGATCCTCTTCCTTCCAGTCTCCAATGGCATGTTCCTCATTTCCTTCTGAGCCTTCACCAACACCATCTTTGGGTTCCGTAGTTCTACCAACAGTCTATATTCAAGGCGATTCAGTTGTGTTCCTATCATCTTCCTTAACATTTTTCCAGCCTCTGCCCTTTGCTTAAATCCAATGGCACCTGTACATTTTCGAATATTTTTAACAGCAGCACTTCACTCCATGGGGCCCAAATCTGGGCTAACTTCCTCATACTCCCATAAAAAACTGCCACACATTTACTAGTTTAAAACAACACAAGTTTATCATCTTATAATTTTGGATATAGAAAAAAGATCTTACAGAGTTGAGCATTGGCAGGGCTTGGTTCCTTCTGTAGCCTCCAGGGCAGAATCTGTTTTTTCCCTTCTCTGACTGGCAGGGGCCACCTACATGCCATGGCCCATGGTCCGCTAGCACCCTGACCCCTGCTTTCGCTGTCATGTCTCCTTTCCTGACCCCGACTTCCATTTTCTAGGAACCCTTGTGATTACATTGGGCTCACTGGGATAATCCAGGACAGTCTCTATTTATGATCCACAGGTTCCAGAGATTATAATGTGGACATTTTTGGAAGGGAGAGAGGGGAAATTATTCTGACTACCATGGGTTCTTCATAGGGAGCTGATGGAAACCCCAAGATTTCTTCTAAGCTAGTGCCTTCACTGAAGCTCAGAGGCTTCCATATTCCAGAGGGAAAAAGGATTTCTCCTAGCAGTAACCCCTTGGGAGACAGCCCCAGGAAATAGCTCCTTTGCTCTAATTAGCTGATGGGTTCAGCTCTGAATTTATCACCATGGTCAAAAGATAGGCTACTCCAAATGACTAAAAAGACTCAGGATGTATTACCTCAACCTTGTAGTTGAGGAGGAGGAAAAGCCTCAAAGCAAAACGTGAGAACTGTTACCAAAATAAGGGAGAGTGGATTCTGAGCAAGACAAACAAACAAACAAAACAAACAAAACAACCAACAGGTAAATGTCAACTAAAATACATCCCTTCACTCCATGACTGCAAATTAGCCAAAGGCAATGACCTTATCTTATTTATAGTTGTATAGTCTATATAGATATCACACAGCCCAAAAGTTTAACATAATAATTGACTTTCTTTAGTAAATGACTGAGTGGTGAATTATTGCAATGTCATGTTTACATGATTCAATTTTCAGTATAGTCAAATTGATAGCCTAACATATACCATTTGACTCGATGTTATTATTTTTGCCAATGTATTTCTAAAGAATCTTTTAAAGTCAGGTCATGATATTGGGAGAAGAACAGAAATAGAATAAGATAATCAATTTTCTGAATTAGGATAAGAAAAGCAATTCCATAATGGGGATCCTAAAAGAAATTACATGCTTTTAATTTGACTTATACTCTTGGGCTAATCTCAGAAAATCAATATTCCTGTTGACACCCTCCCCAAACAGCTACAGACACACATAACTTAGGGTACATGTAGTCTGAAGAAATACAAGTATCGATTAATTTGCTTTCAGAGCTCAAAAGTGTGTCTGGGTGTTTGTATATTTTATTGCCGGTTTAAATCCCAGAAGGGGACTCTTAAGCACCCAGTGTCATAAAGACTATGTAAAGAGCATTAACTATGCTAAACTATTTCCTGTGGTTCCCATTTCTTTTCTCTTCCTCTCTGATCTTTTGGTGTCTTTCTTTCCTGATAAGGAAGTCGGTGGGAAGCAGAACAGGCACTTCTGAGAAGAGGGATGAGGGGGTGCTCTCTCTCCCAGTTATAAATTGCCGTTCTGTGAATCAAAAAACATTGAAGCTGTTTCCGAGAGAAGGCTCCTCCATAATCAGTCTGGAGCCATCTCCCTGAGAAGGAGAGCATGCTGGGAGGTGAGTACAAGGAACTGTCGGAAGCCAGTTGGGGAAATAAACGAGTATCTAAAAGGAAGAGAAGTTGATGAGCTTTTGTAGAAGCTCATTGGTCAGGGGCAGACGGCCTGAACTGCTCAGGTGTAACTTAATTATTAGCTGTAGTGTGTTAGATGGAGCAGGGTCCATTAGAAAGGATTCAGACAGCCTGGGGCATTTTTGTATCTACTGTCCCACTTGGTGGACTTTTACCGATGAGGAGAACAGGGGTTTTATGACTCTCTCGGGAAGAGACGGAGACTCTTTCCTCATACTGTACTTTTTAAACCAGTGGTACTTTTCCTCATTTGGTAGGGGCATGTGTGAACTCCTTTTGCACATCTAATGAAAGCTAAGGATTCTCTCCCCAGGAAAAAAAATAGCATTGGCATAGAGGTCAGTCATTTTCCATAACATTTCAGGATATCCATGAACTCCCCGGAGTTTGCCAGCAGAGCTCTCCCAGAAAGACCCAGGGGCCCAGTCATGGATCCTTCTTCCAGACCCTCAGCCTACATCTCCAAGGACCTCATCCTCAGCAGAGGGGGGTGTTGAATGTTTTGAGAAATGGGAGGGTCACCGAAGAGTTCAGAAGGCTTTTTGTTTGGAGGTCACAGGTGCTTCTTACGTTTAACTTTTCCGAGACAGAAAGGGATGGGCGTGGCTGAGAATCCAGCCATCTTCCAGTTCTCACATCATGGGGCTTTCTCTGATGATGATTTGTTCTTCTATTTTCTGCGATATTTCCCCCTTATTTTTAAATAGCTAGTAGCATTTTTCTATTCTCAGAAACCTATATATTTGAGAGAGTGACAAGAATGTACGGGGAAGAGAAGGAAGGAATTAGACAATGCAACATAGTGAGGGATGGAGAGACCTGCAGCTGAACAGCTCCTCAAGAGACAGAACTTTCACCAGAGTGGCGCTTCTATTCATCTTCCTCCCCCCCAAACTTATTTGTTTCCAAGTTCACTTATTCAGCAAAAATGTATTGGCATGTGCGGTAGTTTGTTCCAAACCCTACGCTAGATCTGTGAGGGCGCAAAGAGGCGTGACTTTCAACCTGTCCTTCGAAAGGTCCATGCAGGACCTTCGAGGTCCTGCAATGGAGAGAAAATATGCAAAGAAAGTCAGCTTAAAACAGCTTCTTGGAAGGGCTTCACTGTTGGCCCTCCTAAATTTCCTGCTGTGTGTGTGTGTGTGTGTGTGTGTGTGTGTGTGTGTGTGTGTGAGAGAGAGAGAGAGAGAGAGAGAGAGAGAGAGAGAGAGAGAGAGAGAGATCTCGTGTTCCAGGGAGTGCAGAAGTGCCTCTTGTTCCCCCAGAGCACCTCCTCATTACATGAGCCATCAGATTTACTGTAATATTTTATAACTGTTCATTATGCCTTTTTCCCAGCTGATCACAAACCCCTCGAGGATAGAGGTTGAGTGTTATTAAACCTCCCGTCTCTGTTTCCTGGGAGCGAACAGGGTACCTGGGACGTGATAAATGCTCTAGATATTGTTGAATGGAGCGCTGAAATGCGCCAGAGAAGGGAGAACCCCGGTGAAATAAGGTGTCTTACAAAAAGAGAACCCTGGCGGTTAGGTCAGGAACAGTGGCCTGGCGTCTGTCCCTGTGTTTCTGGACCTCGGTTTCCCGCCTGTCCTAGAAGGGAGTTGGATCAGGTGATTCTTTCCAGATGGAAAATTCTACTTTAAATAGTGCTGAGGGCAGAAAGGAGGTGAAGCCCTGTCTACCTGATCCTGCTTAACCACCCGACGAGGTTTGACACTCGGAAACAGTTTTCGGGAAGGTGGCTGCACGGCAAAACCCCCAGACGCTCGCAAGGTTCGCCAGCTCCATTGACAAAAGTGACTTCCCACGCTTTGCCCACAGAGGGCATCCCTGCTCATTGATATGTAGACCCGGCGAATGCAGAGCTGGAAGCCTCCTCCGACCGCTCTTTTTTCCTCCGCAGCCGTCATCTCTCAGCCCCCCGCCCCCTTCCCGCGGAATCTTTGCCTGATCCAGTTCGTTTCCCTCCGGTCTCCACGTTTTCCCTTCCAGCCCTCCACTTCTCCGGATCAATGGATAGTACGGCTCCAAGTCCCAGCTCACACGCCGCTGGCGGACACCCCAGTAACAAGTGAGAGCGCTTCTCCCGCAGCCCTTGTCTCTCCTCCCTCGGTCCCTTTGGCTCTTGGAGGAAAAACGAACAGCATCCCCAGCTCTGGAGCGGATTTTTCTCTTCAACTTTACGGAGCTGAGGATAGGGTACCAGCCGCAACCCTTTAATGCACAGCCCAGCCACAGGATTGCTTTCCATCTCCTCTTGGTCGCCCCTGGATATTCTGTTTGTTGATGACTCGCCAGCTCCGCGGAGAGCCGTCTTCCCTCTTCTTGCTCCCTCAGTTTCCTTGAGTTAGTTTTCAAAGGTTTTGCGGGTCTCGGGATCTCTTGGACCGAATGGAACTTTTTGCTGCCTGCGTTTGCTGTTGATTCTGTCAGTGGACAAGGAAAAGGGCTCCGGAGGCAGAAGAGGCGCAAGGGAGGTGGGGAAAGAGGTGGAGGAAGAGGACGAGGAGGAGGAGGAGGAAGCCGAAGGGGCTCGGCGGGAGCGTGTGCATGTATGCATGGGTGTGTGAGTGCATGTGTGTGAGAGCCGCCGCTGCCCAGGACCCCCGGCCCCGAAGGTGTTGGTTGAAATATGGAGAATAGTCTTGGATGTGTTCGGGTACCCAAGCTGGCTTTTGTACTCTTCGGAGCTACCCTGCTCAGCGCACATCTTCAAGTCGCCGGTAAGCAGTTCTTTCCTTTCTTCTCGTGGCACCCTCCCACCCCACCCCCCCCCCCCGCCCCCGACAACACCTTTTCCTTTTCCTTCTCATTTCATTTGACCAGTGGTAGAATTGCGCAAGAAGGAGAAAGAGCGAAATGTTCAGCGCTTGCTCTGCGCCCCATTTCCTCACGGATGATAAAAGACGGGAAGACTTTTGTTTCTCTCGGGGGCGGAGGATGTTGGCGGCTGGGAAGAGGGGTGCCCCTTCGCTGTTTTAAAATCTGGTGCTCCCCAATCTGTGTTTTTGCAAATATTTGCCTTGATTTGGAGAGCTAGTGGGCTGGGGCAGGGAGGAAGCAGGTGATGGGGATGTCGTTGAAAGGAACTGGATTGCATTCTTAAAGCCTTGGAAACCTACGGAATAGGGGAATTGGGGCACCAGGGCCCAGCAGAGGAAATCATCGAGGGGGCCCCTGAGGAAGTCTGTTCAGAATGTAGGTGGTGGGGCTGAGTCGTGTGTCTGTGATCATAAGCGCCTCCGTTTGGTGATTGTGAATCGGGAAGGGACAGCTCCTGTGTTCGGTACTTCGGAGGAGAGGACCGCGGTGCCGAAAAGAGAAGAGGCGCAGAGTAGTTAGGAGGAAGGAGGCGTGCTCTATTTATTTATTTTTTAACGGTGGATTCAGTTCCCAAGCTTAGTCTCTTGATATCTCCAGGACACTTCCAAACTCCAAATGATTGATATTCCGGGCAACCAGCCTCTTGGCTCTGGCGCTTCGCAAGTGCAGTTTCTAATTAAAAATGGCAAAATTGTCTGGGGGATGGACTGGGTTATAGGAGGAGAAAGAGGGATCTGAGGCATGCTCGGGGCTGCTGCAGTCTCCGAATACGGAGCTGGAGGCTTCAACAGCCAAAAGAAATTTTTAAAAGAGCAAAACATCTTATTTTTATGTCCACTCGTTTTGCTGGGCCTCACCACAAGTGTAGATGGGCTCTGGGGGTACAGTGGGTGGCCTGGCAGGGAAGGAGTGGAGAAGAGCCGGTTGAGAATTCAAATCCCGTCGGAAACTACCTTTTCCCAAATCCAAAAGAAAACGAGCCAGCCGCTGGCAGGGGTCAGGCTCATTTGGAGTAGCTGCGCTCCAACCCGCGCCTAGGAAATTAACAGGGAATGGGAGGTAATTCGCAGCCAAGCACCCAGCTGCCCCTGAGCCTGAAGCTCTCGCTTTCTTGTTCCTGCTAAATGCTGCATAGCCCAGGGTTTCGAATGTGAACAGAGAATGAGCCCCCGCTGGTAGCTGAGGATTTAGACAACCTCGGAGTCAGCTGGAGGCTCCCCACATCCTGGTGCGGCCACGCACACGAGCAGGAATCCTAGCATCCATGCCTACCCTTACTCCTCACCTTCGTTTGATCTGACA
This sequence comes from Tonatia bakeri, assembly GCA_004024845.1. Taxonomy (NCBI): domain Eukaryota; kingdom Metazoa; phylum Chordata; class Mammalia; order Chiroptera; family Phyllostomidae; genus Tonatia; species Tonatia bakeri. The sequence goes on along the minus strand of PVIA01000356.1, from coordinate 113,334 downwards.
GTGCCGGAGAGCGCGCGCGCGCGCGCGCGCGCCCCTGTGGTGCGCGTGTACTGAATCCGAGCTCAGCAGACTGCCGGGCTCCCTCCCTCCCTCTCCCTGGTCCCCTCCTCCTGGGCTCCACTCTCCCAGAGCTTTGTCCTCCCCAATTACTCCTGTCGAAGGTGGGCGGGGGTCATCCCTGAAGTAATGAATAGGTGTCTTTTTAAAGTTCCCTCCTTAATACCAGCAGACACTAGACACTGCTGCGAAAAAGATCCTTCTTCTGCACCTAAGATTGCCTCTCGCTTTCTTGGCAGCTTGGGAGACCGCCCAGGAGGGGGCTCCTGGGGAAGAGAGGGGAAGTTCAGAGGGGGCATTTCTGTCTTGGTGGAAAGTCTGCCCGCCCGGCCTGAAAGGCATCAGGCAACGTGTGCAAGAACGGACAATGATGTTTTATCGATTACACTAAAATATTTTAAAGCCATTTCCCAAGTGACTTTGTCTAGTGAAATGAAATAAATGTAAACAGATTTATGTATGTTTTACTAATATCTACATGAATTAAATATCCTTCTTCTCACTGAAGTTTCTTGTCCAAAGAGTTAATGTAACTGCTTTAATTTCTTCTGCAGCAAACATGTCTGTGTCTGAACAGGAAGACAAAACTGCACCTGCAGAAGGGATGTGCCTGTGGGTAGGCATGTGGGTACAAGTCTTTAAGCTTGTCTATACTTTTAAATTTCTTCCTGTTATTTGTGAGTGGACTGTGATGTAGTTCGCACAGGTCCTGGGAAAGTGAATAGTGCAGTTTTGAGATGTTGTTAAATCACTCTGGTCCTTTGCTCATTAATCTGTTTCTCCTCTTTTTCTTACAATTTCCCTTCTTAAGGAACTTGCCAGGGAATTGATGCTGAAGAAAGCAGAGTTCCCTTTATGAAAGGACCAGTAGGAGGTGCCCTTAATAAGGCCAAGTGTCTACTGGCAGTGCAATTCCCATTTGGCAAGATGTTTTAAAGACTTTGTTGATGGGTGACAAAGGACATGGAGACTAGCAGTCACACTGGCTATTCTCCCCCCTCCCGGATAAAGTCTGAAACTGCTGTAGACTGTTACGAAATTGTTATGCACTCACAGATGGCATCCCTGAGCAGTGTCAGCAGAGGATGAGGACTTGATGCTGGAGAAGGAGGTGGACGATGGCTTTTTAGCTGGCCTTTGTAAGATGGCATGTTCTTATGTACTTGACTTGAGCACCAAGCAGAGGTGCTAAGTAGAGTCCCAGGATCTCAGATGAGAGGAAAATTTTAAATGTGAGATGCTAATGAAGGAGATAGCAGATATACATGTTAATTGATTAATTATCCATATGTGTGTTTGGATTGCATTCCATTGAAAAGAAAAGCTATGAGAGTGTATACAGTCTGGTGAAACGAGGCTCGCTGCCTGCACTAAGGCCTTCTTCTCCCCTCAATCAAGCCTGATCAGATGCCCCATCTGGGTCAGCTGTAGAGTGGAGCATGGCAGGACCCCGGGGCTCCTGGGCAGCCTGGCTGCCCACTCCTCTTGGAGTGCTGCAGCGTAAATCACCAGCGACCTGTCACGGCATCCATCTCCCACACAGCAGCAGTTGCCCTCTGAGTTATGAAGCATGTGAAACAGTCACCACATGTGTTATATGTGACTATATTAGGCTTAGTGCATTTGCTTTAATGCTCTTAAAAGCTGGGCTGGCTTGAGCCGCTGTTAGGCATTTCTTTTCTGGGGAGAGATTTATAACTTCTCAGCATGTATGACTTGCATTTATTCTCTGGCAACTTGACCTCTCAGCAAACTTTTTTATTGTTTTCATTGAAGAGGAAGAGCTTTAATCTGATCTAAATTCCTGAGTGAAGGCCTGCTAGAAGTTTCTCCTAGAGTACAGGGTATGTGCAGACTATTGGATGGTTTTCTCAGCCAATGGGAAGCTTAATAAGAAATTGGAGAGGTGATTTTTTGGGTAAAAGACAGTATTTCTACTTGTTTCTGGAGAGGGAAGGGATCCCCAGTACTCAAAGGGAACCCACCACTCTAGTTATCCTCAAAAACATGTTTTATGGGAGGAAACATTTCCTTCTGTCTGGCTTGTGTTTCTTCTTTCGTTCATCCAATCGTCTGAGAGTCTTCAAACGCACGTGATTTGCTCCTGGAGTTTTTGCACTGCACGCAGTGGAGTCCTGTGGTACGGGCTCCCTCCTTGGGAAACTAGCCCTGATTTAAATCTCGACTTCCCCAATGAAACACTCATCTTTAGGTGGTGCTGCCTGTTTGCGGACTGTGCTGAAGTTTCTGAACAGAATGTTTCTTTCCGTGGAAGCCTGAGCTCTAACGCTGCATTTTCGAGCAAACGTTCCTATTGTGTGTTTGGCAAGTCTGCCATCCTAAACTTCACAGGTGAAACTTCTTCCTCACGCTCCTACCGGGCAGTACCCTCCTTGTCAGTTTAGGAGAAAAGAATGCAGTTGTTTCTGGCATTTTCTTAAATGGAAACACAATCATACATATACTGGGTGGAGAGGTTTTCCACCCTCAGTGCCACCTCCCCAAATCTATGACTTTGGGGTGAATTAAGATAGTGCTAATTACACTGAAACTTCGGAAACCACTGGGATTTCACTAGTGAGGCTCCTCCTCTTAGTGGGTGATAGACCTTCCCACCAGCTAAGAGACTGCAGCTCTCAGAACCTTGCACCGCACACGTTAAGAATACATTGCTTGTTTTGGTAGCTGTTACATAGCTACCAGCTCCAATGACAATTTTTGATGGATTAATCTACCTCCGATGATAATCTCTTAGATGAACTGTATTATGTAAATTTGGGGAAGACTTCTTTTGCCTGAGTAAGAAGAATAATGACATAAACCCACCGAGGATTATTTGATTAATTAACTAAAGATAAAAAGTCACTTGGTTCTGGAAACATACAGTAATCCCTAAAGAAAAGTGATAAACACTATACACATTTACAATTCATAAAGTATAAATGTGGAGTTGTCTCTTCTTTAGAAAGTGTTTTTGTTCATATGATGATCCAGCGGAGGGTTGGAGAGCTTCATGAATTGTCAAGACAGTTATGTGCCTTTATGAGCTGTAGCCTGCGATCTTAGCACCTCCGGACTGAAACACACTGACTTCGGCATCAGCGTGATGCCCAGTGGACTGTTCTGCAGGCTGCCGGTAGCCTTCTCTCCAGCCTGTCTCTGCAGAGTCACAGCGCTCATCTCCAAACTGTGGAATCGGCGCTGCCTCTTTTGCTGCAGCCCAGGACAGCCCTTCCCACTGTGGCTCCAAGGCTCTGATCTGGAGGCACAGTGTTTTATGTGCTGTATTATGCTTTGTAAACTCACAGAAATTTGCCTTAAAAACAAATGTTCAAATTTGCATGAGGGCTGCTTCTAGTGGAGAGTTAAGCTGTACTCTGGAAACAGCCAAGCAGTTCTCTTGGCGCAGGAGACTCTAACTAGTGGCCCCTCCTCCAGTGTTGAAGGTCAAGAGCTCAGGAGCATCTGAAGAGAAAGGGAGCAGTGGGAGACAGATGGTAGGTGATGCCAACCCAGGCAGACAAGCTTTTCAAGAGGGTGTTCTCAGGTTGGGACTTTGATTTTCTTCAAGTTACTACTTTTCAGAGATCAAAGCATTTCTTAGTGGTATTATAATATCAGTAGCATGCACTGACCCAAAGCATTTAAGATATTTTTCTCCAAACCAAGACCTCAAGTAAAGCAAATGTTAAGCTAATTAATAAGAATGGAAGAACACCCAGCTTCTTTTTCCTGTGGACCAATCAAAAACATGCACAAGGAAAAAAAAATCGCATGTTACTTATAGCAAGTGGGTGATAGCAAAAAATAAATTGCGTATGGTTATGCACCTTTACAAACTGCAGCACCAGGTAAATTACAGCACAATTCACTCTCACACCTTTGCTTGCTCCCACACTAGAGAGTTGATTCCTTATATTTCTCTGATTGAGCACTGCACTAATGTGGAAATATAGGATGGCTGATTGATGATGAAAATTACCCTAGTGCTCTAAATTGCTTTGACAAATTTTAGCCTGAGATTAAAAAAAAATGAAACAAAACAGGCCCCTTTAAGTCAACTATTGAGTAAGTATGTTTTTCTTGGTGGTTTAGAAATGCCTGAACTCCGTTCAATGGCATGGTTTAAAAATACATAATAATGTGTACAATTAGATATTCCTTTTTTTCTATTGACAGTAATTTTCCAATGGTGATACTGGTACATGCTATTTTTGTAAATAGTTCCAAACAACTATATTATTCACAGCTCTATTTTCTCTGGGGGTGGGGGAAGGTTCAACCTGATAATACACAAACCTCTCCGTATTTATTGATCATATTTTTAAAAGTCCATTGTTATGTAATGACCTAGGGTGGGAAAGTTTCTCTTGTCTGCTCCATTTTGTGAGCCCAGTGCCTGTAACCTACTTATTTTGTGATGTGCTGTAGTTTAACTTCATGCATTTGAATTCCGTGACTTCTTGCTTGCTCAGTCATTTCTCAGTTGCAAGGGAAGGAGGCCCTTTCTACCATTTGTGATTATTATGATGGGACCTAACAGGGGGGCAGGCACTTCACCCTTGGACTTGACTCATCCTTTAAAGATTGGTTCTAGCCAGAAGTCTACTCTTGAGAGTATTTAGGACAAACTTATTCCATGAATCTTTAATGATGAGTCTTTATGCTGAGATCTAATGAAAACACTGACTCATTACTGTAGTATTGTGATCTGATGAGAGGCTTTATCAATACGACATTATTCTAGTATCTAAAGTGTCCTTAAATCTGCTTTTACAGTTGTATAAGAGAGAAAAAGGAGTTAAATGGTTACTCAAGTCGATTGTGTAGTGACTAAAGTTTCTTCTGAAACAACATTTTAAAATTTCACTAAATTTTCATGCTCTTTAAAAATATTTATCCACTCACTTAGCTGCCTTTTAATTACAAAGGCATAAGCTACCCTGTCTTAAATAGATCAAGGGCATCACTGTGGCTCGGTCATTATATTATCTAATATTATAGGGATGGTTTCTGAAACTATTACATCAATAAGGGCTGTTTATTTTTCCATTATATGGCCATGGGCTGCTACTTTGGTTTTCTTACGATTTTTGATTTGTATTCCTGATTTATAAAATGCATGTTATGTACTTGCTTGTGTCCAGCTTGGACTTCTCACTGTCATAAGACTTACAAAGTGGTCCTTCTCTTTTCTATTTTTGATTTGCTGAGAACTAGGAAACTAGGTTTTGTTGGGACTGTGTCTAAAGAAAAAGAGGAGATTCTAATTGAGGACCTACATCCCTCACAAGAGGGGAAAAAAACAATTGGTTTTAACTAATGGGTTTGTAGTGTTTCTGAAACCCGATACTACTTCGTAAACCATTTTTTATGGTGCAATATGTTTTTCTTTGTTAAATGGGAGTGTAGACTAGATAGCTTGTAGTTATTGTACTAGTTTCAACATTATATGATTTCTTTAAATTATGAACTATATGCTATGTACATAGTGTTTTCATAATTAAAAATAATAACATCGATGATCACAATAACAACAATTATAATGAAACATACCCAAGTACCTTTTAGCAACTTTCTTAATTTCTGTTATTTGGTCCCTTGCCTTTTTTATAGTTTTGCCACATATGTATTCATCATTAACATATTATTTTATTTTGCCTGTACTTGACCATTATAAAATAAATATATTTTTGTCTTATTTGTATTTTTCAATATTAAATAGTTGAGATTTATCTATGAGGATGCATATTGCTGTATTTCAGTCACTTTCTCTGCTATGTGATATTCCACAATATTAGTTATATTTTATCCAACCAACCATTGATGGAATATTGGGACCTCAGTATTTTGCTATAGCCAGTAATGCTGCCATAAACATTCTTGAACATGTCCCCCAGAACAAATTCACCACCATTTCTAGGGTGCATCTCTGGGACTGGAGTTGCTGAGTCATAGAAAGGGTATCTATCTTTATTTTTAGGATGAAGTGACAGAAACTCCTTCCAGAAGCACAGAAAAGTCCCCTTTGTTCCATGTTCCCACATATAACTCAGTGTTGTCATATATTTAAGTTGCCCACATCTGCTGAATATGAATTAGCGTCTCACTATGGTTTTACTTTTTCTTTCCCTGACTGCTAGTAAGGTTGAGGATTTTCCCCCATACATTTATTGTCCATTTGTGATTTCAGCAAACTAATTCTATGATTCTTTTTCTCCAAGTAAGTAGCCACTTGCTTTAAGGCATCAATATTATAAGTAGATATTCTGTTTTTTTTCCCCCTAAGTAGCCTATTGCTTTTAGGCATAGATATTTTCAGTAGCCTAAATTTTAGAATGTTGTAGCCTGCTACTGTCATACTTATTTCAGCCAGACTTTCCTTAAGCATCTTTTCAGAATGTACGTGTATTTTAAACTGGAAAGGAGACCCTTAGCTACCAGAAGATTATTGACTATCTAGAGTAACTCATACCTTCTCAGAACCCTACCTTACTTTGTTTATTATGTCTTTGTAACATACTACTTCCAGGGAAGCAAGATGCTGGGGTGCCAAGCTTAATGTAAGGAACAGTAAACCCCCCACCGAGAATATCATGGTACTAAAAGATGGCTCCACCACAGAATTATAATGGTAGATGCTAAATCCCAATCTGACCTTTTGAACTTGGTTATGTTTCCCACACAGTAAAATGCATAGGTCCAGGATCATAGTACATGTGTGACCTTGGGCTTCAAACAAACAACCAAGCTTGCACATGTGCACACACACACCTCCCAGTTTCTGTTTGGGTTCATCATCGTTGTTTCACTCGTTCCTGTGTGATGGGCTAAGGAAGGGCCCTGGATGAAAAATGCAGCATCGGATGTGCTGGCATTGGCTGCTCTGTGTGCACCAAGGCTGAAGCATCTGAGCAAACCACCTGCATCGGAACAACACACCCAGTGCATTGTTCCCACATCTTTTCTCAGCCTTACGGGATCCCAGAAGAATATACATTAGAGAGAAAATCTGCAAGGCTTTCTCTTCTGTGTCTAATGTCTGGGCAGGGCTATTCCCTGCAGGACAATTTCTAGTTCTTTTCTCTCTCTGGTTTGAGACGTCTCCAGGGATGGTTTGCTCACTGGCCCCTGGGGAAACTTCGCAGCAGCATATCAGCTCTCGCTGTTAAAAATGTGCTTTCAGTTCACCTTAGACAACCCTGCTCTAATTGTTCTTTCTCTTGCTCCTGCCACCCAACTCTCGGTTCCCGTTCTCCTTCCTCATTGACGCTCTTTCTGTGCTGAACTGTGTTAGGTAATTCAGCCATAAGTCATTCTGTTCCACCCCCGACACACACCTTAGTCTTTATTTAACCAGATTATAACTCTTAGTGATTTATTCTTTCCTCATGCTCCTCCAGAAGCTTAGTCGTGTTTATGTCCTACCTGATCTCCCTGTAGTTTGTTTATGTCTTTCTGGTAATCAAGGGCCCCAGATTTAATGTGCTTTTCTCAGTAAGCTCTTCCAAGTCATGTATAGAAAGTGGAAATTTAGCATAGTCTTCAGCTTATTCTACAGGCATTCATGGGTACCCATGCTGCCTTTCTTAAAATCCGTGTTCTTGTTTTTTAGGTGGGACTCTCAATGCCTAACAAAATCATTGAGGTATTATAAGGATCACGTAAGATCAATGAATTTGACTCAAGGTAATAGATACTGAATATTTGCTGGTTACAAAGAATTAAATGAAAGGCCTAAATTTGTTACAAAGAATTAAATGAAAGGCCTAAATTTGTTTCTGTTCTCCAAGTGTTTATCAGCAAGTCAAGGTGATGGGCACAGACACAGCTGAAGAGCATACGAGGCAGAACAAAGTACTCATTAAACTAAAAGAAGCACATGCGAAGTGGGGCTGACTCTGGAAAACATCAACTACAATATTTGTGCTTTGTATCATTAATATATTAATGTTAGCCAGATGGGCTGGCAGAGCCAGTTCATTCATCCTTGTATCCTTAGATCAGCCAAAACAAAATAAAACAAAAACAACAGGAGTGGAGCGTAAAGAGTTGTCAGTTATGTTTAAACCAAGCAATGGGTATGGTCAGAATGAGGGTATTGGTGTTTTTCTTGGCAAATTTTGCAGCCTGTTGCTATGAATACATCCCCAGCCTTCCATGACTCTGTGCTCAGATGATGATGGAGCTTTGAGTATAGTGGGATGGAAATGCTAATCAAGGAATATATTAATAAATACCCAATTTCAAATGTAGTAAGGCTTTGAACACAAGAATGTGTTGTAGGAGAAAACTCAACTGAGGAAAGAAGGCTTCCTTGAGAAAGTTGTGATGGCACCCAAAGAACCAGGTAATTAAAGAGGGGTTGCTTGGGAGGGCCAGGAAGAGAACGCTAGGTAAGAAAAGTGTGTGCCAAGGCTCTGGAGTGGGAGGAAGCCAAGTGTGTTCAGAGAGGATTGGTGCACACAGGGCTAGGAGGACTGAGCAGGGTGACAGCCGAGATGAGGCCTGAGAAGACCTTAGGATCCTCTCTTGAACATGGTAGCTACTTGTACTCAGGACTTCTGTACTCAGTACAGAACATGGTAGCTACTTGTACTCAGGACTTCTGTACTCAGTACAGAAGTCCTCCCATTATCTGCCATGTCCTTTCTGTGGTTCCAGTTAGCTGCCATCCACTATGGTCCAGAAATATTAAATGGAAAATTCCAGAATAAACAATTCATAAACTTAAAATTGCATAACATTCTCAGTATTGTGATGAAATTTTGGCCTGTCCTGCTAGATCCCACTGGGGATGTGAGTCTTCCCTTTATCCAGCATCTCCATGCTGATGCTCCCTGTCTCTTAGTCACTTAGTAGCTGTCTTGGTTATCAGATTGACTGTCCTGGTATCATAGTGCTTGTGTTCAAGTCACCCCTATTTCACTTAGTAATGACCCCAAAGAACAAGAGTAGCGATGCTAGCAATTTAGACATGCCAAAGAGAACCTATAAAGTGCTTCCCTTAATGGAAAAGGAGTGCAGGTATAGGAAAAACATGGCATACATAGGATTTGATGCTATCCATGGTTCGAGTGTCCACTATGGGTCTCAGAAAGCATCCTCTGAGGATAAGAAAGACTACTGTAAATATTTTTTGAATGAAATAAAATGAGTTGATGACAAAGACCTTTTTCCATTCTCAGCAGAATCATTAAAAAATTAAGCAAATTACATAGGCAGTCCTTGCCTTGATTTTCTTATTAACCAGCAGATGTGAATTTATGAACCTGTCTATCCTGCTAGAAGATATCCTGCCTAGAAGTACCTCATGGGGTTGTTGTAGATTAACAAATATAACCCAGGCAAAGCGACTTTGAAAAGTATAAAGTTAGACAAATGCAAATGGTTATTAACAAGCGTGTGTCCCAGGCTACTTCTTTGGAAGCTATCACTGAGCAGAGAAAGTAGGGCTTTCACTTTTTTTACAGAAGTTGGTTTGGCATGGGATTTTTCTTTTTCCTGTGATCTCCTTTGAAATGTGTGCCTGATCACTCTTGCTGATTAAAAAGAAAAAAAATGAACATAAGGTTTAAAAATTTTTCATGTTGCTTTCTCAATATGCTTCTTGCCTATACATTTTCTCTCTATTACTGTTTCTTAAAAATATGGATGAATGTTCTCTTAGATTTAAGTTACAGCTCATTTAGAAGTCATTGAGCTTGCAGCCTTTCCTCTACCACTGTAAGTCACCAAGGAGTTGGAGCATGGTCCTGTGGTCTTTGGTCATGACGAGACAGGTGGCACAGCCTAGGGAGAAAAGCCTGCCAGCTGGTTGCCTTGACTTTGACTTATTCATCTATAGAATAGAGACAAAATAACCTCTGTGGTTTCTAACTCTAACTTGAAGAGAAACTCACTCCAACAATTAGATATATAAAATATCTATTCCATTGCCTAGCATCTAATAAATGCTTCCTAAATGCTAGCTATTTTTGGTGTTATCTTCATAGGGGCTAGGTTTCTACCGAGATAGCCTTTACAAATAGAAAATTTCACAGGCACAGTTAGGCCACTCTAGGACCCTCCTCAACTTTACTGTTGTAGTTGATGATTTTAAAGGCTTAGATATAAATAAGATAGACCCCAGCAGCAATTTTGAAATCAAGCACATGCCTTGTATAGTTGGCCATGGTTGGGCAGGTCAAGGTCCATGCCTTTGCTAGATTTGGAAGCTAACAGGTTCAGCTAAGTTAGACCTGACACAGTGCAATACTGATCAAACTTGGCACCATTATAACACAACTCCTGTGGATTCCTCATCCAAGCTGACCTCTCCCATTAACTTCTCTCTGGTTAACCACAACCATTTCCCACAGACCCATTCAGGCACCCACTCAGCATGAACACGTAAAAGCAAGCACTTGCTTGGCCAGTGTGCAGAGCTGGGTCTAATTTGTCTCGAGGGTCTTCTCTCTGGAAGAAGGGGAGTCATCTTGATTGTGCAGGAATGCCCAACCCTACTTCCTATGAACTGATTTAGAATCTCTTGGATGCATCTCAGCACAAGCATTTTTTAAACCTCCAATGTTCATCCAAGTTTGAGAACTTGTATCTGTGGGTCCAAGAGCTAGCAGTTTTTGCATCTCTTGGGAGTTTGTTAGAAATGCAGACTCATACCACATACCCAGACATACTGGGTTAGAATCCCAGATGACGGAGAAACATTGGCCCGGGAGACTGAAAACCCACTGAGGAAAGTGACCCTCTTTCTATTTCTTTGTAACATTCTAGTTAATGGGGAAATGTTCTTTTCCATACTAGTCTGGCTTTTGCTTGAAGGCTTTTTGGAGTGTGCTGGCCTCAGGAGTTGGTCTTGTAATGGCAAAGTATGCCAGCATCAAAGAGTCTTCCGTTTTGTGGTTTAGTGTATTTCTGGGAGGCTATGACATGTTTCATTTCCTTGAGATTTAAAGCCCTTGAAAATACTCTGAAAATTCTCTTTGGGTGTTTCATCTGCCTTTTCTCTTATTTTTTCATCAATGCTGAAGAAAAGAAGGAGCCTTTTAAAAGAGCCTGCTGGTTTTCATTCCATATTTTTCCCTTTCTCTGACTCCTTTCCTTCTTAAATATTCAGACCCAGGAGAAATGGACAGTCACTTGAAAGGACCACGGGGTCCCTGGGTCCTTCTCCCCCCTCCCTCCTCTGCCTCTCAGGTCTGATGCTAAAATCACACAAGCACTCAAAGTGAAACCCTGACAGGTGCCCCAGGGACCCCATGCTGAACCTCGCCTTTTGATTGGGAATGTTCTTCAGGGCATGAAACACACCAAGTGCTCATTTGCCTGAGAGTGTGTGGCTGGAGAGAAGGGACATAACGGTGGTTTTTGAAGAGTAAAAATTTACAGACAGAAAGCTCACTGCGAGGTGTCGAAGCTGTTCCTCTGCCCAGCCTGTTGGAGAGAATAGCGTTAACTGACATGCTCCAAGTCAGACTGTACACAGGAAAACGTGGGAGCTCAGCTGTGCGGATCACATCAATCTGAATGAAAATCTCCAGTGTTCCTCCTGGGGAGAGAAGTTTCTGCTTAGCTCGTGAACTGTAGGCCCTTTTCTGGTCCCAGAAGAAAATGAGTGGGGCTTTTGTGAAAGGTTATGTAAGGCTGCTGGGTTTTTTTTCCCCCTAGAGTAAAATCCTATTTATACAGGGGTGAAACTGCCTCTCAGAGAGAAAAACACATTTTATTTCCTATAGCTTAGGAAGGATAATTTAATCAATCCTTAAGAAAGAATTAAAGGAAAAGAGGAAGGACAAAATCGCAGGCAGTGAGAGTGGGATGTATGAAAAGGAACAGGAGTACCCATATACCACCAAAAGGTTTCAGTTTTAATTCCTGGTGAGGGCAGGTATGGGAAGAAAGTAATCAATGTTTCTCTCTTTCTCTCTCTCTTTCCCCTCCCTCCTTCCCTCCCTTCCTCTTTTTCTAAGATCCATGAGCATATCCTCTGGTGAGGATTAAAAATAAAAAGAAATAGGAGTATACAGAGCTTCGTCATTGCCCTGGCCCTTGTTTCTGCACCTTTTATAGGGTGCCCAACCATTCCTATTGGCAGGGATCTGAGTGGTTTCCCAGGAAGCAGGACTGCCAATATCAACAGTAGCATCATGCAGGTACACTGGAATGGTCCATCATCTTCAATTAGGTAACGTGGTGGGGACGGTAGCAGGAAAAATACTGAAATGTGTTCGGCAGGGTCGTGGCATTTTAGACAACATGCTATTGGTCGGATGGAGGAATAATTAGGGGGAGCAGCAAGGCCTATTGAGGGGGGGCTGTTTAAACAATTCAGGGAAGTGCGGTACCCATTTGGAGGTTAGAAACAACTTGAGCTATTATCTGAGTCATAGAGTCCTCACTCCTAAACCTGTGCTAAAGTAAAACCTGATGTTCGACACTGAAGGTGGTTTTCTTTTTTTCCAACTATCTGGCCAAAAAGCTCAGAATCAGCTTATTTTCAATATCAGGATATCTTCTGGAGATGGTAGGATAATGTTTTTATTGAAAAAGTTATGTCTAAAAGACATGTTTCATTGTGCCTACTATAAAGCTCGGTGCATATTGATTATTCAATAATACCATCATTCAATTGATTTCCATATAATGATTATTCTCAATTTGCCCAGAATTTCAAGTTGCTCTTATGCACAGGACATACAAAGTTCAGTTAAGGATGTGTTAAATTTCAGAGTACTCAGTTTTTAACTACAGAGAAGTTTATTCTATTCTTTCCCTCTCCTTTTGCTGGATTTTTTTTTCTTAACATGTCACTATCACTAATTTTGCTGGCAGTACTCCAAACATTTCATGAAAAATTCAAAATCAAGGCAATCCCACAAAAACTAAAATACGAATTTGTGAACTCTATAGAATTTTCTATCTCTTTAAGCCCTGTTACTAATGCATCTCCAGAGCTTATCAACTTATACATGTGGAAATGGAACAAGATAAAGTAGGTGAATAATTATATCCCATATAAAAATCCCAGGGATAGACTGTTTAATTTTTAGGAGAGCCATTCTTGAGGACTGGAACGAGTTGAAGAATTAAAATCTTATTTTTGTAGAAGGCAGTGGAAGCCAGGACGAGCCAGCGAGTTAACAAAGGTACCCAGAATGAAAAGGTCAGTACTTGGTGTGTTGTGGTGTGTCAGTCATGCAAAAAAGGACCCCGGCGACTGTTTGAGATGACTCTCTCCTGGTGCCGACGATGACACAGTGAACTGAGGCACCACATCACGAGTCTGGGAATGAGCGTCACGAAACGTTTCTGCACACAGGGGGTTACACCTCGGCTGTACCAAGAATGAACTCCGTGACCCTCTTAGAATTCAGGCTCCTCATCCCTAAAATTGAGAAAACCATTGCTAAATGGGTGAATGCAAAAACGGAAAAGGGGTGTTACACCAAAGGATTATCACAGTCCTTGGTACATAGGGAGGGGGCACTAAACTACTTCTGTCTTTGTTCATTCGTTCAACAGATGTTCATTGAGATCACGCTTGGGTTATCATATATGTGGGCTCCTATGGTGGGTGTAAAAACTTATCGTACACTTCCACTGTGTCAACAGAGTTAACAGAATGCTTGAGGAGATGAGATCTTGGCAGTTTAAACAAGAAAAAAGAGAGGTGGAGTCACAAGACAGTACATTATTAGGAACAAAGTGAGTGAAGAGTACAGACAGAAGACAGGAAGAGAAGGACATTGTCAGAGCGGCTTCACAAATGAGGAAGGACTGAGTCGGGCGGGCGAGGTGTTTCCAGAGGAAAAGAGTGTATTCCTACGTGAACACTGTTCTTTACATGTTCAGACTCTGGACGACAGGTGAAGAGGGAAGGTGGGGAGCACTTCATTTCTAACGGTTGGCCACCAGCTAACCACAGCACTTGCTCTTATCTCCAGCAATTGGCTCCTTTGTTCACCAGCCTCCTCCTGAGCGGGCTTGTGATAGCCTAGGAGAAAAAGGGATGGAGATGCGACAAGGTCACCCAAGCAGTAACCTTGGCAGCATACATAATGTAATTTTGCAATGAAGAGGTTTTTGTCTACAAGGCTTTTTCCTAATAATTTTAGGGAGGTCCCAGAAGGACAGACTGCTCGGGAAGGACAGTTGCCATCATGCACCACATTTTGAACTCTGAGATCTAGTAGCTGAGAAAGCAAATTGAGGCCCCTGCACTGCTGGAAATTACTATTTCCATCTATTTCCTTTCCACACAGCTTCAAAATGTGTGAAAATCTTTGATTCAGGCTGCCAGAATCCTTTATTACTAATGCATGAAAGGGTACTATCTCACTCATCAAAGGTTTTCTGTATAGTTCACAGCCAAAGGGCAGGTATCCCAACCCAGAATTTTCAGCTTAAATAGCTTTTTCTTTTTCCTTTCTCCCCAAATACACCGTCATATACGGTTATGATAATTAATCATTGATAAATGATAATGTTGCTTTATGTTTGTCTGGTACTTTCTATTTCCTAGTGGCTTTCACATCCATTACCTAAATTCATTTCCCAATACTTCTAAAAAGTGGGCAGAAGAGCTAATTCATCTCACATGTTTTGCGAGTGACATTATGAAGACTGGTGGTCTGTCATTTGCTTAAGGTCACACAGGAGTTACTAGTGGAAGGAAAACCCAAATCTCTGACTTTTAATTCATTTATTCACTAACTTATATTTGATGCCTCCTAAAAACATAGGGAAAAATAAAGCAAAGATATTTCACTTTTTTGTTCAACAAAAATGCATGGTCCAAAAAAAAGACATCTAACACCCAGATCTTAATTTCTAATATCATTTTCTAATTAATTAAAACAACACAAAGGTCCTTGAAAGAATGGCTGATTCTAAGACTTAGGTTCAAAATCCATAAGATAAGCCTGGAGTATTTTATGGTGTCAGAAAGTAAGGAAGTTCTCTAAAAAAATGAAAAATAGAGGATGTCAAAAGGACACAGGAACAAACTGAAAGCTCTCAATTTGAGCAACAGAATAAATCAAGTAATTCTGGATTACAATCCAACATACATAACAAATATCCATGAGTAGTGGGAGTAGACACATCTCCCATGTAGAAGAATTCCAAATAATTTATATGGATAAATTAATTTATATGGATAATCTACTTTCAAGGAGGTGGAGTCTAAGCCCCCTCTTTTCAGTGTGGACTGCGCTCAGTGACTTCCTTCCAAAGAGTGCAGTATGCGCGGTGGGGGAGGGTCACTTTAAAGAGGAGAAACCTGATAAACGCTCCCTCGGCCAGATGGTCAAGGCCGTCATCAGCGATGATAAATCATGTTAATAGCAAGTAACCCTGGTGTTGTGTGATGAGATTGGCACTTCATCTCTGTGATCTTCCTTTCCCAAAGTCATAACCTCGGCCTCATCATAAGAAACACAGCAGACAGCACCAACTGAGAAACATGCCACAGAATGCCTTACCAGAGCTCCTCGGAAGCATCCAGGTTGTCAAAAGCAGGGAGAGCCTGGGACAGTATCAGCGCCACGAGGAGCCTCAGGGGACGTGGCGACAAAGTATAATATGCCCTCCTGTGTGGGGTCCTGCAACAGAAACAGAGCTGTAGGTAAAAACTAAGGCAATTAAGTAAAATACGGACTTTTGTTAACAGTGCATCGACATTAACATTAATTTTCATACATGTGCCATATGGATATGTGGTTAGTAATTAGGGAAACTTGGTATGGGGTAGATGGGAACTTTTTGTATTATCTTCACAATTTAATCTAAATTAGAATCTGTGAGTCTAAACCTAGTCTGAAGTAAAAATTTGTTTTAAAGAATGCTATCTCATTTTGTAAGAATGGGAGGACCAGCCCAACACTGAATTCCACTAGGCTTGTTTCTTCCACCCGAAAATAAGGATGATACTTTTGCGCTCATATGGATATTCTGAGGATTATAGAGGATGCTTCTATAACCCTTAGTTCTGCTTCTCAAAAGGTGGTCTGCGTGGGCACCACTTGTGCGCCTTTTTAAATGCAAATGTCCAGACTCCACCTCACCACCCCTGATCAGGGCCCTGGGCAGACCCGGAGAACCTAAGAAACAGCATTTAGTGTGCTTTCCAGGTGATTCTTACACACACTTGACTTTGAAACCCCATACTTTGCTGTACCATAATAATAATGACCAATATTTATGAGACTATGCGTTTTAAAGTGATGCGGCAGATATTGCATGTGAAATATTTATTACTCACTAGTTCCTTAATGTAAAAAAATGTATTTTCCTTCCTACTCAGCAATACCAATTAAAGGGCTCTATTTCCCAGGACTGCCTTGCATGTAGATGTGTCCATGTAACAGTTCTGGCTAATACCATGGAATTGGGAGACTCCTTAGGGTTTCGGAGAAAGTTTACACTCCACACCTGAGAACCATTTTTGTCCTCCGGGGGCTTCTGTCTTTGGGTCTGGATAGTGGAAGGGGGGCCTGCAGTCGGAATAGCCGCCCTGCACTGTGTTGCTAGTTAAGGACAATGAGAAGGCAATAGGAAGAGACTTGAGTCTGTGATCGCTTCCTTGAGCAGCAATACCACCTTGGGACTGCTGCCTTCTGGACTTGTTACTGTGAGCAATTAAAGCTCCATTTAGTTTTAAACCACCATAATGGGGTTTCTGTCCTGTGGCGCTGCACTCGGCCCCAGCGTCTGTGTGTTCCCTTGTTGAGTTCTTCACTCCTCACAGTGAAACCGTAAGGGAGGAACTAACGTCACGCCCTTTTCCACGTGGTGAGAGTGAGACGCTAGGAAGTTAGCCGATTTTCCCGTGGCTCTGTGCTGGAAATTGTAGACCTGTGATTCAAATTCTGGCTTTAAAACATACATTCTCGAATGCATGCTGTAATTTCTAGATCAATAGTAGATATTAGTATTATATTATTGTTGTTATTTTTATAATATTCCCTTTTCCTCTCCAAATAGGTGATATTTTCCTATGAGCCGTTTGTTATTTAGACACTTCTAGATTATTGAGTATCTAAATAAAAACTCAATTTTCTGCTAATCATTTTCAAATGTCACAGTTTTCACTAACAAGTGTTAAGGCAGCTTTGTGCACCTTAATTTCCTCTGAAAAGAAATCCATTGCCACCTTATAAAGGACTAACATTCCCTCCACTGCTCTGGAATGCTAATGCCCCAGCTTAACAAGCAGACAAAGCTCTGTAAGTCACACATGTGTTATAATTTCTCTCCTATTGTAGTGTAAGGGAATTTTGCGTAGTTTTGATATATCGTGTAAATTAGGCCAACAAAGTGCTGTGCTATGTCTTCATTAAAATAGGAGACGGTAATAATGCAACCATGTAGCGTGGTCTTGCAGCCTTTGAGTTATGAACATTCAATAGCATCTCCTTACTTGTGCTTAAGTTGGCATTTGTGAGCAGCATATAATCAATTAATCAATAACCCAATTTTCTGTTAAAGAGATGGCGCATCATTTGTTATAAAAATCAGGGACCATTGTATGATTTTATAAAAAGAAAAGAGCTGTGCCAGCAAGGAACCTTCTTTGAAAAACATTGAAAGCCTTTATTCAGGGATGATGATTTTGCTTAACTCAGCCGAAGGTGAAATTGGATACAAATGCTCAGTTCCTGAACCATTTTATTATTTTGCAGCGACTGGAAAGGAAAGCACCAATTTGGGGTTGCTGGTAAGAATGCATTGTTTTTACTCATGATTAGATATGGCTAAGGGGATTCATTTACGAAATGCATAGTGAAAGTAAACTGATCCTAAAACTGAAAAGTTTAAAACCGACTCCTTCCTCTTTCTTACCAAGTTTGAAGAGCATACACAGTAGCCTCATTTCCCTCCCAGAAGGTCACAGCAACACAGAGCAATGCTGCTAGGATGACAGCGCCGATAGCCGCGTGGAGATGAAAACCTGGCCCTCCCCAAGTCTGATGTGTGTTTATGTTCTTATCTTCATTATCATTCCTGCCTAAAAAAGACTTACACGCTTAGTGTGAAAATTCAAACACAGTGTCATGAAAATGTGTGAGTTGGAGAAGGAAACTTTATCCATATTCAAACTTTTACCTCCAGGGTAAATCACTGTTCATCGGTTATGTTTAGTCTTTTGTTTCTTTCTGTCATTTTCTGTTTTCACTTTTTCTGCCCACCACACAATCACTGTGAAACTTGAGGAAAGTTACATTTATTTGTGTATCACACTGAAACATTGAGCACTGTGTTCTCTTTACCTGCATAAGGAAATAGAATTTAAAACAACAGTGATGACAAAGCAAAACACTCAAACATTTGCTCTGTCACTCAGAGGACACGATAAGATGACAATGACCTCTTCCAATCAGATCACCTTTGAAGAGACAAGTGCAAGACATGCCTGTCTCTTCTTTCCACATGGAGGGAAAGAAGTAGGCTCCAAGGCCTCAGAAATGCCCAGCCATCCTCAATCACCTTTCTTCTCAAAGTGGCCAGTGGACTGGCCATCTCAGCATCATATGGGTGCCCGTTAGAAATGAAGAAACTCAGGTTTCATCCCAGTACTGCTGATTCAGAATCTGCATTTTAACCCCTTCACAAGGCATACAGAAACCAAAGTTTGGGAAGTACCATCCTAGTTCTGGCAAGCTTCCTGCTTGAAGCCCTGCCATGTTCTAAGAGATGGGACTGCTCATGAAGTAGCCATGTCATCGGAGAGACAGGCAGTGTCATCACAGCCCTTTCATTCATGAGGCTTCCAAAGCTGCTCCAAAGGGCTGACTGCTGTCCTCACTCAACAGTGTCAAGATCAGAATAACTGTCCCAGGGCTGGCTTAGATCCCTGCTCTTCATTCAGGCCACTCTCCGCATTCCTTACCTGGGCCTCTGAAGGCTGAGGCACTCAACTTCACGGTGTTTTCTAGTCCAGTAATTTGTTATGAATCATGTACAGCTAGGTGTTATTTTGCTAGTGCAGTCTCTACCTAATGAAATCATTAGTTGAGTGAAAAGAGAGAAAAGACCAAGAATATATTTTCTTTATTCCAGTACCCTCTGTTAGTGCTTGATTATGATAACGGTGATGTAGTCGTGCAGAGAACATGAAAAAATGATGGATACTCTTGTCTTGGAATTTAGGTGAAAATAAATATAGGTTGACTTTTTGTGCTGTGAGGACTTCACAGGAAGACAGAATATTATGCTAAAGATTTTATCAGCTTTCTGCCAGCAGGAAAACGAAGGCGTTGTTAGTTTCCTTCTTTTTCCCCCTCATGCCACGGCACCATTAAGTCTTCGTTTCTCCCCAATGTTTATCAAATACAGTTTCAAATCACAGAGGTTTCTTCCACAAACACATAGGAGTGGATTGTCTTCTCCTGTGACTATCTTAACTTTATCTGGTTGGAAATTAGCATCCAAAGGGCCCATCAGAATTCCACTGAAGTCAGCAAATCTAAATATTATTAAAAAGTAAAGAGATGATGAGAAATACGTTGAGAGGTGTTAAAAAAGAAGTCTTCATTAAATTGAATTTCACCATACATTCCTTAGTCAAGCCACTGTTCTTTTTGGTTCACTAAGATACCATTGCTAGTCCAGCGTTCTAATGGATTAGGCAATAAGAAACATCATCCAGGGCATTACAAACGCAGTGACTTTGAATGATGGGTCATCTGCTGCTTGAGAAATATGGTTTCACTTGGAATTTGGACCTCTACTTTTGAAGCAGTCTTGAGGCTTTTATTGTGCTGATATCTATGGGAAACATCAGGTTAAGAAAATGTTGTCTCTGAATTGTTGCAGAAATAATAGCGGGGTGGGGAAATCATATCTCACCTTCTGTCATACCACTGTCCTGACCTGTAAAGATGACAAATATCGAGGAGTAAAACCAGAAGGCACAGAATTTTCTTTTTAATGAATCAAAGCCGAGTTTCCTATAAATGATGCATTTGGGGGCATTTGTCATGGACTTGTCCACCTTCTAAAAGTTTTAGGCCTTGAATGACTCTAAGCTTGAGATGTGTGGTTTGAGTACTATTCTGTGACAGCATTGCTTTCTTTCCAGGAACAATGTAATTAAACTCTTGATTGAATGAAGAAACATGCCCTTGGCTGTGTATGGCATTTTGTTTTTGAAAGGCTTCTTCTTGCTGAAGCTAATCCATTTCAGGATGGAAAGGTCAAGCGACATCTCAAAAGCTAGAACTGTTAGATTCAGCCTCTGCATTCCTTTTTTCCAGGATGGCAGACCTATATGCAGAAGCCTGGCAATTCCCATGAATAGGCAAATGATGGTTATTAATTATGCTGGCTCTGTTTACCCAATCATTTCTGCTTTCCAAACGTCTACAATTTGATGGTTATGTTTCCTACCAGGAGCTGAGAAGTCATTGACCTTGATAGCGGTTGATTCCTTCCTTGAAGTTCTGCCAAGATCTCATATATCATATCTCTCTGCACCCTAATTCCAAGCATTGGCTGGTTATCTGGTTGAAAACAAGCTATGGGGCAGTGGGAGGTGCAGTCCAATTTCTACTCAGTGAGTTTTCATGAATTCCTCAGGAGAGGCAGGGAGAGGGTGTTTGAATTCCATAATGGTGTTTATACGTTAGCATATAGTTTTTATTTATTTATTTTCACTTAGCATCTAAAATATGTGATTGGGTTTCTGTTGTGAGTGTGTGTTCACCCTTCAAACTAAGAATATCAAAGGAACTAAGAGGGAAATGGAATGTTTAATGTTATCAAATGTTCAAGAAGAAAAGCTGAATCTTGCCTTTGACCCTTGGTACCGCCAGGTTGAAGAGTGGGGATAGAATCAAACAAACTTCTCTTTGTTCTTTTAGCCTCTACATTAAAAGAAAAAGAACATTTACTTAACTGCTCTGTAGATTATTTTCTGGGATTTATTTTGCTGGTTTATGGTCTAATTGGAGACTCAGAGCTCATCATGAAGTCTGTATTCAGACCAGGTTCAGCTCAGACTAATTAATGGAATTATGTAATCGATTGGTTCTATGCATAGGTCTATTTTTAGAACTCATATTTTGAAATGAGAACATAGAAGTGGCAATCAGGTTCACGAGGGCACCCTACAAAGTCCCTCATTTCTCCTTGCTCTTACATTGCACAACCAATAAAAAATACAACGCATTTTCCTTCTTTGAAAGGTTCTTGGCAATCATGTTTGGATACAAAACCTCTCTTGCCTATTACTTCAGGCTGTGTCTTCCTTGCTTCAGAGTTCTCTACCACCAGGGATATTTTTCAGGCAAAGATTCAATTCCCAGTAATTTCTGGAGCTAGGAGATGTAATAGCCTTAAAGAAGGGCACAGGGCAAAAGCAAGAGAATTCAGTTCTACTGGTGAATTACACAAATTATTTAAACCATTGTTTATATTCAGCCAGCAAGTACCAGTATGGATGTTCATCTTGCTAAAACATTAAGATATTTCTTCATTGGTTGATAAATATTTGCTTCCCAAGGTCTTACAATGGGCCCACTGCCTCCATTCTGATTGGCCAGTGCTTATGCCAATCCACTCCCCAAAGTGCCCCTTCTAAGATACCCACATTGGCTTCCCCCAGTAACTTAGGAAAGCCAGGTATATCCTCACTTGATCCTGGATCACTGTGGCACCCTGCAGCCTGCCAGTTAAGGTACCCAACATGACTCCCCCCAGTTCAGCTGCTCATAATCACCAAGCATGGGCTCCTCTCGTGCTTCACCATCTTCCTAAGAGTGTGACACCTGAGAAATATGGTGTTCCCTGTGTCGCCGTCCCATGGATGTCCATGGGAACTTCAGATCTGAGAGAGTTGGGATCCCTGAGTCTCTGCTCCCTTGGTTGCTAATGCTATGCATTTCACGTTATGTGTGCTTTATTCCCTTGGTTCCGTGAAGTAAACCCTAACTGCCCTTGTGACCTTGAGGGGTCTTCATAGAAAAAATCAGGTAACATGCAAAGACTGAATCTATGATTTCTATAGTGATTTTTAAAACTTTTATTGTTTTTGTATTATTTACAAAAGTAATTGTGTTCAGTGGAGAAAACTTTACAAAAGATGAATAGAAAAAATACATATAGATCATTATTATTACATGATGCAGAGACATTGTTAAAACTTTAATATTTTGTTTATGTCTATTTTTCTTAATATTGAATGAGACTTATATAACTTTTCCAAAACTTAACCATCTATGGTTAACACAGTTTTAATATCTCCAGGAGTTGAATTGAGGAAGTTGAAAGTCAATTTACTTATCCTTCGGGCCAAGGGAAGAAAATCCTTTACATAACATTACTCTGCAAGGTCCTCCAGCTTCCTCCTTGACACCTCTGATGACAGGGGCCGACAGCCTTGTTAAACTTCTTTCTTCACGTTTGGATCATTAATTATTCTAGGAAGTTATTAAGTTTCAGTCTTGATTTATTTTTTTCTTTCTGCCTTTTACACTTCTTAGCATGCACGAAGGGGTGAAAATGAAAAAGAAATGCCAGACTTTAGGGCATTGGAGCTGGCGAGCTATGGCAGAGACCAGAGGCTTTGCTGAGCCACAATACTTGGTCATGTGACTGCATAAGTCTCTTGGATGGGCCTTTTAATCAGTTGTTGCCACTTTCTCTTTTCTACAGAGACTTATGGTGGGGGATTTATGTCAAACCGGAGAACTTAGGGGTGTTGCAAGTTCCAAAGAAATAAATCATGTTTACCAATTTCATGCTTTTGTGACTGGACACAGTACATTTCAGGGGAAAAAAAGTAGGATGTGTGTGAAAATAGGCTGGGTTGGAAAAACATCTAGAGGTTAATTCACTATCATAATATATGTTTAAACTTATCTTCTCATCACCTTCCTTGCTCTCTGGTCTTGAGAAGTTTAGTGACATGATAATGGCCAGTGCCTGAATGTTTGGAAGGGGAGTGCTCTGCAAATGGCAGGTATTAGTGCTGTCCCAAGCAGCAGTGATGGCCCGTAAGGTGGCTCACATTATTGTATTCCATGAACTAATTCACTCATTTATCAAGTATTGAGGCATGAGGAATACAGTTGCCAGAAATAGACAAGTTCCTTGATTACCTTTTAACGAAAAAGATGAACAAGTAACACATGGCTACTCATTAAATCATGGCTACTCATTAAATCTTGTACAGCTTGATTAACATTGTGCTAATATCTTTAAAAGGAAAGGACTCTCATCTCTGCCTTAAAACATCCAGAAAAGCGGAGTTGGGGAGCACTAAGAACCAGTGAGATTACAGAATATTACTGTGAATCCCTACTGATGGAGTGGGATCCATGGTCTGAGGTATCAGGGTGAGCCAGCAGTAAAGGAAAGATTCTTGAGAAAAAATGGGGTTGATTCAGTGGGTGATTTTGAATTGGGTTGCAACAGAGTCCTCTTGTTCCATGCGGATCGGCTATCATTTACTCATTGAGAAAATGTTAATTTTTCAGTGCTTTACAGCACTGTTCTAGATCACGAGGTCAGCCAACTCATTTCCTTAAGGACCAGAAAGAATACTTTAGGCCTTGAAGGCCATGCAGTCTTTGTAGCAACCATTCAGCTCTGCCACGGAGTATGAAGACAGCCACAGACAATAAGGAAACACTTGAGTGTGGCTTTGTTCCAACCAAACATCATTTACAGCAATAGTCTAGGTTTAGCCAGGGGCTGCAGTTTGCCGGCTCCTGTATGAGACTCTCATCTTCTTGATCACAAACCTAAATATGGAACTTCAGGTACCACTTTATCGAATTGTCCTGTTCAGAACGTAGCTTCTTACACATCTGTGTGTTCCTTAAATATTCTATGTTATCACACTCTTTGTAGTTTCAATTATTTGTGGCTGTATGAAGAAGGGAGAGGTTTTGGACTGTGATTAACCTGCCATTTTGACTTACGATTTTCCTCCTCTAAGTTTCTGTTTCAAATATTAATATCAATTGTACAATGATGGGATCTCCTCCTAGGCGGGGACTGGGGTGTTGTAACATAATCTCATCCTCTCCAAATGCCCATCCTTCATGACTATCCCCATGTCAATCTGTTATTTACATGGCTCTTCTGAGCAGAGCCCATTTTCTCCCTTGCCTGGTTTAACACCGATTGTGGCAGTCGTGATCTGGCTCAGGCTGGCTTAGCAAATCCAGTACCTGAGTCTGGCTCCTTGTCCCAGTTAACGCTGGCCACCTCTAAGGAACATCTGTTGGGTACAGAGAATCCAAAGAGGTTCTTTGCATTTCACCCAGCAGGAAGTTTGCACTGAGAGAGACAGAATGAAATTAGCTGTACACAGAAAAGTCTCTGCATGTGATGGTGTACTGCGGGAGTCACAGGTGTTCCTTCTGGAAGGGAGGTCCTTCTGTGCTGCTCAGGGTCACGCAGGTATTGATCGGGTAGGCTCTGTTCCTGCTTCCCTTCTCTTTGCAGGAGTTGCTCTAGTCCAGATGGCGGACATCTGTGAACTTCCTGACAAGCAAACAGGTTGTGGTCGTTAGGGGAACCTTGCCATTTTCAGACCTTTTCTCTCAGAAAGACCTTGCTCTTTGAGACTAGGATAAATCTGCTCTTGCCTGGAGGCAGAAAGAGAGACTTTATGACAGTGTTTAAGGCTGTGTACCCTGTGGCGGACCTTAAAATATGCATATATTTACCTTGAAGGAATACAGTGTGTTTTATTTCTAAAATTATTTTTAAGTATATTTTATTGATTATACTGTTACAGTTTTCCCATTTTTTCCCCTCTGCTTTATCCTTCTCTTTTCTGCATACTCCCTTCCTCCCTTCCTGCATTCCCCTCCCCCTTAGTTCATGTCAGTGGTTCGTACATATAATAAGTTCTTTGGCTTCTGCATTTCCTATATTATTCTTAACTCTTCCTGTCTATTTTGTACCTATCAATTATGCTTCTTATTCCATGTACCTTTTCCCCCAATCTCCCTTCCCCCTCCCTGCTGATAACCCTCCATGTGATCTCTGTTTCTGTGATTCTGTTCCTGTTCTAGTTGTTTGCTTAGTTTGGTTTTGTTTTTGTTATTTTTAGGTACAGTTATTGATAATTGAGAGTTTGTTGTTATTACTGTGCATAGTTTTGATCTTTTTCTTAGATAAGTCCCTTTAACATTTCATATAATAAGGGCTGGGTGATGGTGAACTCATTTAACTTGATCTTATGTGGGAAGCACTTTATCTGCCCTTCCATTCTAAATGAAAGCTTTGCTGGATAGAGCAATCTGGGATGTAGGTTCTTGCCTTTCATGACTTTGAATACTTCTTTCCAACCCCTTCTTGCCTGTAAGGTTTCTTTTGAGAAATCAGCTGACAGTCTGATGGGAACTCCTTTGTGGGCAACTATCTCCTTTTCTCTTGCTGCTTTTAAGATTATCTCCTTATCTTTAATTTTGGGTAATATACTTATGATGTGTCTTGGTGTGTTTCTCCTTGGATCCAACTTCTTTGGGACTCTCCGAGCTTCCTGGACTTGCATGTCTAGTTCCTTCACCACATTGGGGAAGTTTTCCTTCATTATGTTTTCAATTTCTTGCTCTTCCTCTTTTCCTTCTGACACCCCTCTGATTTGGATGTTGGAATGTTTAAAGTTGTCCCAGAGGTTCCTAAGCCTCTCCTCATTTTTTTGAATTGTTGTGTCTTCATTTCATTCCAGTTTAATGTTTATTTCTTCCTTCTATTCTAAATCTTTGATTTGAGGCCCAATTTCCTTCTGTTGGTTCTCTGAACATTTTCCTTTATTTCATTTTGTGTAGCCTTCACTTCTTCCTCTATTTCGTGACCATATCCATCCATTCCTGTGAGCATCCTGATTACTAGTGTTCTGAATTCTGCATCTGATAGGTTGTCTATTTCCTTAGTCCTCAGTTCTTTGTGCGGGGTTTTGATCTATTCTTTCATTTGGGCCATAATTCTTTGTCAGAGCACCCCTGTTACATTGTAAGGGCAGAAGCTTAGGTATTCACCAGAGTGCCACAATCCACTGTACTTTGTTGTGGCACTGTATGTGGGGGAGGGGTCGGAGAGGGAACAGTGCTGCTTGCTTGGCTCTTGCCCCACTTTCAGTCACTTCCCTTGCTTGCCACAGTGAATTTTCCCTTTCAGGTGCTGATACCCAGATGGGTGAGCTTGTGTACATTCTAGGACCCTGTGGGTCTCTCCAATGGATTCTCTTGTGAGACCAGGAGTTTCTCACTCTACTACAACCCCCACAGGATTTTACAGCCAGAGGTCTGTAAAACATACCTGTAAACATAGGTTCCAAGTTTCTTTACCTTTCCTTTAGAATTGGGAAATGGTTACTTTAGGGGCTGGGGGCCATTTGAAATATATGGATGGGAGGCAGGAAGATGACTTAGCTTTTAATCATAGTGCATCCTCTTCTGTGCTCTGAATGGTTGTTTTCTCCACCCTGGGAAAAACTGGCAGATTTCTGTTTGTATCCTTTTGTCCCTGTGTGGAGTTTTGCAGGAAAAATAGTCCTGTTCCACTTTAGTGCCCCACCAAGAAAATACTGAGGAAGTCCAATATTATCAAGTTAGAGTCCCTGAGACTTACCAGTGGTCTCTGGCTGGTGACTGACTTCCTCTTTTTTGGATATGGTGACTGGGATGCTTAAGGATTAGGCCATTTGCAAAGAGAGGAGGATCTCTTTCCACAGCTTTCACCTGTTCACTCTTTGGAAGGCAGTGTAGAGGGTAGGAGAAATCTCTAGTCTTGGTTCAGAAACCAGCACCTATCCAGACTTGCACTCTGCAGTGCCCTGACATTATAATGGGAAAAATGGAGGTAATACTGTTAGTCCTGCCTACATTGAAAGGTTGGCACAAGGGACAACTATATAATATGTGGAAAGTGCCCAGAAAAAATACACATCATCATGTGAATACAAGTTAATTGTTATTGTTGGTGTTGGTCTCTGATGTGGTGAGAGGAATCTAGTTCAGAAAGGGCTGGTTCTGAATGTATTCTCACCTGTTAGAGTCTGGGAATGGCATGTCTTTCTTTTGAAGTTACAAAGATAGGTCATGTAATTTCTTTGCATAAAGTACTGAAATCCTTGCCTCTCCCAGGATGGATTTTATGTTTTTGGTGGGGGAGTCTTCCTTCTCAGAAAAGCATGACAATGTCTTAAGAATGTATATCAGGTGCTTTCCAATTCTGGTTAAATTCTACTTCTGTCATTCTTTAGTTTTTCTTTATTGTTTTTCTTTTTTCTTTGCAAATTGGCTGTATCTGCTCCCCATGGCTCAATTCCCTAAAAAACCCTGAACAAAAGAGAGAAATAGAAGTTTTGTGTCATGAAGAAAAAGCTAATTTATGATATAAATAATATAGGAGATATTCTCATTTTCAAAAACATAGACGAAATGCTCCACTGAAGAAGTCCACAGGTGATTACTGTAGTCCTCTTGTTATTTCCCAGCCACACTACTATTAGTAATATGCAGCTGCACAATTGCTGATTTGTGGGCTCTGTTTATTTGTGGAGGCACAGAACACAGAGACCTTAAGGCCCACGTCATAAGTTCTCAGAGTAGTTTAGAACTGTCACAAAATTATTGGCTCACTCTAGCAGTTGACTTTGGTTAAGGGTTATATTGTTGGGAGAGACTTGCACATTTTCTGGAAATAAAAAAATTTCTTGGCCACTAAGCTGCCTCACTCCACCTTCTGAGTCACAGTGATGCTGATTCTGGATTCATGTATCTTCTCCCACGAAACTTTCTCTGGTTGTATTTACATATTTATATTGAATTCATTGGGGTGACATTGGTTAATAAAATTATACAGGTTTACATTTTTGAAATTCAGTTTCTCAATCAGACAAGCAAATCTCCACTGCTGGAGAGCTGGGGTCATTGATTATAAGCCACAGGTGTGTTGTCAACACAATCAAAACTGGCGTGGGAATAGAGGTGCCTGCATCTCTAACAAGATAATGGTGTTAAGTACAGTTTTGTTTGCAAAATGCACTGCATTTCCCACATGAACAACAAATTGTTTCCGAGGTTGCCTCTTCTTTTGTCATCTCAGCTTTTGTCATTCAATTCTTTAAGTCATCCCAAAGCTGTCCTGAGCTATAAAAATTAAATTCACTGCATGTTCAGCAGGCACATTGTTTTTTTTTTCAGTTCTATATTGTCTAAATAAACACTTTGATGTGTCAACCAGGAGGTGAGAACAGGGATGGGGGGTATCAATGAAATAAATGCACTCATATCTATGCACACACTTATTCGCAACAAAGTCCGTAACTACCTCATTTCTCACACTTGCGGTAATAAATGTCAAAAGTTTTGTGGCCTGCATATCCCTATGTACAGAAACATATATTGAGGTTCATGGCCATATAATAAACCATATACAGTAGGTAACATTCACTTCATTCAACATCATTTTGTTATAATGTTGATAAGATGCCCCAGAAACTTAACTGTTATATGGATCAATTAACCTATGGTAAAATTGGTTTTGTTGTATGTCATTTCACTTAAAGTTATAGAGCCTATCAATGATGTTAAGTGAGGACTCAGCATTCACGTTTCCATGACACAACATTCACACCACCATGACTCTGCATTTCTCAACAACATAGCATCCTTTTACATCACCGTGACTCAGCATTCATGTCAGACTCAACATTCACACCACCATGACTTAGCATTTGTGAGAGCATGACCCAGTCTTAGACCATGAAATAGTTCTAATCTCCACATTTAATGGCTACTACTAACTCCAAAGGTCCAAAGGATACCCAACCACCCCTTGGTATATAGGGAAAGCCTTGTTGAATGGGTCAAAGTAGGGTACTGCCCTAATGACCCAGTGATGCACAGACTCTCGAAGAGGGAATGAACTCCACCACCTGAACTGGAGCGACATAGCTGCACAACCAAATCCCAGAAGGTTTCTTCAGCATTAGAGGTAAACGGTGTCTCGTACTTTGCAGAGCTTACTTTTATTGGATAGTAAGAACGCTCAGTTAGAAATCTGGCCAGTGATCTGTCAGAGAGTAAGACTTTTTGTTGGTTGGAGGCAAGAGAAGTGAGTATAACTGAAGTACTGCCCACCTCAGTATTTATTGGCTCAGACCTTGGGAATCTGGCTGAGGTATTTTGTCAGTTTTCCATGTCTTTGTGAACAATTTAGTAAAATGGAGAAAAAAATCCAGGAGGAGTAGATAATTAGAAAAAGGGCATGATCCAGAAGTAAAACTGCTCAGTTGAGGGCATTCCAAGCAAGTGGCCTCGTCATTCTGCAGCCCGGTGTACGTTATCCCCCAAGCTTTGCCTGGGTCGCACCCAAGCAGGACGAGGATGAGACGAACAGAGTGAGTAACTCATGGAGACTTTCATTCCCTGGGTTCTGGAACTCCACCAAGTCCCAAATATAATACTATCGGGAAACTAGTACAAAGCAGAAAGAACTCTGTTTGAGTCTTTTAAACAGTACTTTTCAAATCAGTTCTACTTTTCTGTGACTCGACAGTAAATGAACTCCACACATTTTCGCACACAGCCAGAGAGGACAGGGAGGAAGAAGGTCAAGTTAGGAAGGCATCTTCTTATGGAGACTAAACAGTGGCAAGAATTGCAGGAGAAAAAGGTAAACAGTTAACATCATTAGCAATTGAAGGGTGCTTTTCTTCTTCAAATCTGCTAGCAATCTTATTTAATTAAACTTATCTTTTTTTCAAATTAGTATAGATTTTAGGAGGTATCCAGGGCTCTTCCTCACTTAGACTTAAATAGAAGTCACACAGTTTAAGTGTCACTTCGAATACTTCTGACTGAGAGGTAGAAACACTGTGTTTACCTTACTGTTGCCCTGATTCTATTCGCTCATTCATTCATATAAGCAAACATATACAAATTACCCAGGCCCTGTTCTGATTTCTGAGGACATAAAATTAAATCAATTGAAATACTTGTTTCAGGGGTAACACAGTAGTCCCCCTTTATTCGTGGTGGATATGTTCCAAGACCCCCAGCGGACGCCTGAAACCACAAATAGCACTGAACCCTGCGCATGCATACTTATGATAAAGTTTATTTACAAATTAGGCATGATAAGAGACTAGCAATTTGAGCTAACTCTACAATAGAAATGTTACAACAATACTTACACGAGAGCTTATGTGGATGTGGTTTCTTTCTGGCAATTATGTTTGATACATAGTCATGAAGGATCAGTTCCATACAACCTCATGCGTGAAGATCCACTTTCAACCAGCATCGCCTCTGAGTTATAAATGACACGCTGATATTTCAATACAGATCTGGTTTTCGTGTGTTTTTAGCACTGACAATTAAAGAAAAAAATAAATGAGAGGGAAAAGTCTCAGGCCCCTGTGCTGATGACTTCCTCTGTTCCCCAAGAGCTTGGTGCCCGTGTAGGACAGGGCCCCCTTCTCCGATTACTCACCCACTCTCTCTGCCTGCTCTTTCAAATGCACACCCAGTGCGAGGCGTCCTGTGCACTTCTGTTGGAGGCTCTGTTCAACCATTTCCAGTTCACTCCGAGAAACAGTATTTAGGAGGGAGAACCATGTTGGATTTTATCATCTGAAAAATGCCCTCAGTTAACTTCCTCCCACACTCTTAGCTTTGCAAAGCTGAATGAGGCGACTACCCTTTATCCCAAACATTCTTCTCTCTCTCCCCAAAAAGGTGACAGGCTTTGCAATGGGGAACCAATCACCTGGGATTGTCGGTGGCGGTTTGGGTTATATTTCATTTCCAAATTTACACTATTTTTTAGAAACGTGTAGAGGTTACTGAAAAAAATCCTAGGCAGAGTGAATAAACATTTTCAGATGAGTTTTTGTTTTGGTTTCTAGTGAGAATATTCATCATTGGGATTTGCTTCCTACGTTGTGTTACAATCTAACAGTTGTTGAACTCTGCTTTAAACCCCAAAGCTGCTCAAGGACAGATATCATGTTCAGCTCATTTTCTGTCCTTGTTAGTATCTAAGAGTGTTGGGAATGAACTGGCTGCTCATGGCATGTTTACTTAGATAAGTATAAATGCTGTGTATATTTCTGCAACTTAAGCATTATTAATAATAGGGGCAAGAATGAAGAGAGGAATCCAAGAATATGGATAGAGCTAACATTAGAATGGCTGGAATTTTTTTGAAGTGATAGAAATGAAATGATTTTCTTGTAGTGAAAGTAAACAGAAAATAGACAATAACATCAACTGTGAGCTAGCCTCAATAAGCTGCCCAAAGTGAACAGTCTGAGACTCCCTTGGATTCAGGAGTCTTGACTTAGGACCAGTTCTTTGACGTGTTCTGGAAATATGGATAACAACATATCCTTTTATTTAAAATGCTAATTTCACCCAGCCTGTAGGCAGGTTTGTATGACAGAAGGAAAGTTGAAAGGCAGAAATTAATGTGTTATACTCTCTTTAAAATTCTTCCCATAGTGATTCATCAGCCACTTGGGACACTGACATTGTCTAAATATCATGGACTTAACAATCTGATAAAAGGCTTAAAGTTGTTGAAAGGGAACCTTGGGGCTTTTTAGCTCTTCTTGATCCCTTTTGAGGTATGTAGCTGACTTTTGACAGAAGTGTGTGCCAGGACCTTGATTAAAAATAAATCCAGATTTTTAGTTCTATATAGTCCTTAGTTCTATGTAGACTTGAGAATTACATGTCAGTGGCATTAGGTTGGTGATCCATTTACTATGAGACATCACCGCCGATCATGAGGAGAGCAAAAGTATGAGCAGACTTGGAAAAGTCTTAAGAAAATGACATCATAACATTCACATTAAAGATTGGCCTAAGGTTAAAGGAATTAGCAAAACAAATCTCTATAATTTTTTATTAATAATATAGAAAAATAATAAAATGTTAGTCCTAGTTTAGCTCTTTGAGACATTACTAATACCATATAATTAGTCTTTATCACCCATTATGTAATACTTCAGAATAACAATGTAAGAACAAATCTCAGCTTGCTGCTGTGTTTAGCACTAAAGTGTTGTTTCTCGGAAGACTAACTGTGGAAGTCCTGAACCTTCATTTCACATGCTGTTCCTGATTCAAAACGGGACTTTGAGAAGTTTGCATGTCAAAGTCTTGTCTCTCAATTTTAAATGTAATTGTAGTGGTCAGAAGTGTACTAGCCTAGGCTTTACTGGATAGTTCAGGGCAGTGCAAAAAGATCTCATGACTCAAAACAGCTAACTTAGCAGCAATTGAGGCATTCTGTGGGGGAGGGGGATCTTAAGCATCACTGGGGATGCCTGGTCAGATCCACACCCCAACCTGGAGAGAACTTTATAAGGTCAGGGTGGCTATTAAGCTGTTAAGTCACTGAGACACGTGGTAGAGTCTGTTGGTGTTATAGAATTTTAGGGAAAAGTTTAGATTTCTTAACCATTTATAAACTGTGGAAACAACACTGTATTTTACTCTGGAAGACCTAGATCTGGTGGCCTCTTAGGCTTTTAGCTATGATTTTGGGCAAGTACTTCTCCATCTCAAGTTTCCTTGCCTTCATCTGTAAGAAGATGGCTTGGACAAAATCTGTTCGTTGACAGAATGTGATACACAAGTCTGGGTTGTAAGTCACAATTTAATGCCTTGTCCCAGATTTATCACTTACTCAGAAGGAACATTCTGCTCCTCAATTGGAAGAACATTGTGCAATGGCATGTCATACAAACTCCAATTAAAAGGTGCAGAAAATCACACTATGGTGTGAAATATGAATGTGACACCATTCTGACTCATCAAGAATGTTGAGCTACCCAATAAGCAGGCCAAGTCTTTAAAATTTCAGTGTAGAAAGCGGGAGTGATTAGTTCACCTGCATAGTCAGGAACAGATAGAATGGACTTGACTTTTTCAAAAATAGTAGGTGGTTCCTTGGGTGTGTAGGTGCACACACGTGTGCATGGGACATACTGGCAACATGGAGAAAACACAGTGCTTAAAACAAAGTATTTTTACTCTCCTAACATTCCCAACAGTTGTTGATCACTTTGTGCTTTTCTCTGTTTCTCATCTTCTCCATTCATTTGTTCATTCATTGACTTTCTCAGCAAACCTTTAGTGACATGGTCACTATGGTTACCATTCCAGGCACTGCACGTATAGCCATCTCAATTAGTTATGTGTCTTGCTGCTGCCTTTGATATTTAGCGCATGCCTTAAATAGATGCATACTCAGTTAATATTTATTACAGTAAATGAAATGCTAAGCCAAGCTCACACAAAGGGTGCGAATGCGTAAAGGTTGAGGAGAGAAGGAAGAATGGGTAGCGTGCAAACGTGAAGCACGTAAAGTTGATGTGGAAGAATCATAACAATGCCTGGAGTACGCAGGTGGTTAGGTCAGACCCTCAGGCAACAATCATACCCTGCCCTAACCACCCCATCCCCTGTTGTTCCCCTCTGCTGTGTCCTTAAAGGCAATACTCTCTGTCTCTCAGTGTAAAATCCTTGTGAGCAAAGAACTGACTATTGTGGCCAGGCTCTTGGAGCGATTTTACTTAGGGCAATTTATAAACAAGTGCTTAACTTCAGCTCTTTTTCCTTTTCTAATTGATCTAAATGTGAAATTAAATTAGCTGCTGATGAATAGTTCCTGTGCTGTTGGAATTAATGATTTTTCCAAAAGAGAGGAACCAACATCCATTACTGTCCTGAGTATCTTCCCTTCAAAACTTTAATGGAACAGTTAGAGATATCCCCAGTTTATCTTTCCTTAATGTTGACAAGTAAAATGCACATCAGCTTGTGATCAGAGATGTTTATTTATGAGGCTTCTGCAGGTTAACATCCCTTTAAGTAGTTTCTCTCGTGAGTCTCCAGGAGTGACCATGAACTGCCTGCCACATTGCCATTTTGTTCATTACTGGTAAACTCTTGAAAAAGCAAGAGCTGCAGTGGTAATTTAACAGCAGCCATTTAGCTATTATTGGCCTTTATTTCTTTTTCTTTTACCTTAAGCCATGGAAACCAGACTCAAACATCATCTTCCTCAAAGTAACAACAGGAGTGAAATCTTTGCCTACCCATTATAGCATTCATGCTTCTTCTAGTAGAAACTACAAAAAACAACCACTGCAAAACAAAACAAAACACAAACAAGATAGCAATTTCCCCCTTTTCCTGGGTATCTGGAATTCCACAGAGTTTTATCCCCAAAAGTCTGGTATCTGGAATTTTACATAGACTCTTTGTGAAGCAAGTTTTAAGATACCCTAATAAATGTCAAATGGAAGTTAGCTAAGGATTCCAGATGAATTTAGAGGGATAGACCTATGCTAGTCATGCTTATTTAGGAAGGGGAATATCCTTATATTTTCATAGTTAGTTCACTGGAAATAATTAAATTTGGTTAGAAATTGAGAACACTACAAAGCATATATCTAACCCATAGAAGATCATATTAAATGAGAGAAAATCCATAATTCCATACTGAGAAAATGAAAGTGACTTAATATCATGGTTAAGCATCTTTTAATATATATACCCACACTTATAGGATGGTCATTCTTTAAACAATAATCTTTCTCTCTTCAAAGAGAAGAGAATTGCACAGCACTTTCTATCACTGGAGTCTGTATACTACATACTCCTGTAGCAATGTTATAGCATATACACAAACCAGTTTGCCTGGAGTCATACAAGTAAAATAGTTGTTTAAAGCATCTTATGGTGTCATTATCACTGTCTATCAGACACTGCACAGCAAACCTTCTCTCTTAGGTGTCAGAGAAATGTGATGTTTCTTTTAAATATTTCTTATTCACAGACATTTTCAACAGCATTTTGAGTAAATCATCCCATTGCTTAGGGAGAAATCAAAGTGTAGTAGAGAAAGTGGGAGCTCTGGCATCCAAAGATCTCGTTTCAGTCCTGGCTCTGCTGCTCATTATCATTGTGGCCTTAGTGCGGTTATTTAATCTGTGGGCTTCAGCCCATTCAAATGTTTCATTAGTAGAAAACACTTATGAGCAAATACATCATTTGTTCTGTTGTTCAACACTCTCATCGCTGCTACCATGCTTGTTAGGACTGTTTTCCATTGTAATTATTATTAGCTCTAATGGCCCTTTAATTTACTTTCCCAGCTGCAGAGTTCATTTAATATTTGTACATCACTTAGTGGCAGAAATCTTTTCATTAATTTTTTAATCTTTTTTTTCCACCACTTGTGGTATAGAAAATGAATAGTTAACTGGACGTCAAAAGAGTTTCTAGCTCTGGCTCAATTACTAGGTCCTTGGATAATCTTGGACAGGTACTTTTATCCCTTGGTTTCACAAATATAAAAAGGGAGTGTTAGACTTGGGAGCTGCTGAGCATTCTGTGAGGCATAAACACTTGAGATTCCCTTTAGTTTTGAGCTCTTCCATGGCTAAAAGAAGAATGGGTGTGCTTGTGTTTGTTTTGTGTAGGAGTTGGGGTGGTGTAGACTTGGGAGGGAACACAGTGTAGTGTAGTGAGGAGCAAGGTTTCGGGAGACAAGTCAGATGAGGTTATGAGTTATTGGGGTTATTTAACCTTGGACAAAGTGAATTAACCTCCATGAGATTTTCATTTCCATGACATGTGAATAGTAACAGCATCTCCATCACAGGTCTAGGGATTACATTTGCCCATGAAACCCATGCAAAGGTTTGACATCATGTTTGACAAGCAGCAAGCACTCAAACTTTTACTGTTTCTCTTCCAAGAAAAAGGAAATTGGGATGTAATGGGGAGGGGATCTGCCACTGACAATTCGAACAGTACCACGAAATGGGTCTCCCTGGAAGCTCTAGACCACCGAGGTTTCCTGATTAACCTTGGAGAAAGGGGATGGGAATGGATATGAAAGTCAGAAGCAGCTTAGAAATTTGACACTTGTTTTGGAGTTCCATCAGAGGAGCCAAATCTATCTCTGGTATCACTGGACTTGAGACCTTGAAGTGTTCAAATGTTATGATTAGATAATGTCCTCTAACACTAAAGTTTCTACTCTTCAAGATGAATGAGGGTTGTTCAAAACTACTAGTAATTTAGCAGGAGATGATGTAATTAAGTCTCAAGTTTGACGATCTCTATTGCTTCATCTTGCCAATTGAACCAAGTGGTCTCTTCAAATTGTGGCTTATGGGAAACAAGGACGTACGCAGCCAGTAAAGAAAAAAAAAAAAAATCAATGGTCATTCCAGATGACTGAATCAATGGGAGAACACTGGCTTTGAGTTGCAACCACAGGTTTTACATTCGTCTCTCTGAGTGTCTTAGATGAATTTAGAAACTATGTAGTCTGCCCTTGAACTTCTGTTTCCTCGCCTGTAGAATAAGGATGTTAAGATTTATAAAGTAAAAAGGACTTACAAGGTCCATTCCAGATCTAAATTTGTGTGAGTCTGTGCTGTACACAGCTTCTTACATACACTGTATGAGATGGTCCCACCTGTTCTTTGTCCCCTGGCTGCAGGGGCTGGCCATTTGTAGCCAGTGGGCTCTGCAGCAGAGGAGAAATGGAAGATTTTCCTTGAGTCTCTTTCAGCCTTGATGAAATAATCTCGGGGCTTTCCAGACACAAAGGAGCTGTCTAAGGCTATATACCTACCCTTAGGGAATGTGTTCAGATCAATTTTTAAAAAAATTCACAAAGAACATCTTAGCACTATAACCTTTGCTAGCAGCTTGAATACACGGTATTAATTAGGCAAGGAAGAAGGGGGGGCACTAATTGTTTCTTAAGTGGAATAATTAGTGTTGCAGAATTCATAAGTTAAAGGGCTTCATTAAGAAAAATAATCAAATCATGTTTGAACTGTAGTGATATCACTGTGAAATTATAAATTGCTTCTGGAAGACTAAACTTTGATCCTAAAGTAAATGAGAAATTTCTGTTTTAGGCAATTTGAATATACTTAAGGGGCAGGTGATGCATGAAGTTGGTGTAGCATTGTGGACAGGGTGATTATTCAGAATCTCGTTATGCTGAAATAAAACTTTATCAAGTAATGCCCTATTTCTAAGGATAAAGTCTTTGGGCAGCCAAACTGGATATATGTCATTGGGCACAGGGTCTAAATTTATCACCAAAACAGTTAAAATTGCAGAGCAGGAGCATAAGCGACATTGAAGAACATGACAAGGTAAGAGCTGGGTTCCTGTGCGTATTTTATATACTCAACATAATTATACTCTAGTCCTGCCCTGAGTCAATTATGGACTAACAATAACACTGTTTGTCCCACAACTGAGGGGGCTTCGGACATGGTTTGAGGAGCTAATGTCCCAACAGAAGTTTGGGCAATATTTGCAGATCCTTAACTCCCTCTGCTCTGGCTTCAAGGTCTGTTTTACCTGGGTTGATGTTTCTTTTCTCTTTTCTGCTCAGCCAGCTAATTTTTGGGACCCTCCTACTTATAATTGATCTTATTCTCATATTATGGGGACAAGACTTTTGAAGGATGTTTCCAAATAGATTGTTAAAAGTTGCCAGAATTATACCTTAGAACCTTACTGTGAGAATCTGGAGGCGGAGTTGAGAAATGAAATGAGATAATATTCAAAGTCTTGGAATTGTGGGCCCTGAGAAAAAGATACCTACTGAGAAGGACCCCTGGTGGCTAAGTGGGCTCAAATTTAAAAGCAGAGGCTGGCAGTCTTTTCTAAACAGGGGTCACACACAAATGGCAGTTCAGGGAGGAGCCTGGAGTGAGCTGCCTGCCTGCACTGTGTTCCTAGCATTTAAGCCAGCCTTTATAAAGGAGTTCCTAGAATAGAATTTCAGCCAATAGGACTGCGGTTTTCCCCTTCTAATTAGGGCTGTATACCTGTGTTTCCATCAGCATCTTTACCAATCAATCAGAGGAGCTCTATTTTGACCAATCAGGACAGTGCTTTTCAGACCAAACTGTGAGGATTTGGAGTTCTCATTTGCGTGAAGATGGGCCAGTCAGGAACCAGGCATAGGGACTTCCTTTATAAGTCAGCTGCCCTCTGGCTCAGAGTGCAAACTTTCTTTCCCTTTCCACCCAAGACTGAAGACTGCATTTCCCTGTCTGGAGCTGAAACACGAAAGATGAAATACCAAGACATCTCTCCAGACCAGAGTGGAGAAGAGCAGGCAGAGTAGAGCAGAGCAGGGCTGTCTTTCTAGAGAGGGCAATCACCCCAGGGCCGCCTCCCCCAGGGCCACCTCCCCAGGGTCCCCTGGCAGCCATGCTGCTTTATAATTGAGCTGTAACACGATTGAGCTGTTCCACAGCCATGCTGTTCTCACAGCACTGCTGTATCACAATTGAGCTATTTGCACTGAATAAAGGTTCCTTCTTCACTGCACCCCAGATTGGTGATTCCTGTTGGTATTGAATTGAAGCCAACAGCCATCAGTTGACAGAATAAAGCTGTTTCTTCAGTCTGTGCTTAGGGATCACCTTTTAAAAGAGACAAATAACCAACACTATTTTTAAGAGATCCTCCTGGAGCTATATGCCTTTGGATAAATATCTAAGATTGACTCACTGATAAACAAACAAAAGTCCACGGCAACTAAGTGCACACGCTCATCGAAGCCATGCTGAGGGCTACTCTATGCTGTGTTTTCAAACATATTCTTGTACTCAGAGATATAAAAGTGAATAGGAAATATTTTTTGATTTCCGTGGCCACACAGTCAGTAGAGAAAGAGATAATAAACAGACACAATGATTTATGTGCTCTAATAAAATTTTTATAAAATATTAATGGACTTCAAAAAAAGCAATGGCTTTTATACTTCTCTGGACTGTGGTTCACGTGTAAACTTTAGAAACAAAAGTTTAAGGAAGCAATATTTACCGTAACAACATGCCATGACCACTGGTTTGTGATCTATTCTTTTTATACTAAAAATGCATGCTGTGAACCAATGAACTGATTTAATGACGGGGGTGTCCAACCTTTTGGCGTCTCTGGGGCACACTGGAAGAAGAATTGTCTTGGGCCACAAATTAAATACACAAGTGCTAATGAAAACTAATGAGCAAAAAAGAAAAGGTTTCAAGTAAATTTATAATTTTGTGCTGGGCCACATTCATAGCTGTTCTGGGCCACACGTGCAGGATCCTAATCAACAGATCGGAAGATGTGGGAGTATAGAATGCTGCATTTTTGAACTCTTCCTAGGAAGAGGATAGGGATGATTTAGTAAAGGAATTTCTTCTTTCCATTTAAATTCATTTTTATAATAAATCTCACAATTTAAATGATTCATATACAATACATTGTAGAAAATAGAGCAAAGCATATTAGCTTTCGGGGGTACGAGCCTGACATGGTGGGTATGGGCCAAAATATCAGGATCATTATTTATACTAAGCTATACATTTTGAACTTAATTTCATAAGTGGCAGAGAACCTTTAAACATCCTCAAGCAGAAAAATGCCTGCCATAGTCAGATTTCCATTTTAGAGAGAACATTCTGGTTAAAATTTATAGGACAGATTTTACTGAGATAAAACTGGAGTCAGAGACCATTTGAGGACTATTTCAAGCATTCAGGTTTGATGTTTTTGGGAAGTGAACCAAATGGTACTGGTGAAAAATTAGATATTTTGGAGACAGCCAACAATGACCAGTTTGACCTGGGAGAAAATAGAAATTAAGAAATCCAGGGTGACATCTAGGGTTCTGTGTTGGGTCTGTGGGTAGATTAGCAGAGGAAAGGACCCAAGAGACAGTGAATTGAAGAAGAAGCAGATGCCACATTCTGTTTTCATAGACCATGTGTATTTAGGTATCTCTGTAGGAGGCACACCCAGAGTTGAAAACTGGACTCTTTGGCTTCTACACCTTTGTTCTGCATTCTTGTGTTTGTCACTCATTCTCATACCAAAACAATATTCTCACATCAATTTCCCATACAACATTCTCCACAAATAGAATTTAACCTTTTCCGTGACATACGGCCATTATGTAGGCATATCATGAATTATTTAATTATTCCCTTAGTTTTCCCTACCTTGTCCCCAGATCTTCATTAGTAAACACGATACTGTAATGAATATTATTGTGCCAGATCCACTTTTACACCTGATTCATTGCTCAGAATAGACTCCCAGAGTTAAAATTCTTGTGTGAAAGAACGAACGTCATACAGGCTCACACCGTGTATCGGCGGATAGTTCTCCAGCACCGCAGGAGTTGACTACTCACTCTGACTTAATGGGAGCGCCCATTTAGCCACATCCTAACCAGGAGTAGGTATCGCGTGAAACCGCCTGGTGGGAAATGCTATTATGTTTACATTGCATGGATTAATATTTTAATGTTCATTATATTTTTATATGTTTGTTAGACAACTGTACTGTGAATTATCTATTATATACTTTGCTTATCTTTTCTATTTGTATCCTATTATTTATCTCATTGGATTTTCTGTGTTTATTATATAGCATTTATTTTTATACACTAAGGATATTATTTTTTCTATCTTGGTATCAAGCAGATTTTTAACTTTTCTGGCTAGCCTTTTATTTTTAGTTATGCCATTTTTTTATATCCAGGCATTTTATATTTTCATAAGGCAAAATCTATTTCTTTGTGATTTTTTCACTACTCTTAGAAAATATTACTTCATTCAAAGGTTGCTTTTTTGTTGTTTTTAAATTTGTTTTTTAATTTTATTTTCCCATCACCATCTGTCCCCCATCCCCTCTTCCGCCTTCACCCGCCCCTCCCTGCTGCAGTCACCACACTGTCATCCGTGTCTATGAGTTCTTTCTCCTCTTCCCCTCTTCGCTCCGTCTCTCCGCCTTCCTGCCCCCGCCCCCCGCCTCCCCCAGAGGTGTCAGCCGAAAGTTGCTTTTTCCCTTCTGAAATCTCCCTTATTTGTTTTCCTGGTTTCTTTGTGTTCGTACAGTTGGTGTAATTTTTCATGCTTATCTCTTCAGTACGGAGTTCAAGTTGGTGTGTGACATAACAACATTTCAGACTTCATCACCAATGTCCCCAGTGTCACTCCATTGTCACCTGGTCGGTCTCCAGGGTTCTGTGCATCTAGAATATTTCATCCCAGGATGGGACCACCTCATTCTTCCATGTGTGTCTAGGCAACTTCTGTCTCTTTGTCACCTAGCCCTTCCCACAAGAATTATTTTTTTCTGATCAGTGAAAATCTTTCCACCCCAATCACTTGTTTTATTATTTACAAACTTCCTTGCATTCTTACTTTTAAATGATGATACCATTTTCAAATATTATTATGTTATTTATTCTGTATTTGCTTCAATTGTATGTGAATTTCTTGTAATTAGAAACTACATAATACACATTCTTTTGAACCTCTCAATCCTGTCCCAGCACTGGATGGACACGGGGACACAGGGCTTACTGGACTAATGTTGAGTGAGTGAAGTCATACGTCCCCACAATCATGAGCACACTAAGGAGTTACAGTTGACAATGAACTTCATTTTGAAGCTGGGGGTGCGGACGGTTGGCATTCTGGCACATCTTGGCCGAGGCTCTTTGTGTGAATCATTTTTCCTTTATCTGAGCCATAATGTAAGTTCATAATAACATCAGAAAGCATGTTACTAGTGAACGAGTGGGCATCCAATGTGAACGACAAGGTCTCCTGCACAGACCATGCTTTGTGCTATGAAGGAAGAGGCCGCAGGTTCTCGCAGGGTAGTTAAGTTACAAAAAATCCATAACTTGAATGAAGGCCCTGAATGCTTTTGGTAAAATCACTGAAGATGAGAAGGAGTGAAGGCTGTGGGGGTGGGTCGAATGTCTAGAAAGCACTACAGGGGGCTTTTTTAAAAGGGTTACCAGCTCTTTTTTATGCTTGCTTTTGCATGCTTAATTCAGAAATGGACTCTCTGAAGTTCATTTGTATGTGACTGAAACTTTTCTCAATCCTCAAGGGAAAGAGGCCACTTTACTTATCACATAGATAAGCGATGGTGATGAAAAGAGAGACGTATACCAGTGTTTACAGTAACGGGGAGAACTAATTTAATTAATAGGTTCTTTAAATAATTACTTTGTGGATCAGCTCTCAACACTGTGGTAAAACACGCAGCTGGAGGTTAGAGCTCTTGAGGACCAGAGGCTTTCTGCAGAAGCTCCGATGCCTTCCAGGATGTTCAATAGGGTGTAGAACAAAGGGAAACTAAATGTAAATGACTCAGAACCGCTGCTCGCATTTCCCTGAGAAAGCAAAAGTAAAGGTTAAAGGAGAATGCACTTGGCTGGGCGCTCTGTGTTCTTGTCCCGAGAGAGTGGAGGCATTGCGTGAAATAACTGATGTCTTCATTTTGAAATTATGCGCCTTAGAGCAGCTAGTTTATCCTCAGCTTCCAAAATAGCCTCCATGCCAGGAAAGTAGTCCCATGGTTTAAAAGTACTCAGAGGATGAAGTGAGTTTGTATAGTCCTTTATTAGTTGTAGTAGTATTTTCCTAGGATGGAAATTCCTTAACTCTGAAACTTGAGTCTAAAGTCTAATCTTGCTGCTTACCAAACAAATAAATGTCTTTTTCTTCCATGTAATTCCAGTTATTTGTAAGATTTTATGTATTTATGTATTTTTAAAGATTTTATTTATTTCATTTTTAGAGAGGGGAAGGGAAGGAGAAAGAGAGGGAAGGAAACATTAATGCTTGGTTGCTTCTTGCGTGCCCCCTACTGGGGACCTGGCCCACAACCCAGGCATGTGCCCTGAATAGGAATCAAACCAGTGACTCTGATTCCCAGGATGGCACTTAACCACTGAGTCACACCAGCCAGGGCAGATTTTTAATATGTAATTATTGGTCTGTGGTACTTGGTTTAGCTGACCCTTGGTTTCCTCTTTTCCAGTACTTATTTATACATTATTACGGCTGTAATAGCCACTTTATTAGTGGAAACAAAGATTTATTTGGTATACAGTATGTGTCAGGGATCATTCTAAGCATGGTATATAGATATAGATGTGTGTATATGTGTGTGTGTGTGTATACCCACATTTATATACACAAATGGCATTTATAGATTTGTTTAATCCTTACCAGAAAACTTGAGGTTGTTTCTAGGTGCCAGGCATACAGTCAGAACTCAATATTAGCCTACATAAGTAATGCATCCTTCCATTTCACAGATAAGGAAACAGAGGCTGTGTCAGAGCTGAAGTAAATTTCTCAGATGGCAGAATAGCATATAAACCCCAAGTCTGCTTAAATAACTACTTTAGACTACCTCCCGTGTGACATTACTAAATGACAGTAACAGTTTTTAGGGTGCTTCCCATATTCAGAAGACATATATTTAATTCCAGTTATAATGTCTTAGCAGAGACGTAGCTTTAATTTTTGCCTTCCAAATTGACTTTAAATTTAGACTCTGTGATGGAAAGTCATTAGGGGGTTTTGATAATCCTTATATTAGTTTTCCAGTTAGTAAATGATGTTTTTTTCTTGAGTAATACCTCCCTAGTCATTTATTTTCATCTGTCTTCTGTTGGTCCAATAGGCCTTTTGTGAACATAATGAATTTTGAAAGAAATGGAGTGATATATTAATTAACCAAGCTAATTAGCTGGAGGAGGCATGATTTCTCAAACCCCAAGGCATCTACACTCTTTCTGAAAATATGTGTTGGAGATGTTGGCCGAGATGGTCGAGGCAGAGGGCAAGACAGCCAAGCAGCACGTAGCGGGAGAGGCTACTCTTGATTTTAGAAAGGATGGAAGGATGTTGTGGGGAATGAAATTCTCGGGGTCCCATTTTGTGTCTCACACACAATTTCTGATATACCACGAATGCAGGTGTGGTTTGTGCACGTTGCACAGCCTGGACCACACAGCAGAAGCCACTGAAATGAGCTCTTCTGTCGAGTGCCTGTCCCAGACACCACTTTGGGTGGCTCTAAGACCCTAAGTGACAGCTAATTAAAAGCTAGTGGTTTAACTCCAATAAGGAAGAACAGAATGAATCAGAAAGGGAGGCAAAAGTAGGGTTAGATGTAGGATATTTAATTTCATCAGTAACAAATTATATTATATTCAGCTGAAAGTATCTTTTGCATATATTTTATAGCCCTTTTAATTGAAATAGATGTGCGAAGGGAGATTCTTAAACTGCAAGAACTACTGCTAATGTTCTCTGCTCTTTGTTTAATGTATTAAGCAATGATTTAGTGTTTTACAAGAGACTTGACCCTGTCTGCCTGCAGCCTGTGTTCTATGATGGCACTTCTTAAAGCTGTGCAAGTGCTGAGGACATCATGAATGTCAAGACAGGGGATGGGTGAATATTTTGGGAAGGGGCACTAAGGGAAACCGCAGTGGGGTTTGGGATGATTACGTTTCCCAGTGATGTGTATGCTGCGGCAGGTGGAATCCCCATCTGCAAAGCCTTGCAGCATGTTTGGATACAGCCATTGGCAGCAGTGGAAACACCAAGGGGCAAAAGTTCCTTTCAATTCTTTCCAGCGCAGGGGAACACAGAGCCATTTGTTCTGGCTGGCCTCATCCTTTGTGGCTCATTGCATACCCATCCCTTTGAAATGTTCTATAGCAATAGACAAGATTCTAGCAGGTTAAATCCAAAAGGATTCTGTTTTCCTTTACATTTTGCTTTACATATGAAAGTAGTATGTGTTTGTAAAAATTCAACCACCATCTAGG
The DNA here is from genome assembly GCA_004024845.1 of Tonatia bakeri. Taxonomy (NCBI): domain Eukaryota; kingdom Metazoa; phylum Chordata; class Mammalia; order Chiroptera; family Phyllostomidae; genus Tonatia; species Tonatia bakeri. Next base: position 68,604 of record PVIA01000356.1, on the reverse strand, counting down.
TTCAAGAATTACAAAGCGAATGCCTTTATTTACTCCCCAATACTGATCATGCTCTGCAGCCCAGGATGGATCTTTGGCAACCCTGGAGGATATTCCTCAAGGGGCATTTGTAGAGAGAGGGTTCACCACAGGGCACACCCCCAAGGAACGGGGATGCTATTCCCAGTGTGGTCTATGCCGGAGGTTCTGCTGGGTGTTGCACAGTGTCTAGTCCGCGCCACCCCCCCCCCCATACTGCTGGGTGTGGAAACCTGGAATAACACCCATCTCTGTGGACGAGGAGGGGATTTGAGAGGACCCTGTCCTGATTCTGCCCCAGCTTTCTCCATCCCTTTGGGTGGGAGACTTGACGTCCCTTTTTGTTCAGCTGACCAAGGTGTCTGAAGAAGACCACTTTTCATGTGTAGAAGTGGACATCATAAAAGGGAATTTCTGAAGTCTTTTCCAGCTCTAAAATTCTATAAGTGTGCGGTATATCTTCCAGGCAGTTGGGTGCTACGTAGCCACACTTTATAAACCTGGGTGTTAGCACACAGTTCTCAGGATTCAGTAATCTGACAAGAAAATTGATTTTTGACTTCTTATTTAGGGTCTGTCAAATTATTGCTCCCTGGTTGTGAATTAAATTCCCACCGCAGAAGTGTTTTCTTCTACAGGGGCCACCTCCTCCCTCGCTGCAGTGCGTCCTGTATTTTGCACAGCTGTCCCCAATACTTTTAGAAGATGTGAAAATTGCCTCTTTTGGAAAGAGTGTTTCAGTGAAGCTTTCGCTTGGGCTATCAAGATTCGGTTGGCTTCCCGCAGTGGAACTGGAGAAAGAAGGGTGGATGTGTTCTCTGGGCTTTTTTTCCTTAAACACCTAGCATTCTACTTCCAGCTGCCTTTCTAAGCGCACGTTAAAATATGTAGAGGATGAGTGTTTTTCAGAAATGAGGTTTCCAAGCATTTCCAGGTTTGTGTTCCTACCCGATGTGTGGTCCACAGGGAAGAAGAAATGGTGGTTTGGCTACAAACCCAAGTGCATGTGGGTCTCCTTTGGGCAAGACCATCTACACCATGGGAGGTCAGCAAGGCTAGTGATTATTATAGGCAGAGGACACTTAGGAGGGAGGACATCCATCTACCACAAACTGTGTCATCTCCTGGATGGGAATCGTGTACTCTCTACCCTGATTAAGTGTACGGAGGAGAAAGCATGGACCCGTTTCCCTTCCTGTGTTCTCAGTGTGTCCTGAGTGTGTGCACACAGGATTAGTCCACCTAAAGAAGCCTGTATGTGTTTCCGTTTCATCTTGTGGTGAGTCTATTTATGCAGTCATTTGTAACCAGAGGGCAGTTTGTATCCCCGGGGCACATTTAGTAATATCTGAAGGTCCTCTTGGCTTTAACAACAGGGAAGTTTCTAATAAAATATAGGATGCCAGATAAAATATAGGATGCCTGTTTAAATTTGGATTGTCAATAAACAATGAGTAATTTTTAGTGTAAGGATAGCCAAATATCTCATGGAACATACTTATTCTAAGAAACTTATCTGAAACTGCTTATCTGAAATTTAAATTTACCTGGATAGTCTGTATTTTTATTTGCTCAGTCCGATAACCCTATACTTTTGAGATCTAATGACTAGAGTCTAGGGGTGTTTCTAAACATCCTACAGAGCACAGGGCAACAGACTCACCTGGCCCGACATGTCCATGGTGATGAGGTTGAGAAACCCTGAACTATTGTAATACCTTTATAACAGATAGCACAGTGCATAGCCATGCAAAATACAGTATGGACTTCAGCAAGACACTGGGTGACTTGTGGAGTGCTGCTATTGTGGGAGATGACTTCGAAACAGATTCATGTGGCAGAAACACCAAGTCAAAAATTAATTAATTCTCTTATCAAATCACTAGCTCTTGAGAACTGTGTGCACATTCCTGGTTCTCCACCATTTGATCTATTTCACAAAAATGGGGAAGCTCTTCCCTTCACAAAGTCTAGTAAACAGAATATATCTAATTAATGATGAGCATGGGTTGATTAAATGATGAAAACAAAACTTCCTGGCATTGAGGAATTACTCTGTGCTAACCACTTCACACATATTGCTTCTCATCCAGACAAGGAGATTATTATCCCACTTTTTTCATGTGAGGAGACAGAGGCTCAAGTTACAATGTGCCTTAATTCAGAGTCCTAGTAAATGGCAGAGGTGGGACTTGGGCCCAGGATGTTAAAAGCCCAGGCAGTGAAATATCCTCAACAGGGGAAACATTCTTCTCTCTGTGAGGCTTCTATGTTCGATTTTCAAGTTGTTGGCTCCACAACAGACTTTCCTTCCACGAATTTATTTCTGTCCATTCCCAGTTTCTCAGTAGTTGAACAGTGACTGTAGGTCACTTCGGAGGTAGGTGAATCTATTTCCGAAACTCTACCTGCTGGGAGACACCCCCTACCTTCTCAAGCTGCTTCTGTCACTCGTCTGGTGAGCGCTCTTGGGTGGAGGAGGGAGGGACAGCTGCGACCGTGCTGAACCCCTGGGGAGTCTGGCAGAGGCTAGCCCCTACCCCCCGCCAGGCACTCCAACTTAGTAGCAGTGATTGAACATCTTTGTTTTTCTCAAAGAAATTTTAAGCTGAAGTTGCAAGTAGTTTATTTTAAGTTTGCAGATAAGATTGCACACTAACATTTGCTTTTGCCAGTGAGTGGAGTGGTTTCTGTCCATCACGTCAGGGCGCCTTCCTGCCTGTGGGGCCCCAGGCTGACACCTGCTCCGCAGCACACTCGGGGGCGGGGGGAGTGTGAGGAGCTCCAAGGACACTCCTGCCCTTTTAGGAAGATGGGATGAGAAGAAAAGCAGCACCCTGAGTCCTGACTACTGCTCACGTGGCCAAGAATCATGGTCACTGGTCACGTTAGGCAAACTATTAGGTATTCTGTATATCCCTCTTTTTTCTGACTCACCAAGGTCGGGGATTGTCACATTTCCTCTTTTCCTTATTACAGATCCCTCAGCCGAGTATAGGGTCTCTCACGCAGTGACCACTCAGTGCTGTAGCAATTGGAATTGACCAGCCTATTTTGTGGATTTTTGTCCCTTTTTTAGCCAAAAAAAAAAAAAAAAAAGGTTTTAGCATGCTCTTGTGTTTCAGCTTGGTGTAAAAATAGAACAATGTATCACAAAAAGTGTGTGTACATGCGTGTGTACATGTATGTACTGTCAATCTTCTAGTGCATACCTGCAGGTAGTCTAGTTTTGAAATGATGTTATAAAGTAATAAGTCCATCATCATGCAGATGAAAGAACGGAGGTTGGAAATATTAACCAACAAACCCCAAGCCTGAGAAGTTGTTGGGTGGTATAGTCAACTTGGAATTGGACTTTTTTTCTGGGGAACTTTTTTCTCTGCCACACAGCTAATGGGCAATTGTAAGAACTCCCAAGGTTGCTTTACTGATATGGACCTCAGTCCCTAAAATCAGTCTGCAGTTATCGTCACGGAAAGATAACCAGCGCATAGACAAGTAGGCGGTAAGACAGACCCAGCTCTCTTTCCCTTCCATTGCTGACTTTGTATCCTCTAACACAGACACAGTTTGAACACACGGAAAGAAGTTGAACAAATTGTTTGACGAGAGGCACAAGGTTTTAGCAAGAAAGGACCCAGCAAGGACGAGGAATTCAGGCTTGCTTTTTCTTTTCATGAGAAGAGAAGCTCCCAGGGCCCTAGGCCTGCTTTGACCATTGGTTGTCAATGACTACTAACATCTTGCCACATTTAGAGTGACTCACAGATTTCAATACTGTCCCAGTTTGCAGAGACTAGAGGGGGGCACAATACTTGGCTTATTTACAGAGGACACCACTCAAACTTTAATGGGTAGCAGATTGCAATTGAGCACAACATCATGGCTAAGCGACTGTGCTCTATTTGACCTTATCTCTGGATTGCGTAGGAAGCGGGTGACAGGAAGTGTGCTCAGTCTGCTTGTGCCAGCGTGCGATCGTTCACGCGGTTTTCTCGTCATCTCTTTGGAAAGGGACTTACAGATGCATGGCGGGGGGAGTGTTGGGTACTGCTCCACAGGGACAGCTAATGTCAGACACAGATCTGCGCGTCAGCTTTAAAGCTGCCAACGTGGTGCTATGTGTCAACTATTCGACTCCCTGAATTTTTGGCATAAACACCAAGAAATCAAAATCAAATCTGCTTTATGAGGCATACAGATTGCCTGCCTGTTCGAGCCACATGCTCATTCACTTATGTGTGAATAAGGACCTTCTTGGTCTATTAATAATGCTTCAGAACCATCCTGGAGCTTGAAGGAAGTGGCTGGTAGAAGATGGATGGGTGGTTAATCGAATGAAGTGGGGTAGTTGTCTGGGATCCACAATGTAATAAACTTAAGTATGATACCGACAGTCTAAGAACAGCAACTCCTGCATCTGTGCTGTGAGAGCGGCAGTTGCAAGAGTCACTATCATCTCAAAAAAAAGTATCAACCAATTAGGAAGCTTGGATGTTACATCTCTACACATGGATGCTGTTAACAGGACAACTGCCTGTGAGTTTTGTCATGTCTAATGAGTTGTAGACACAGATAGTGACTATAATTAGCATCTGTGTAGCATATGCATAAACCCAATTCACATTCCCCCTACACACATTGCCGACTGATGGGACGAGAAGAAAAATATAGCTCTTATCCGCAATGGGTTCTATGTAGCCCACCATTGTTCCTCAACAATATCAAGTGTTTTGGAATTTTATTTTGTGTGTGTTTGGAGGCAGAGCTTATTATAATACTGCTGCTGTTACCTCTGTCTGTGGTGCCATGTTGTACTTGGCAGTGGTACATTATTTACTCGATATGTTCCATTTACACACAAAGAGTAATGATATTCATTTTGTTTGTAGAAACAGAGAAAGACCAAAATATTAAAATCATAAGTTGGAAATATAGTAAAATTGACTTATATTTCCAAGTCTTCTGCAGGACTGGAGTGAAACTAGGCCGTACAGTAGCATCTGCTTCAGGCATGAAGATCGAGGAGGAGGAGGATCACACCAACTCTCTTCAGGATTTCTCAGAGTCTTACACGACTCTTGTCATTTTTCTTCATGATGGAAGCCATTTGCCTTTCACTCAGTTATCCCTGGTGACGTCAAGGCCAGTCCTGGCAAAACTGGGAAGTGCTGAAGTTAGTCTTCTGTCCAGCCTCTTCCTTTTCTTGTTGTCCTTGGAACTCTGGTCAAGGTTTGCTCTGAGATGAGATGTTGGCAGGTGCTGAGCGTAGGTCTGCCCCCAATGTTTGCATAGTCATGGTTGAGTTACTTCCAGTCTGAACCCCAAGACCCTTATCTATTAAAAAGAGGAAGATATGCCTACTTATAATAGATATTCACTATATCAATGATCTCAAACCTGAACCATATGGAAACTCACAGAAAGTTGAGTGCAGGTGTAGTTTGAAAAAGCACCTCGGATAGTTCTAAAATGTTGCTTCCCCATCCTTGAATGATCCAAATCAGTGGATCTAGAATGTCAACCCACCTGGGAGCTTGTCAGAATGCAAATTCTTGAATCAGAAACTCTGTAGGGCCCAGCAATCCATTTGATAACCATGCATTATTTTTATTTATATGCCCAGTGAAGTTTGAGTACCATTGGGGCAGATGTCACCCAAGAGTGTGGTCCTCTGACCTCCTGTGTCAACATCACTAAGGAGCATCCTATAAACACAAATACGTAAGCCTCACCCAAGATCAACTAATCAGAATTTGGGGGGCTATGGTTCAGAAATCTATGTTTTGACAAGTTCCCAAGAAAGTTCTAAAATGCGTGGATGTTGAAGAAAATCCTGCTCTAGAAAAGTGGTTTTCAAACTTGAGTGCACATTGAAATCACTTGGAGGAATTTTAAAACAATACGGGTGGTTGAACCTCAACCACAGGCCATCACCTAGATTCTAACAGGCATCCAGGGTTGAGAATTATTTGACCATGTTATCCTAAGGTCTCTTCCAGATTTAGGTTTCATGATTTTCACATACTTTTGTTGTTTTCCTAAATGTGTATATTAGCTCTCAATTCACTGTGTACTTCTCAATCCACATCATACTTGTTTTGTGCCATAAGAACTGCAGTCTGCTATTCAGTTCATCAAAGCCATCTAATATATCCTCAAATACATGGGCTAAATCCAGTACCTTTCATAAGACTCTGAGCTAGAAACATCAAGTGCAGCCTGAGAAGTTTCTCTCTAAGCCCTACCATCAGAAAGATTTGGTCCTGCTAGGTCTCCACCCCTCCACTCAAGGCATATGGACCTCATCTTTCCATTGCTATGTTAGATGACACTAGCCTCAGGTTTCACTCATCTGGGTATTGTTTGCCATAGATTTGGGATTCTTTTCTTTACTTCTTCGAAGTTTTAGGAAAGCCAGAGTCAGTGGGCAACAGGCTTGGAGGTCAGACTCTTAAGACTTATTTCCTGTACCTTCCCAGACCTGCATCCTACTGAATACGTGTGATGGGCTATGCCAAATTGGCACTGTTTCCAGGTGAATACTGGTTCTTGGGTAACCTTAAGGATCCCTGATAATACAGGTTTTTAACCGAGGGTGTAGATCAGACCCAGTGCAGAGGGCAGCCAAAATGAGCCATTGCAAGTGAAGTTTTGTTTGGGAAAAAAAAAACAGTTAAAAACTTTGAGAGCTGACAGATTGGCAACTCACTTTGAGAAAGAGGCTATCCTCCCTTCCAATCCCCAGACTCACAGCCTGCGGCTAAGTCATCAGAAAGAAAACAAACAGGGGAACAGGAGAGGGAAAAGCAGTACCCTGTAACATCCATCAACTGTGAGCCAAAGCTACCAATGCAGTTAAAGAGACAATTCTTTGTGTTTTATTTTCTCCTCACTGAGGTTGCCAACTTGAGCTTCCAGAGAACTAACACCACCATTAAAGGCAGGCAGGTTCTGCAGGAAGACAGTAAAATCCAGATCAAAACAGAATATTTTGATGTTTATATTGAAATCTTCTACTGGCTAAGAAAGGGGTATGCATTGTCTAAAGCTAATAATACTATTATCTACCCAGCAATTACGGTCACAAAATTGCATAGACAAGCTGCAGTCTGTTTCAGTTAGACAGAAAGGACCAAGGCTTTGCCTGCAGCATTGCTAAGTAGGTGGCCTTTGGCTTTGCATGGTTCAGTGGGCTTTGAGCTTTCGCTGCTGTTGTCAAAGGGATGAAGGGACATTCAAGTTGCTTCAGGGTTGAGAACATGTATCCCATAGGCCCTTCAGGTATGCCACAGGTGTTCAGGTCAGAAATGCAATCAAGAGAGCGTTTTCCAAATGGGATGACCCAGGGCGAAAATTCTCCAGGTACTTCTAAGGAGATAGAGGAGATACAAAGTTCCCTTTGAAAGCCAGTCAGCCAGACTCTGGGGAACTCTCTGCCCAGCTCTCTAAGCCCAGCTCATCCTGGGTCCAGGATCCTGCTTTCTGTAATTTTGACAAATCAGAACCAAAGTGAATCTCCCAGATTTTGTGTGTCACAACTGTTAGAGGTCATAGCTCCCCCTGAACTCAAAGACATTTTATTTTCATCATATATACTGATTTCTCCTTTTCTCTTTATGCAGCCTATTCCATAATCCAGAATGCTTTGGTCTCTCACATAGAATAGTTAATATTTCTGTTTTCACAAATTCCCACAAGTCAACATATATCTCCAGGTGGACCATCATCCCTTAAGGAAGTTAACCAACTACTTACTAAGTATGAAGAAGCCAACTTGCAGTGTGTTCTGAGGAAGGGACACAGTGTCCTCTGTAAGCCCAAGAGTCAGACCATCTCAAGTGCAAACACCGGTGCCGAGATTGATGGATTGTACAATTCCAGGCACACTGAGAACCTCTCTGGGGTTTCCTATTTAATAACCTTTAAAACAGGAAGGAAATGCCAAATTGGCACTGTTTCCAGGTGAATACTGATTCTCAGGTAACCTTAAAGATCCCTGATAATACAGGTTTTTAACCGAAGGTGTAGATCAGACTCAGTGCAGAGGGCAGCCAAAATAAGCCATTGCAAGTCAATGCTGCCACAATCTGCGTAAAACTTTACGTAGTCATGTTTTTTTGTTTTGGGCAATGAGTGCTACTGATATGTAAACTTCAGTGATAAACATACAAAGAATACCCACAAAACCTTGGAGAAACCTGCTGTCATCCCCTGAAAAGACATGGAAGAACATGTTCACATATCAAGGGCAGAAAATCCATGCTTTTGGAGAAGTGAAGGCTTCCAGCAAATAAGAATTTAACACTTGGAGCAACCTCTAATTTTCCTGACAATCAGATTTGTCACGGGATGCTGTCTCAGCATTAGGATCTGCCAAATGGTTTCTTCAAACCTCTTTGGTGACCCCGTCACAGGGAAAATCTAGAGGTTAATTAAAAACCATTTTTAGTTCCTGAAGGTTGCCCTGAACCAACTGAAAAAGGTCCTAAGAAGGCCTGTGCATGTTCATCACTTATTAGGGGAGAGCTCCGTGGTTTAATATCAATTTTTGTAGTTCTTACAACTCCCATTGGGATTAATATTTAATGAACAGAGTGGCTCCCTTTTATTATAGAGATATTTCAAAAATAGCATAGTGCTTTATATTGCAATGAAATGACAAACACCAGTGAATTTTCATTTAAAATCAATAAGGTGAACCAAACAGTTGTTTCAGAATGGATGGGTCATCTCAGTTTAATGAACAGTAACTGAAGACGTATTAAATAAATGCCTGGCATGCAGAGGAAGGCAGATCAAAAGACTGATTATTGCCCCACTCGGCTTCATGATCCTCAAAGAGAGGGCTGTGTTTTGTTAGTTTTTCCTTAGCTGATGCCCAGAAAAATACCAAGTATGTAGTATACAAAATAATTGCTTGCCAGATCAAATAAATTAATCAATACATAGAAAAATGTTTTCCTTTAGAGAAAAAGATACAGCACTTTGCTCATTATGACCACCTCACAGTGAATAAGGCTGGTCACAAGGGCTTATGTGCACCTGCTCTTGTCCTTTCCTAAACACTCATAGTGGTGGTTCTCAAACTCAGGCCTGCAGCAGAATCACCTGGAGAGTTTATAAAACACAGGTTCACATCCATGAGCACAGAGCATTTTTCCGTTTCTTTGTGTCTTCTTCAATAACGTCTTGTGGTTTAAGGTGTATAGGTCCTTCATATCCTTCACTCAGTTTATTCCTAGGTATTTTACTTTTTGTTGCAATTGCGAAGGGAATTGTTTTATTTTTTTCATTTCTTTTTCTGAAAGTTTGTTGTTACTATATAAGAATGCAAAGAATTTTTGTACATTTATTTTATATCCTGCAACTTTACTGTGTTTGTTTATTATTTCTAATAGTTCTTCGGTAGAGTCTTCAGGATTTTCTATATAAAGAATCATGTCATCCGCAAAAAAATGTCTTTTCTAATGGTTGAGTAGTACTCTGTGTGTGTGTGTGTGTGTGTGTGTGTCTTCTTTATCCGATCCTCTAACAAGGGACATTTCATTTGTTTCCATGTCTTGGCCACTGTGAACAGTGCTGCAGTGGACATAAGGATGCATATATCTTTATGAATAAATATTTTTAAATTTTTCAGGTAGATACCCAGAAGAGGGGTGCTGGGTCATATGGTAACTCTATTCTAAGTTTTTGATGAAGCCCCCATACTGTTTTCCATAGTGACTGTACAAGCTCACATTCCCACCAGCAGTTGAATGAGGGTTCCCTTTCTCTGAAACCTCTCCAGCACTTGCTATGAGTTGTCTTGTTGATGACAGCTGTTCTAACAGGTGTGAGGTGGTATCTCATTGTGGTTTTGACTTGCATTTCCCTTATAGCTAGTGAAGTTGAGCATCTTTTCATATGTCTTTTGGACATTTGAATGCCTTGTTGGGAGAGGCATTCGGGTTCTCTGCCCATTTTTAATTGGATTGTTTGCTTTTTTGTTGTTGAGTTGTATGAATTCTTTATATATTTTTGGATACTAACCCCTTGTCAGAGCTGTTGTTTACAGATATCTTTTCCCTTTTATTTGGTCGCCTTGTTGTGTAGAGCTTTGTAATTTGATACAGTTTCATTTATTTATTTTGGCCTTTACTCCCTTTACCTTTGGGGTCAAATTCATAAAATCCTTTCCAAGACCAGGTCCATATATTTAGTGCCTATCTTTTCTTTTATGTAATTTATTGTTTCAGGTCTTATATTTAAGTCTTCGGTCCATTTTGAGTTAACTTGAGAAAATAGTTATCAGAGGAGACAAACAGCAGTCTCTTTTTCTTCTTTTTGCATGTGGTTTTCTAATTTTTCCATCACCATTTACTGAAGAGGTTTCATTTTCTCCACTGTATGTTTTGCCTTCTTAGTCAAAAATTATTTGCCCGTATACATGTGGATTTATTTCTGGGCTTTCAATTCTGTTTCACTGGTTTATGTGTCTGTTTTTCTGGCAATATATTAGAATCTTGAGAATATCATGCTAAGTGAAATAAGACAAAATCAAGAGCCATATGATTTCACTTACATGTGGGATATGAAATTGAAAGCAACAAATGAAGAAACAAGAAAAGCAAACAAACAAAAGCTCAGAGATACAGAGAGCAGTATGGTGATTACCAGAGGAAAAGGGAGGTAGGGTGTAGTAGAGAGTAAAGGAGGCCAAATGTATGATGATGGAAGGAGATTTGACTTTGGGCAGTAAACACACAACGCAATATACTGTTGATGTAGCATATAATTGTACACTTGAAACCTATATAATTTATTAACCAATGTCATCTCAATAAATTTAATTTTTTTAAAAAAACACAGATTTCTGGACCCCACTTCTATATTCAATTGGTCTGTGGTAAGGCCCTGAGAATTTGCATTTCCCAGTTCCCTGGAGACCTGATGCTGCTATTCTGGGTAGTATGCATGGAAAATCACTGGCCTATAGCATCTACTTTACTGCCTCTGGGACAGTTTCCATTTATTCACCTACAGGTGAATTCTTCCCTAGAGCACAGGTCCTTGTACATAGAAAGCACTGTTGGGAGCATTTGCTGACTACATAAGTGATTCCAGACTGTGTGAAGGAATATAAATCCCTCACTCCTGTATTCCTTATGGCTTTGGTTTATTGGAACCCTTCACCTATGAAGGACAGCATACCAGTTTTTCTGTTGGCCTTTTCTTTTTCCTTCTTACTCATGTGATGAAAAATGGCCATTAGAGGCCTGCCCAGATATATATTAATGTCTTTGGGAATCTAACACCAGCTGTCTCTGCCCACTCGAGCTGTGTGTCTGATTCATTGGCCCCTCACACACGATGACTGTCAGGATACGAGGACCTATTGCATGAGAGCCTGCCAATGGTATTGAATAACTCACCACCTTTACATTTGTGTAATATTTTTGTTCCAAGAAGCCACTCCCTCGGTATTAGCTGCAGCTACAAAGTGTCTGTTAATTCTACATGGCTGTGGATAAAAATGATTATGCTGGACATGGAACTTCTGTTTTATAAAACTGAGAAAAAACTCATGAAAAGAGAGGATAAAACAGTCATGTGCTTTGAATGGATGACTTGTTTGCTTCTCAGGAATGGGCTTCCACTGCAAAGCCTCATCAAAGGCTCCTCTGGTTTCCTCCCTCAGCAACAGCTCCGGTTGTAGGGTGGGGTTTTCAACTTTGAGTACATCCATCGTTAGTAGAAGACAGAGCTAATTGATCGATGTAGCTTGGTAGGGGGTAGATTTTACAATCTTGGCCCTTTACCCACATTTTCCCAGAAAAGTTTTTAAGTTATATTAATGGAGCCTGACATTTGGACATTTGCATCCAGACATTCTAGAGCTACTTACACCTACTGATCTTTTCTCTCCCTTCAAAATTTGATTTGTTCTATGAGGAAAAGTCCATTTCTCTTTCCTTGGCTTTTTTTCCCTTCTCCCATGACCAACTCTTAGGTCTCACTACCTCAATCACTCATTTGGTATTCCATTGCATACTGCTATGTGACATCCTGCATAATGTTATTTAACTTTTATAGCTATTAATAATGTTTCCTACATTAGGCTGCAAATGTATTCATTCATCTCTTCTTTTAGTACATAAGTATTCAGCATCTACTATGTGTAAGGCGCCATATTTCATACTGGAAGTGTACAAAGAAGCAGAATACATGGTCTTACATTCAGTGTCAAAAAATTTACAGTGCAGTGGTAAAGCCATGCTGCACACACACACACACACACACACACACACACACACACGTCACAAAATTACAATCGTCTTTCACAACAGTGCATCAGTTAGGAGTGATATAGATATGATCTACATAAGTCTCTGTTTTTCCACTGGACTTACATGTTGTTTTATAAAGGGGCACTGAACACACATTTACCCCCATGTCTCCACAGAGTATGTCTTTTCTTACTGAAACACGTTTATGTCACTTTCTATTGAAAGAGTGGGAGGGTCAGACCTATCATCATGGAGCCCAACATCATTTTCTAACTCCTTTGCCTGTTTCTCCACCATGCCACATCCCACATGGTTCAGTATTGTTGATCTACTCATCATTCTCAAAACATTATATTTTCTAAATCACACCTGACTCTTGTTTCCTATTGAATTTTTGCTTTATCAAGATCCATCTGGAGGGTCAAACTATATGAGAAGCCTTCCGAAACATCTAGAATCAGAAATATTTGTTCTATCTTTCTGTGCTTTCATAATGCCTTTAGATAATTACATTAATTATATATATTTTTTCACTGTAAGTCACTTATTTATGTGCTATTGTGCTCATTGAACTCTGAGTTCCTCAAGGTTGAGGATGTTGTCTTATTCACATTAATATCTTTTGCACTTTCTAAGGCAGTATGTCTGCCTCATTCACTGGTTGGTTCACTATATGTTTGTGGAATGAATGCATGAATTAATATATTAAATAAATGAGTAAATGAACACCTAGCCTGAAAGCAGTAAGTCAGTAAATATTTGTTGGACTGATGGATGTATAATAAATAAGTAAAACTATGCCATACTATGGACTTTCTCTTGATCATATTTTCATGTTGCGATGGAAGTATATTTGAAAATTTCATGCCCCATCAATAACACTTTAGAGCTCAACCCAAATGTGTGAAATTAGTTTCAAAGCCAAAAATACCTTTCTTTTGTTTTGGCACCTTTCAACCTAAACATAGAATAAGTAACATCAATCCTGGTCCCAATTGATAAGGGTAGGGAATATAGAATAGAGAAGTCCATTTTGCTAAAAACGGTGATCTTTAAATCAGTAATGTTGGCAGGCACCAAAAAATGTGCATGATTTATCTAGCACATTACAATTTCCTAAACAAAACTTCTTATAAATGAAGTTATGTTTTAGTGGAAAAATAGAATGTGGTTAGTCAAAACATAACATTGCATTATTAACAGTTGGTCTAACTAAATAATACATGTAACTGTAAAGTGGATAAATTTTGGTAGCCCTTGGAGCTCAGAAGAAAGGGTTATTAATTGGAATTTGGAAAGTTCAGCAGAATGTCATCAATATACCTCCACAAAGATATAACTCTGACCTCATTCATATGATGTTTGCTATCTGAATTTGAATGACAGAATCAAATGTTCCTATTTCCCCACCCCTACTAAGCATTTTCATGACCCAGTTAGTTACATGTTGACCTGGAACCCCTTGCTTTTACAACCTCCGGATACAGATGAAGCAAAATACTCATTATGACTTCTTAATGATTCCGAACAAGGCTGACTTCCTCAAGTCAACTGACAATGTAGATCTGAGCTTCTTAAGTAAGGTCACACCAAACTATGACTTGGAATTTTTGAATTAGTTGACTCCGTCTACCACTACCTTTAGAACAAACACTTAGTGAGGATGGCCCCTTCCTCTGCATTAGTCTTTTAAAGATTTTTCTCAGGTATATTCATGCATATAGATTCAGCAATGATAATTTGAGACTCTAATTTTAAATGCTGCTCTAAGTCCTAGAGCTGTGAATTATGTCTATTTACAAGGAATAGAACAAGATTTCTTTAATTAAACCTCATTACATTCAACTTTAAGGCTTAGCAAAACTGGTGCATGCTGAAGAGTTTCCAAAAGGGAATATTTATGACATAGCATTTCTGTCATAAATTATTTTGTGTATTCTATAAAAGTATGGAATTGTATTTCTTCAGTTATTTTCATGATCAATTCTGTTATATTTACAGAATGAAATATCTTTTCAGGAAGGAAATTCTAAGTTATAACATAATAATTATAAAATATAAAATTTGACTTACAGTTCACTTGCAGTTGCCTTATAGGAAGCAAGAATATTACTTCTCAAGGGTTACCTGTACAATTCAGGACCTGTGGACATGTCGGTCTTGGTTATACTTTAGAGTTCTTTTAGCTTTGGGGTTTTATTCTTCCATACTAGTGGAAAGTAACTACCTGATATTAATGAGATGTGTGTGTGTGTACATATGTGAGTTTATCTTGGAGGTAGGGAAAGGTAATAACTCATCCTCTGGATTGGAACTGACCTGGTATGTTTTGGCTGATCAGGACATTCCATTGTACAGGCAAGACTGCATTTGAATAAGTGATGTGTAGATGAGCATCTCTGTGGCCCAATTTCTACTCCTGAAGTCCTTTCTGCCAATTGATTTTACCCATTGTGTTTGTCTCTTTGTCTTCCTTTCTATTCTCTCTACCCTGTGAGCACCCAGAGAAGTGCACATGAAGCAGTGACTTGAACATTTGAAGGAGTTATTATTTCACCTTCTCTTCTAAAGGTTGGCTACAGTACCAAATTTTCCCACCAAAAGTTTTTTTTTCTTTTTAGTTTTTTCTTTCTTTTATATAGTAAGCTGCCTTTTTTTCCTATCACATTTTAAATCTTGAAATGTGTAGCTAAATAATGAGACTAATTGCCCAATCTCCTCTTTTTAGCACTCCTTTACATACTTTACTTATGGACTAGAATCATCACCAACTATTTAATGTTTGTAAAGAGTTTTCAAGAAAGAATTTAGTGATAACAGGAGGAGCAGATAAAACTTGGGCTGCTGGGAGGAGGAGGAATGCTAATGAATGTTAATCCTGAATGCTCACATAGTGCCTTGTCTTCAAAGTGGTTAAAAGAAGCACTAATTAATTATCGCCCTATTGGCTTGTGATTCAAACAGTATAGTCAGTGTCCACGTGTGCCTTGAGCAAACACAGAAGCTCAGTGGCTGAGTTACAGGCTAAGCTGATGATGTTGGTGCTTCTATGCAGCGGGAGTGATGTAAGACCGTATCATTGAACGCAAGGACTTGGTTAAGGAAACAGAAACAATAGATCATATATGGCCACTAGTTTGGATGCTGCTCAAAATCTGGGGTGTAGCATAAGTGAAAGGGAAAGTTGTCTTGGAATCAAATTAGATTCTGAAGAATAAGACATTAGGAAAAGTTTTGAGGGTAGAGAAGAAGCACTTGACTGTTTTCTTTTGGGAGTTTTAGGAAAAATATGTTTTCTAATATTTATGAAGTCCCACAAGAATGCTCTGAGGGCAATGTCTGCCAGGTAGACCTATTCAGATGGCACATGCTGAGATTGTCTTTTGTCCTGGCCTCTTGGGCATTGTCTCCCTATGGAAATGGCAGAGCCCAGGGGAAGCTCTTCACTTCCATTGCAGTGGTTCCAAGCTCTTCACTATTTCTGCCATTCAGAAGCCAGCCCATCTGAGGGCCTCTTGAAGGTCTAGAGTCATAGTCAAGAAAAGTTGGTTATCATCTCAATTACATTCTATTTTATGGTCATGACATATTTTAATATATCTCCCGAAGAGCCATTGATCAGGACACATGGCGCACATTCCCCAGAGGAAACAGTATAATAGAAAAATGATGTTTATTCTCCCTGATCCTTCTCATTTCCCCCTACATTCCTGGTACTGTTTGCTAAACTCTATGAACTACTTACAAGAAGCAAAAGAAACAGAAAATTCTTCAGGAAAAACCAACTAAACAGGGAGGGAAGAAGCAATGTCTCTGTGTTTTTTTGAACGTCCAAAGCATAATCCTTCCCTAAATAACGCCTTTGCTGCTAATTCGGTAACATAGTTCACACTTGAGAAGAGCCTCCTCAGGAGCACTTGATGTGTCCTCATTCAAAGCAGCCTCCTTTAATGGGTATTTGATTACTGTGTTGTGCACCAAGACACGAGGCATTATGTGGAATTCTCTGTGTCACTAGACATTACGTGGTGCTTTAGTCATGGGCAATTAGTAAGCATTGGCTCTCACTGTGATTTACAGTGCATTTCATGGCCTCCAAATGGTCATTTTTCTGGAAGAACAAAAGTATTTTTCAACAGGTCATGTCCTCTGGGTAGAGAGAAGTTCTCCCTGCTTCAGAGGGCTAGGCAGTGCGATCTTTGAAGCCGAGGTGCAATGATGCATGAACTTATCAGGCAAAGTATAGTGTCAGTTCATTATTTCCCTGCAATCTAGAGACATCATTTATCATGCATTTAAGAAGGGCAATGATTATATTCATAACGTAGAGGTTCGATAAATTGAAAATACACAGACATCATTAAGCAACTCATCCTTCCATGGGTCAGGTTGACTGTGCTTTTGTTGAAGAGGATGGGTTAGAACTATGAAGAGCAATCATCCTCACGGGATGGTGAGCATCTGACACTCAGCCTGAAGGGTAACACAAGAGTGTAAATGATGCATTTTGACTACATCCCTCCCTCCCCTTACAGAGTGAACACTTCTATAAAGCTAAAAATGTTTAGCTCACATTGGCATAACTGTGAAATTGGTAGAGGAAAGAGCCTTTCTTAGAGCATTCACAGAAAATGTATGTTATTCTATTCCTGTCTCCATATTACAGAGATAAGAAGAAAAAAGTGACTGTCCCCTTTCCTTTAGATTGGTAAGAAATGACAGCTTTCTACTTTACAGGGTAGCCAACATTGGGGTTGCCAGAGTCCCCTCTAAGCCTGTAACAGCTGTATGACTTATTTGGGATCTTGCAGACGGGCTGCAGCTTCTCACACAGCCCTGACTGGTCCTCTACACTCCCTGTGTCCTTAGGACGAAAACAAGTGTTCAGACATGATAAGGTGCTAGACAGTCCCTTCGCTTTTTACTTCCTCTTTTCTCTACAACTTGTATGTTTATAAACCTCATACATCAGATGGCATGTGGAAAAATTAAATAGAAACAAATAGCGTTTTACAGTTTGGGGATTATCTGAAAGGTTTATTCCCCAAAGTCCCTGAGACCATTGATGACAATGCCCTGGTGTGCAAATCCACTTAGATGGAATAATTATGATTTAGAACAGACTGAACTAATGATGATTTATTTTGCTTTTAATGAAGTCCTTGTGCATCTTTGTGTGTCTGCACGTGGTTCTGTTCTATCCCAGATTTCCTTATTTTCAGATTGAACACCTTCACTGGGAATTGCCTCAGCCCTTGACGGAAATCACCACTTTGTAGTTTTTCTTGATTTCTCCTACTCGACTGCTAAGCTTGATTACTGTGGCCATTTTCAAATATCACTCTCTAGTGTTATTTTTTTCCTTTAAGAACATTTGATGACATAATTGTAATTTCTGCAGCCAGAGGTTGATGAATCTCAACCAGTTATTTTGCTGCATTACTGATGTCATTTAAATCCCCAGAAATCAGGCCGGACCAATCCCAATTCCATCCTATAGTCAGTGGTGTTTACGGACCAGAGACAAGAGAAGCTTTATGCCTTGACTCTGAAGATGAAGAGTTTTCCTTAGATAAATATGGGATAGTTTTACTAGAAACATAGTAAAATAAAGAATGATAGTGATACGGAGTGATGTGAATCTGATATGAGGTAAATATGTGTCATATATATTATTACTTATGTAAGAAAAAAGGGATTTTTGTCTTAAAGACATAACTCAGATTGTACCAAGAATCTGTTCATGCTACAGTTACTTCCTGGATGATGTGCTAGTATATCTAAACATTCAGGCCCTCCTCTGGAAGGCCTAAACACAAAACTGGCCTTCATTTGTTTCGACTTTATACAGTCTCTTTCAGTTAGATTGGGAAAAATAGACTCTTTAGGAGAGAAATTCCTTTTGGTGTTCTCTTATCCTCCCCCGTTCATTCGTACAACACGTGCTCAGCAGTAGCTTGTTGAAGGGTCAGATGAATAAACAAATGGTTGGGTTTGAAAGCAGACACTTCAAAAGTTTTTCCAAAATCAAAGCAGTACCTTTAAAAAAATAAAGTTTTCTATTTAATAGTGTGTTCTGTGTACAGCTGTCCCTTTTAGATCTGCTGTGCCATGTTCACGTGGGGCCTGCATTTCCGTGGAGGTTATGTTGGCGGAGCAATGAGGCAAATTAAAAGAAAATTATTTTAGTCATTTATTTTGCCTCTTGCCTTATTCTGTTCAACCTTAGCTCTTTATTCACACACTCTCACTTTAATGTGGCTAAGATTTAAATCTGACACCTTTAGGGAAATTTCGTATCTATTTATAAATGACTGTTTTTGAGAAGTAAATGTTAAGTCTTCTGCCTTTCAGAAGATATTGTTCATCCAGTAAGCTTATGAAAAGTACATAAGCCACTTAGGATTTATTATAAATCACATAGCCACACGCTATATGTGATATTCTAAATAACATAAACATTTTATGCTTACAGTTTAAGAGGTCTACATGTCAAAAACTTAGAGATTTCTTTTTACGTCTTAAATGAGATTAGGTTCAATGCCAATTTTTTTATGTTGAAAAGTAGTTGGAAGATATTTTAATTCTCTTTTTATGTTTTACCAAGGGAAAGTCTTTAGGAGAGAAATTGTTTGTTGAATTTTCTCAGGGAACATCAACAACAAATGCAGAATTCAGAATGTATGAAGAATTTAAACTAAAATTATAAATTTTGAATTCCATTTTAGACCTATGAGATATATTTTTATGACCCCCTATTGGCAATAAATTCCTGATGTGGCCCATAAAACAACTGGGGCTTGCAAATTAACTTGTAAGTAATTATACCCCAGATTCTCAGACACTCAGATGCAAAAGTTGACTGCACATTGATGTTGTTCGAATGTGTGGCTTTTTATTTGATGTTCCCTCTGTAGCATCAGGCATCCAGCACTTCCATAGAACTCTGAATTTACTATGTTGTATGATCCCCAGCAAAAGAATATTTTCATATCCAAAGCATCCCTCAGCTTAACTGGTCACTGCATTGAGTATTGGATTTTCCTTTATTTCCCCAATGCTTGTTGTGCATTTTGTAATGGGTTTCTGAAAGGTTCTGTAAGGGCCTTTTACATTAGAAACTTTTAACTTCTCTTTAGAGGTCAGACAAAGTGATTTGGGGGAGTTTGGAGGCTGGTATTGTTTTTTATTAGGTTGAATTAGAAGGCTCATGTCATTCTTATGAGGTACATCTAAAAGCAGCCCATCTTTGTTTACTAAGGTCAAATGCACATCTTGGCTATAAACTCAAAGACAATTCTGAGTTTTCATCAGCACAAAACACTTCTTGTAAAAGAGAGAAATATTTTGGTTCAATATTTCAGGAAATGGTGATGGAAGAAAGCAGTCTACTCACAACCACAGTTCACACATTTTCTGGACTGTTGGAATATGTTGTGTGTTTCATCTGCCTTACACCTGCCTCGGAAACAGACTATAACTGCAGAAGCACAGACACACATGTTAGCAGGCAAACAATATGATGCATGGCCTTGTGAGTGGAGATGATCTTCAAAAGCAATTGATTCCATGTGAATAACAGTCGTCTGTGGGTGATGCTAGTCAGCCACAATTTGTCACAATAACTTGTATATGTTTTGTAAAGTATCAAATTGAACCATCTAGAGTTGCTGATACTCAACTCTTTTTTAACTTACAAAACTGGAATTCCATGTAGTGCACTTTAATACTCTCACATTTATTATTCCCCTTGAGAAGCTGCCTGCCGTGGTTGAAAACACATAGGTTTTAGAGCCAGAAGCCTGGGTCTACATCCCAACAATGCTACTTGCATGCTGGGCGACCTTTATAAGCCCCTTAGAGATTGCACAGTGACATGTGGGAGCAAAGAGAAATCTAATTCATGAGGTATTTATGTGTTTTTTGACTGATAGTTACTAGATAGCCTTCTTCACAGTGGTAATATGAAGGTGCGGTCGTATAACATATACAAAAAAAGGCTAATGAACAATTCAATGGTGTGTAATCATTGATGCCATTACTGATCACCAGTAGGACATTGTTAAGTAGGAATGGCAGGGATCCTTACCCTTATCACCCAAATGTGAGGTAGGGAATGTCGGTATTGGCCAAGGTGATTGAGTAGACCCAGAGTAGAGTCTAAATCTCTAGACACTAGTGTGGTGATGGCAGGGGTGAAGAGAAATAAGGGGGTTAAATGGTAATGGAAAAAATACGATGACTTTTTTTTAAAGAGTGCCCTCTGATGACTCTTTTAGGGTTAAGGGACTACTGACACTTCTCCAACTGAGTAGAGCAGTGTTACCAAGACATCCCAGTAGCCAGAAGGCCCAGCTCTGTGATGCTACAACATTGTCATAAAGTCATGGAGATGTGGAATACCTGGAAATTATTCCTTTCAACATCTATTTCTCCCCCCTCAAAAATGTATTAATTACCAACCCCTGGGAGAAATCAAGATGAACTTCAGAAGATAAATGGATTAATAAATGGTTTTATTCAGACAACAGAATATTATTCACTACTGAAAAAGTAAGCTATTAAGCCATGAAAAGACATGCGGGAAACTTAAGTGCATATTACTAAGCAAAAGAAGCCAATTTGAAAAGCCTACATAGTGTGTGATTTCATCTGTATGACATTCTGGAAAAGGCAAAACTCTGGAGACACTGAAAAGATCAGTGACTGCCAGGCGCTAGGGGTGTGGGAGTGGGGAGGAAGGGTGATTAGGTAGAATGATGAATTTTTAGAGCAATGAAACTCCTCTGTATGATACAATAATGGCAGATGTTATAAATTTGTTCAAAATCACAGAATGTGCACTAAAAGTGAACCCCACCATCAACTGTGGACTTTGGGTGACAATGGTTTGCCCATGTAGGTTGCCGTGTTGTAAGAAATACACCCTTCTGGTGGGGAGTGTTGATAATGGGCGGGGCCTATGCATGAGTGGGAACAGGATGGATACAGGAAATACCTATATCCTACACTTGGCTTTGCTGTGAACCTAAAACTTCTCTTAAAAAATAAAGCCTATTAAAAAACTATTAAAATCTGAGGCTTTTTTTTTCTCATGAGGAAAGCCTTCAGGTTGGAGTCACCAGAGCCAACCTGAAGGGTAGTCACCATCATTCCTATGCTGTGGCTGAGAAAGTCGGCTCAGTGCGGCCGGGAGTACCTGGCCGGGGGTCACACAGACAGGAGTGGGGCAGCTTAGAGGGGAGCCGGCCTTCACCCGGGTGAAGCCTGTCCTTCTACTGTTAACACATTATGTGGACCTTGACAAGCTCACAACATTGGGTACTTGGTAGGCACAACCAGAGTACATACACACTAAACAGAACATTATTTTGCTGTAACCCATGAAGTATATGAGTCGGATCAGAACTGAACACAGTAAAATTCAATATATGTTGATGATGGAGAAAATACTCAGTTGGATAGAGAATGCAGTAAAATTTTGGTGCAGACAGCTTTCACAAAAAGTCTCATTCTTACTATACTTAAAGCACCCTGCAACTATTTAAATTCTATTACTGGTCCTAGGCTATTTCCTAGAAGAGTAAAGTAAGTTATTGAGCCAGCTAATTTACTTTGGAGTTTCTATATGATATCCCCCATCTCCCTCTCAACCTCATTATTATTTTCCTTCACATTCTGAGCATTAACTTTCCTTTCTAATATTTCAAAGTTGTTGTGACTTGCAGGCAACACTCAAGGATTTCACACAAGGACTGCTTTAAGAGAACCCTCTTGGGCAACTGCCCGCTTTAATTCAGTATTGTTGTCTCCCTGCACCAACAGTGAAAGTGCATGGTGACTCAGGAGGTCTCCGTACTGCCAGCCCTTCTTTCTTTCTGAGTTGTTGGTCCTTGGCCATCCTCAGATACAGGATGTTGGGCCTGGCGTGATATGAAAGCAAATTATCCTGAAACTGTCATTATCTGGGGCAACCAGTTCTCTCCGGACCCAAGAGTAGGGCCTTGATGAGTTTTCCATTCTTTTTCATAGGAAGATGTTCCCAGGGGTCTGGAGCTTTCTCTCCCTAAGAGTTCATCCAGCATAGGGTCTGCCTGCTGGCCTGAGGCTGCCACTGGCCATGTTTACTAGCTGAGGGAACTCCCCTTCTCTCCTGTATTTATGCAGCAAAGTGCTTGTCATTGTGGATCCAGCATCAGGCTGCCTACTTGCGAATCCAGATCTTCTACTCAGTAGTTAAATGACTGCAGGCAACCTTCTGGACACCTCTATTGCCATCCGTCAAATGGGGACAATAGCCTTACCTACCTGATAGGAATTTCACAAAACTAATATTAATAGATGAAAAATGCTTGTAACGTTGGGCTCTCCTGTCCTCTGCCCAAATGAACACTTATTCTGTAGCCATACCAGACCCTGAATAGTCATATACTCAGCCCATGTTCAAAGTGTCCTATTAATTTGGAATTGCCTCCTGCACTTTCACCTCTTAAAGTCTGACTCTTATTTTAAGATCCAACTCAAATACCACTTCTTCCTTGAAGCACTGCCATTTTTGTGCACCTAAAGATTTGTACTATAATAACATGCTGTAATGTATAATGGCACTTACATATACCTAAATAAGTGCATAAAGATATATAATTATATGGCTCTAAATAAGTATATACATGGGAGTGTGTGTTTTTATGATTGTGTGTTTGTATAGGTATATGTACTTATTTATTTTTATATTAATTTATTTAATCATTCATTACATGCTTATGTTGTACAACACACCTTATAACATGTGGTAGAGAAGGGGGATAATGTTCCCTGGTTTGAAAATAGAATATTATAGAAGTGAGATTTTTTTTCTAAAACTTAAAAATATACTGATAAATATTGAAATGATAATTTGGATGACATGTAGTAAATATCTAATACTGTATACACACATAAATACACATTTATGTAGACATGTATTTACATATATATAATTGAAATTTGATGAAAAACAATACTTAGGATAACTCCCCCAAAACTATTTTATTTCAAAACCAATAACTGCTGTAGCTTTAAAATGATAGATCTCAAACTCATTATTACATATTCTAACCCAACCACCATGGTGCCCCAAGATCCCTACCCCTGAGTACTAACTACACGGTTCTAAATTTAGATTTGCCAGCTCTCTTGTTCCCTCATCATCCTCAGTTTTCAGCATCACTTTTAAATGTTTACCACTCACTGCTTTGTGAGACTGTGCTGACTGAAAATATTCTCTGTGACCTTTGCCGTTGTGTTTCTTCGGCAGAATCTTCTTTTTCCCCAACTTGGTACAAGACTTTAGGTTCATTTTTTTCTGGAAACAAAGTGTCCAGGAGCACAGCTTGTCACATATAATTTTAGAAGACTTGATTCATCCAGGCTTAACAAAGTAAAATAAAATTCTTACAATGCGTTTATACAATTATCTTATTAAACTCGAATAGTTATGCAATGGATTGAATTTACCTAGACTGCGTTTTTAAAGCTTATCATCTCTGTTGTTTTCGGTTGGTCTTGGCTGGAAAGTTGAGTTTGGTTAAGGGTTTATATTTTTATTTCACCCCTGAAAGACCTGTACTACCTTTGTTTCTCTGCTTTAAAATGGTGTATCCACATTAACAAAAGTCTTCTTTAAATAGCTAACTCTGAGAAATATGCAAACTTTATAGCTAATAAGATGTTATTTCTAGCTTTACTCTTCATACTAAAAAGAAAAAGGAAGGAGCCGATAATTTTATCAGTGCAAGCTGCATCTATTCTGTTTTGTGTAGCCATGTTAAATGATTAAGACATTAAGTAGTATAGATAGCATGTATTATATGATCACGTTTTATAAAATTACTTGGTCTTTCTTTTATTCTTTCTTTCTGGTTAACATTTATTCTTCTGATTATAAATATGTATTGAAAGAATTATTTTTATCAAATTTTAATAAAAGTGATTTCTTGGTAGTAGCATTTGGGTAATTATTTTTAACTCTCTATTAACCTTCAGTTCTGATAGCTTTGTTATTTTATATATAAAAATTTTGGTCATTAATTCTAAAAGAAATTAGTATATTTAGCTCATTTGGATTTTTAAAAAGGTTTTATTTATTTTTAGAGAGAAGGGAGGGGAGAGAGAAAGAGAGGGAGAGGAACATCAATGTGTGGTTACTTCTTGAGCACCCCCTACTGGGAACCTGGCTCAAAACCCAGGCATGTGCCCTGACTGGAAATGGAACTGGTGATCCTTTAGTTTGCAGGCCAGCATTTAATCCACTGAGCCACACCAGCCAGGGCTGGATTTTTTTACTTAGTGCACCTGAAAGGGTAAAAAAGAACCATAGTCCTTTATCACATGCTAGTATAGATTACAAGCACAATTTTGTCCTTGGACATTTTTAGCATCCAGTTTTGTTGACATCCTGAGGGAAATACTTGCAGGTTTCAGTATCTCTTCCCTTTAGAACAGTATTCCTTTCCATTATAATTATGTACAGAACACTGGGTATTTATGCACAGACGTACATACAGTTTGGTAGGAAGATGCTCCTCAAATGAAATGATTAGTTGTAACACACATGTGTGTCTCTATGCTTAAAAGTAGACATATGTGTTTATCACACACCTTTCCTCTGTTAGACACTTGGAGATACGGACAATACCCTTTATTTTAAACCCTTTCCTGTACCTCGACGTGGATTTGAAATGAGGCTTCAATATGACTTCTCTTTTCCTTGACTCAGAGCATTCACTTGCTTTTAGCCCTTTTTACTCCCCATCCTGTTGACTTTGCTAACAGCGTGCGCAGAATTCTCTCTGCTTTCCAGGCCCTGAAATAGCCAGAGTGGGTGGGCCAGCTCCCTCTCTCCCTTACGGGTCCAGCAGGATGCTCCTCTGATTATTTTTAGTGGGAGAACAGAGTGGCAGACTGACCGAGTAGTGGCTGTGGTGAACAAGAAACAACCGGGTCTCCGTGACATTTCCCGTGAAACCATGAGACTCCTGCAAGGTGGGAATATTTGTATGTTGTGGTCACAGGAACCTGCATGACTTACAGGTCTTTGGGGAATTCTATATTCATTTTTATTAACTTTAATTATAGGCATGCTATAAAATTTTCTCAGTCTGTGTCGCGTGAAAAATGCAGAAGTTAATTGCTCCTGACATTTAATTGGTTTATGCTTCTCTCTTGCATAGTCTTGGACTGTAAGAAACAGGGAAACTAGTTGGCATGTTTCTACGATGGCTGAGGATTGTACACCAAGAAATTAGCCTTTTCATTAGTTCTCGCAGTGAATCACAAATGCAACTTCCGTAGTGTGGGGGGAGAGATGAAGTCTGCGAGCCTGCATTCCACATATGCTGCAAGACTGATGAGGGCCTCCCTGAAAGTGCTGCCGACTTGGCCAGATTGCTGCGGGTTTTTCCGTGATCATTCTACAGGGCTAAAAAAGGACCTTTTTCTATCTCTCTGGACATGTCAGGTTGTTTGCGGCCCTGCTACAAGCCATCTGAAACCTTCATAGCCCTTTCATGTATTTTTTTCCAAGTATCATCTTTTCGGGCACAAAAAGCATATGGTGCCTGGTTGTTACCAATGATAATGTACGATGGCTTGAGGAAGTTGCATTTCAGTGTGGCACAGCACCTCTAGTTGCAAGAATGGTGGGAATCTTTGGAAGGCATCCATCTCCTACCATGTATTCTAAGCTTCAAGGGAGACAATGGTAAGCAAAGTACAAAGAGCCAATGCCAGCTTCCATTTGACATGCAGTTATGAAGCAGGTACCATAAGCAAGACACTGTGACAACATTTTGGGGTGTACCAAGATGAGGGCAGTGGGCCCTCGTAATCCAGAGGGAGGAATGTGCTTGTACATGGTAACTAAGTGCAAGGCAGGCTAGGGAGTGCATAAATTTGAGGGAGCACAAAGGAGGGGTGAGTGAGAACATCCAGTGAGAGGTGACTAGGAAGACCGCATGGTCCCGCCATGCTGGAAAGTTAGGACTGCACTGGCATGAGGGGGCAGCCCTTCAAAATGTGAGGCCTGGCTTAGGGAGAAGCAGCCTGTCCACATTCTCTATTCTTAGTTCTTCCCTTCTAGGTTCTGCAAGACCCCCCAAAATAGACTCAGAAAATATAAACAAACAAAAACAAAAATGAATAAAAGATCAGAAACTATCTGATTCTATTGTCTAATTCACTTGTCCCAGAACCTAAAAATTGTTTTAAAATAATCAATCAAATTGATTGTCAGTGGCTGAGCACACTTGTCCAAGTCTATTTTCTTTATTTCAGTCATTACATACTCCACAGATTGGCAGTTACAATACTGCAAGGTTAAGGAATAAGAAAATAAATTCTAAATTCATCTCTCATTAGTTTCTTAATAAATACAAGAATGCCACTGATGTCTTCTGAGAATGTCATTCTTCTCCATCTTTACCTAGTAGAGGTCATTGGATCTCATAAAATAAAATAAATGAATGAAACAGTATAGGAATGCTAGCTGCAGGCAGGCAGAGTAGAGGTAATTACAGTAGAACATGCCCAGCCTTTGAGGGTGGGGCAGATTGGGCGGCACCTCCCCTTCAGGGGTTATACAGGAGCAAAAGATTTGCTCCTGTCAGGCTGAGTCCAACAAGAGGAAACAAATGGAGAACTATTTGGGAGGGTGTTTCCAAACGGAGCAAAGTTGCTGATGCAGAAGCCTGGGCTGATGAGGACAGACTGCTGAGTCAAAGCACCAAGGTGATGATGTTCCGCGGATTGCAGAACGTGGTCCAGGGATGGAAGTGAAGAGGAACAGAAGATAGAACGAGGCCCTGAACAGGCACATGATTAAAAAAAGTCAGTCTCCAGGCAGGAGGTGAGCCGCTGATGTTGCTGATCAGAATGCCCTGATTGTGCTCATAGGATGTGTGGGCTGCTTTGAGGTACAGCACTGGGAATGCCAGATGATCCTCATTCTCAAACAGCCTAGGATCTCAATGCACATTTCTTAAAGTACAGTTCATGGTCCCTGTGGAACAGAATACCGAGATGCTTGTTAAAAGTGCCTATCTCCAGCCCTAGCTGGGTGGCTCACTTGGTCAGAGCATCACCCTATATGCCAAAAGTTTGAGGGTTTGATTCTTCGTAAGGGCAGATACCTAGGTTGGGGGTCCAATCCCTGGTGAAGTGCATGCAGGAGGCAACCAATCAATGCTTCTCTCTCACACTGGTATTTCTCTCTGCCTTCCTCTTTTCCTAAAATCAGTAAACATATCTGTGTGAGGATGAAAAATGTAGACAATGCCCATCTGCAGGTCTGACTGTCTCCAGGAATGGGATTTTAGACAACCTCCTTTGGTGAACCTCGAGGATACCAAAGTTTGAATCTCTCATTAGGTCATCAGATGAAAAGAACACTGGAAAATCAATGACCCAGACAAGGCCAGAAATACTGTATGAGAAATGACTAGACCAGGGAGTAATTGAGTAGGAATGCAGGAGAAATAAAGATAAATTTGAGCTGAAGAGGTCAGAGCACATGTCGAAAGATGTGAAGAATGCTACTCAGTGAAGAAGTGAGAGCCTTCCTGATGGGAGGAAAGGGCCTAAAATGAAAACCCTTGGGGAGAACTCAGTGTGGCTTTAATGGAAAAGGCCGTGAACTTGGACGTTTTCATCTCACTCTAGCCATTTTCTGTTTATATGAACTTTGACAAGTGAACCATTCTGAATCTCCATTTTTCTCATTTGGAAAATGGGACTGGTAAGAGCTACTTCCTAAAGTTATTGTATTAAATATATTGGATCAAATGTAACATGAAATGTAACATGAACACCATCTAATTCTTAGTAAGTACTCAGTATTTGCAATTTCCCTCATACTCTGGACTAGTATTCAATGGACATATATATTTCAACATGGTTTAGTTTATACCTGCCTATATTGGAAAGGCAAAATATCAATGGTTCTTTCGAGTTGAGGCTCAGAATGCCAGGACAGAGTGGAGGACAGTTAGGTTTAAAGAGGATTAGGGTCAGGAGGGAGAGGGTTGGGATTGGGTATGGGCAGGATTGTGTGATGTAGACATTGAAAAGTAAATCAGAAATTAAAGACTGATTGATTCTGTGCCCTAGATTTGTAAGCCCAGAAGACAGCACGAAGCACCCTGATGTCACTCCTTTTGCTGAGCTGTATTTTCATCATATTGGAGAGTGGACTCCCTTCAGTCCAGGGAAAACATACAATAGTTATTGAAACTGTCCTGTTTCTCTACCATGAATTCCATCTTTTGTGAGCTTCTGTAGGTTTTCTACTTAAATGCTGAAGCAGATGACCTGTACAATCAAGAAAGGGAGAAAACAGACATTTCTCTCAGGAACAAGGCCGTTGAGTGTACCGAGTGCCTGGACACAATCAAAATGGGAAGGGAGGCTGGCGGTGGGCGAATGCCCTTACTGCTGGTAGGAATAGGGGACTATAGGTCAGGTTGCATTCCCCATGACAACTCTTCAGAGCTCACTCTGGGGAGTGGCTCTGGCAGCTTCCTTCCTTTTGAAGCCCCTCCCCTAAATGAGAACAATGGGAGTTCCCAGACTCCAGGTACCCAGAGTCCCTTCACCGTAATCCCTACCCCTACCCCTTTGCACTGTTGCAATGCCCACCCTCAGCCCTTTTAAGGCCTGGCACAGAACATTTTCTCTACTGCATTTCTTTGGAGCCCACCTGGACAGAGGAAAGAGGACCCGCTGGTCTTGGCACATGGGCCTTGATTGAACTGGTTCTGAAGAGTCCCTGAGTGGCTCTGGTACATGGAGCATCCTCGATCAGCTCCCCAGACTGATGGTGTCTGCCACGAACAGGGAAGGGAGATCAACAGAGTGACCAAGCTGTTCATCTAGCCTTGCGGTGTGTCTTTCTTCTCCTCTCGCCTGCCTGGTGGCCCCGGCTGTTCCTGTGATGCCCAGACTCTGACCTCTGACTGCCAAGTCCTTAGTCATGTCCCCGTGAGGCCCTGGTGTCTAGGGTGAGGGCAAGGGTTCCAGGCCATTCTGAAGTATCTTCTCCTATCAAGTTTTAAACCAATTTTTCTTACCATGATTTTCATTAAAGAAAACTTTGGAAAATAGAAAAATTGGAAAGTCTTCATCAATGTGTATATGATGCATTTTTATTTCAATCTTAACTTTTTTGTAAGGTAAGAAAGAAGTAAGGAATAAATGATAACAACAGTGAGTGAATGAATGAACAGACACAAATTAAAAGTGAGTATTTGATTTCTTCTCCTGAAAGTGCTACTAAGTAATTGATAGACCAATCTGAGGAAACAATTCACATCCTTATGGCCAACAATATTCCAATGTATTTTCTGTAGAAGATGTGGAAATAATTCTGAGCCCTGTGTAATATTATATGCAACAATGTTTTGCTACTGTTGGAACTCAGTGGTTTTAAAATCCCATCAGAATTGTCTGCTTGATTCTATTGGCTCAGATGTTCAGAACAAGGCCAGAGTGGTGGCTGTACCATGTTCCCTCTGTCCCCCTTGTCACACCTCACCTGCAGGATGATAGTTGGGAAGGCTGTAGATTGTCATAGAGTGAGAAAGGACGTACAACCTGAAATGAGAGTTTATAACAAGACGGTGCACACTCATTCCAGGTTCTTACCAGATGCACAGTCTACGCAGGTGCTGTGTGAAGCTGGAGGAGAGACTTGGGGACCAGGTAGAAGGGAGAGGGTGTTCATAACTAAAGCAGTGTGGACGGCCTGTGAAGTGGAGTATGTCAAGGAGGTACAGGTGGACCCAGGGAAGTGAGCAGATACATGAGATATGAGAACTAGGAAAGTCAGTCAACAGCCAGTTCTAGACTATTCCGTTTCCTAGTTGGAGCGCTTGTCCAGGTGCTGGCAAGACCTTGGATTTGCAGACCTATGTTAGATAGGACAGAGGTGAGCCAAGAGGAGAGCCTCCTAGGGACATTAGTTTATTTAGCAAGCTGGGTCAGAAAGTGAAAGTCCATTGTGGTCTTCTAACTCCCTTTTCTAGGACACGTGGATTCACTGCATCATGCGTTCCATTATATAATGTCTGTATAGAACCTGCTATGTGCCAGACTCTGTCGTAGATCTCATGGGAAAAGGGAGGACAAATGATGCGGTCCTGCCTGTATGCGGCTAACAGTCCTTGATGAGAAAAGGTAAAACATGCCCAGATCATCGTTGATGGGCACTAGGGGCTGTGTACACAGCAGGTACTGAGACTCAAAGCTGGACAAATTCATCAGAAGGGATGTTTTCAAACTGGTCTCTCTGGAGGGTCTTCACAGAATGGTGAGATGTAAGCCTTGATTACAGCAGATAGGAAGGAATTCTGGGTAGATCCGACCACCGGGTCAAAAAGCATTTGGATCACCCCCCTCCTGTCCTTGTACAGTGAATGACACAGCTCTAGGTCTCTCGAGGATGCAGACCTTTAACCCTCCAGTCCGCAGACACAATGGTGAGAAGGCTGAGAGGCTGTTTGCAGGTCTCCTCCCGTTTCGAGTTGCCTTAGGATGTCTTTTTCCCGTTAGAAAAAATATCTCTTGTGCCAGTGAACAGAGAGGGGATGACAGAACACATTCTGGCAACAAAATGACAATTAGTTTCTGTTCATACACATGTGCCTGGAAACTGTTTTGAAATCCAACTTCTGAAATCTGTTGTGGTTTATAGTGTTGATGAGTAAGAGCTGCTTTTAAAAGGAAAAAAAATGCACAGCAGGAAAGTTAAAGCAAAATGTATTTTGGGACTGAAACATATTTCTTGAACATGCTTAAATTGAGGCCTTCTTTTTTATCTTTAAAAATAGATAGCTTTTGAAGACAGTAATATGTTGTATGTTAAAAATAACCTTCTGGTAATGCTGTGAATGGCAAGAATGTTTCCCAAACCCTTTCCCCTCCAAACATGTTTCTTATGCACTCTTTTTGTAAGGTCCAGTGTGCTAAGAGTTCAGTAGGTTCTTGTTCTGGGCTCCTTTGTGTATATTGATGCATGTAATTGTGTATGTACATTTGTTTACTATTTTTTTAAGTGCCCAATTAGATGTGAGTTGCACTGGAGTTGATTCTAGACAAATTGGCTTCACAATAAGTATTTATTCACTAATAAGTATTTATTAAAGGCTACCATTTAATAAGCACTAACTGTATCAGAGAGCACACTAAATATTATATGTCTTAACCCTTTGTGCTAGGTACTATTAGTGCCTGTTCACAGACAGGGCAGTGGGATCAGGGTGGGGGTTGGAGCTGGGGCACTTGCCTGTGCTCCAGAGCTAGTAACAGCAGGGACCAGAACCAACATTTTTCTAGCTCTAAAGATCATGATCCCAGCCACTAAACCATGCTCTATCCCCTCTCCCGTAAGGGGCAAAATGTATAGGGTAAGAACCAGTGTCACTCGGGAAGAGTCATGAAGTATTTTAGGCATTTTTAGTGCATGTCTCGAAGAATACTTATCCAGTGAATTAGGGCATACTTTTTCTCTCTTGATGTTTCCCGAATTGACATAGATGACTGGATCCAAGCCACACTGCATGATGTTAGGGGTACAGCCAAAGTGAGCCTGGAGGACTTCTCATCCAACTAGGCTACAGGATTTGTCTAGATCCTGCTATTCAGGAAATGGCCACTCTGCTTCTAAACTGTGCAAAGCACTTACCACATTACACCTGTTGATTCCTAGTGGGAGAATAGATGGGTGGGGAAATTGGAAGTACCAGAATGGATCATCTAAATGGGATTTAGTTAGGCCAGTAGGTGGAAAGCTTCCCTGTATATATCAAACCTAAGATCATTGCCAAAGTATCACCATTTTTTATTTCTTCCTATTTTTTGCGCCTACCTCCCATTACCTCTCTTATAACCTGTCTTATTCCTGCCTTTTGTTCCCCATTTTTTCCCACCACTTGTTGCATAGTGCTAAGTCTAGATGTTTTCTGAATCAGAAAGTTAATAGCCCTACAGCAGCTTAAACTATGTTGCAATATAATATAGTAGCAAAGTGCATGTAGTTCTGATATTGCTTGTTAACTTCTTCCCAATGAGGTATTGATGAAATTGGTAGCTGGATGTGGCTAAGCTGGGGTCCTATTTTTCTTTCTGCTTTATTTATCATCCTCAGATTAGTCTTTGAGTGTTACAGCGTTCTAAGTCTCACGGAGACTCCCTGCCTTAGACTGGTCCCTTTCCTAAATCCGAGCTAATGCTTGCTTGAATTGCAGAGAGTTCCAGTTGGTGTTCATATCAATTTCAAGTTTAGTGCTATAATGCAAAGGACTTTTGCCCTCACCTATACCAAATATCATCAGCAGACTCTATTTTTCCATTGCTCATACATTTATACACGGGGAATGCTAGGGCTATCCCAGAAAGGGAAGCAGAATTTTTGTGGGTAGATAGACTGAGTTTGAATTTCCCTGGAGAGCAATTAGGTAACTTTGGCTTGTGGTGCCTAAAGTACTCACACATGAAAAGGGAGATAATACTTATCTCCTGTGCTTGTTGGAAGAATTTAATAAAGTTTATTGCCTATGCACATACAGTCTAGTCAATAAAGGTTAATGTTCTCCATCATCGTCTATTTTTTTTATATCACGTGTTGCCCTGAACATTGGACCAAAGATTCTACACTTGTATCCCAGTGATGTTCTCTTTTTAACTATTTCATACTCACACAGAAGCACTCAACAATTCGCACTTCTCAGAATCGTCTTAGATGCCATCCAGGATGAGATTTAAGTTTCAAATATAGTGTGGAAACAGCTTTTCGTGAGCAGCATGCCAGCCGGCCTGACCACTCTTAACACCCCACGGTGCTGGTAAAAGCTGAGCTCGTCAGCCCGGCTCATAAACAACACCCATTTCTCCTGCCAGAAGGACAGAGACGAAGGCAGCCAAGCTCCTTACAAAAGCCTGTTCGACCGCCATGCTTTTTTTCCCTCTCTCACTGACTTCAGTGTGACAGATGGAGGTAAAGTGTGCCCCAGTTGGTTTGTTTGAGAATCCTCCTCCCCGCTCCACAGTGGTGATCACGAAGCATGGTCTATTTTATTTACACCAAGTAAGAATATATGTTTTTTAATAAATAAATCCCCCCAAAGTGAGTAACTTTCCAAACAAATCAGGAAACATACCAGCAGCCATCAACAAAAAATCCACAAGGCAAAGATCTGAGAACTTATAATGTCTGGCACCCACTGATAGTTCCCAGAAGGGAATTTTTGTTGGTTTATTTAGTTTTTTTAGAGGATCCATGTTACCAACCTATGAATAGGTAGAGATCTACAACTATAAGTAGCTTGGTGTTTGTGATGTTTTATATTATACTTTGAAATCCTTACAGGGCGTTTGGTCCTGTCCAAAATATCCATTGAGACATTCAGTCCATGAGAAAAAGTCCTTGAACTTTTGTCTCAACCAAAACATTCATGAGCATATTTGGTCCATGCCAAATTGTCTGTGATATTTGGTTCCATCAGAAGCATCCACACTTGGAAAACATTCCTGGGTGCCAATAGCCCATAACACTTATTTATACTTTTGGTTTACTAGATTAATACATAAAGTACTATCATGTTTTATGGTGTTGTGGCTGTATCACCAACAATAACCCTTCTTGCCTTGGTAGACTACGTGGAGAGGGAAGACGGGCAGGTAGGTGGTTCGGTGCTCTAATCTTGCAGAAGATCAGGGTTTGAATTGCAAGGACTTTTTGACATGGACCCACTGCCTCAGTGGATTTTTTGGACAGGATAGTATTTCAAGGATGTTTTTGGTGGACATTGTGGATGGATCCAAGTGGCTGCTAATCTTTCAAATGGCTTTTGGATTGCAGCATTATTTCCCTACTGTCAGAGAAATTGAATTAGTAGATGGGGGACTACCTCTCACCATAATAACAAAAATTCCATTATGATTAAAAATTATGATTAAGGTGTTTGAACACTTTTAGAAGAGGTCAGATGCTCTTCTAAATTCTTGACATGATTTATCTCACTTAATTCTGACAACAATCCTGTGATGTAGATGCTGTTTTTTTTAAATTTGTTGTTCAAGTACAGTTGTCTCCATTTTCCTGCTACCACTTTTCCCTGCCTCACCCACCCCCACCTCCCACCCTCAATTCTTTCCCCACTTTGGCTTTGTCCATAGGTCCTTTATACCTATTTCTTGACAACCCTTCCCCTTCTTTTTCCCCATTATCGCCCTCCTCCCTCCCCTCTGTCAGTTTGTTCTTTATTTCAATATCTCTGGTTATATTTTGTTTGCTTGTTTGTTTCATTGATTCAGCCCCATTTTTATTTGCATTTTATAGATAGGAAAACTGAAGTTCAAAATGTTATAACATATTCAGAATCATACAGCAAATTAATAGTGAAGTTGGTACCATAATATAGGTCTAGTTCCTAAATCTAAGTTTTTAACCCTTTCACTAAATGCTTACAACTGGAAGAGAAATTAGAGGCAATCCATTATCACTTCCTCATTGTAATGAAAAGGAAACTAAAGAACTGAAATGATTTGTACAAGGTCACGCAGCTGCTGTCGACAGACCCAGGATGAGAACTCATATCTGTGATGCCCCGTATGGCAACATCTCTTTCTGTTATGCTACATTCAGGGTTATTTCTCCCTGTTCACTTTCTGTGTATTGGATGAGAACATTTTGCATTTTTTAAGAAAAGGAAGGAAATACAGGGAGGAAGGGAGGCAAGCAGGGTGGTGGGGTGTGGAAGGAGAGAGAGGGTGAAGGAGATAGAGGGAGAGAAAGAGGGAAGGAGAGGAAAAATGGAAAAGGAAATGAAAGAAGGAATGGAGGCAGGAAGGAAAAAGAATGAAAGAAAGAGAAAAAAGAGAGAGGAAGGGAGGGAGGAAGAGAGAAAGGAAGACAGATAACTTTCAGATTCAAGTCAGTTATGTCAAACAAAATGTTGCATTTGCCTGGTGGAGGGCCTGAGTCTAAGTCCTTTGCCACAGCCTCCTGACCAGCCAGGGAATGTGTGACCGGAGTAATCGAAGATAATTGCACTCTTGTTCTAAGAGATACCTGCTCTTAGGCATGATTCCTCTTGTAAGGGACAATACTGTGCCGATAGGTTACCTACTCACATCATAGTAAGTTCACTCTGTCTTTCTTCATCTTCTCATATTTCAGTACCTTTTTTCTCTCCTAGAAATCAGAGAACAGATAAGCTATTTTTGTGCATCTTATGAGACACTCAAAGTAATCTCCCTCACAGATGCTATGGAACCAAGAGACCAATGCTGTTGTTTGTCCCAGTCACATCTCTGGGACCCGACTGTCTCGGCTTCTTTGCTCATGTGTTCATTGGTCTCGATCTGGCATTTTGAATGCTGCTGTTCTCTTTTTAAAATTTACTTGCATTTATATTTTGTCATCTTTTTGTGACATCCCCTTCCTCTTTGCTTAGTTTACTTCCACCAAAATTGCCTCTCTGCATATGTATCAGCTCTCTGACTTATTTCTCTGAGGATATCCATTGCTGCCTTGCTTCATGGCAAGTGGTGAGCATAATTGTGTTTAATTCAAATCATTTCCACAAACCTATTCTTTGACTCTTTTATATGGAGATTTCTGAGAATGTGTTAGCAATGTTAGTGCGGGCTAAGTAGTAAAAGAAATTTCTGTTTTTGTGCCATAGTGAGATTAGCTGAAAATATAACTAAGGTGCTTATCATAATTAGAAGGGAAATGTAAAGTTTACAGCATACATAGAAAGAATGGTCTTAGGCAGAGCTGAAGGGAGCTGTACAGGGATTTGTGCTTTAATATGGAAAATTGAAACCCAACAACAATAAACTATACACCCGTCTTTGGAGTTTAATGGATAATTTAATCAAATATGCTTTTAATTGGGCTATAACTGATGTAAATTTTTATTGTTATCATTAGCCTTATTGTTACCAAACTGTGGGAGAATATAAATGTGGTACTAGGCATTTTGTGGGGGACAAATGAAACCATGGCAATTAATTATAATGTTTTAAATCTTTATTTCACTGAAATGAAGCACCAGACAAACAAACTAACAAAAGATTGTGGATATTCACTTAAGCAGATATGAGGTATGTTATTAATTCATATCTATTTTCTTTAACCCCTGAACTCTTGTGGGATGGATAACCTATAGTTGAACAAAAAGGAATTAACACTGTGCCTAGTAAAGCCACACATGTGAACATGGGAGCAATTGACTGCCTTTGATACCCTTCGATTGAAGTTTTCATATTTTAGAAGAGAAAATTATGCAGATAGATGAAAACCTTTGTCCAATCCCTTCCTGTCACCATCACCAACTCCTAGCCTCTCTTTAGTTCTTTAATTCTGCTATCTAAACATCCTCATGCTATCCCAAATTTGTGTCCTTTCCACTCATACACAATAGACTTGGATTTTCTAAGAAACATCTGCTGCTTTTTAGGGTGCTAAAGCACACTAAAATTTCATGTTAGAGTGGTAAGAGCATTTTAATGAGTTTTTACCATCAAAGTAATTTTTTAAACTTATTTTATTTGGCCATGTGAACACTTTCCATGTAATAAATGAATTTACCATAGACCTCTGAATTTACTCTTCGTGTGCCTGAAAAAAACCTATCAGCATAAGGCTCCTCTGATGTGTTTTGATCAACTAAGCCTCATCTAAATCATGAGATTTGTTCTTAAATCTCTAATTTGGGAATTCTGTTATTCCATCCCAGTGACACGCATCTAAACTGGGCCTCATATGACAAATCTTGATTTAATTCACCCAATTCAATGCAACATTTGTTTATTCTGAGTGACTATCTTAATTATGCTACCACATATATCACTTTTGGAAATTACTTTTAAATAATTAACACCTTGTTCTGGCCATTAGGAAGCTTACAGAGTAGAAGCAAAAGCAGAATTTGCTCGATCAAGTCAAGAGGTGAATAGGGTATTGGGGCTATAAAGAAATAATGGCTTTGGAGCTGGACATGGGAGCATAAGGTGTGCACGAATATTTAACATAGAAGAAAAGGTGCAAGCTGTGCAGAGCATAAGATAGATCATAGCAGGCAAAAAGTATATGTGAAATATGCACGGAATAAAATTCTACCTGAAAAGATGAGCTGGGACCAGGCCAAGCCTGAAGGGCTTTTTGAATCCTCAAGAGAAGCTCAACCTTTGTTCTCTTGGTAGCAAGAATCCTAGAGAGGTTTTTAGGCACGAGAGCAATAGGAACACACCTCTTAGAAACATGCTGACAGCCAAATAGAAGGAAAATGAAAATGGAGAGAAACTACAGATGGGGGATTAATCAGTGGGTCACTGTAGGATATATGTTAATGAGGATACACTTCTGGACCACAGCACCAGCGCTGAGGGGGAAAAAAGGAGTGGATGTAACCTACTTTAGGTAGAGTAAAAAGTACTTTCGCCAGTTGTTTGTGAGGTATGGGGAGAAGGAACGGTCAAAAGTCACTCAAAGCATCTTGCCTAAGGCAGCCTAGTACCTGATGATTCTGTTTGCTGGGGAAGAGAAGGCCTTGGACAGTGAGCAAGCCTGGCTGTTCTGCGAGGAATGTGGTTGAAGGCATTGTGTTTGAGGTAGGAATCAGTGAAGGACGATAGGAAAACTCTTCCTTGATTCTCGTATCTCTGATGTATAATGCAGATAACAAAGAGGCACTATTTGAAACCTCTGTGAAATAAGCCAGTTTGTAGCCTCCCAGTTACGTGATTTCCAGTAGGGAATTTTTAGTTAGAATGAAATACAGTTGTTCAGAAATAGATAAAAACAATGCTGAAAGAACTCACACAGTGGAATTTAGTGATGAGTCAAACACAATCCTTTAACTAAGAAAAGTCCAGGCTGCAGCTGAGAGCAATACTGCTCTCACTGGGTACTTCAAAGCACTGTTTATAGACAGCCTAACTCTTTTTAGAACTTACAAATTTCTTATTCAGGTGTTTTTGATCAGAATGAGTGGTTTAGGTTCATCCCACAAAACCGAAGGGGGTGGCGATCAGTACAGTGGAAGATGGAAGCATTGAAGTTCATCATAGAAAGATGCTTAGACTTACCGTTAATACTGTAGACCAGTGGTTTTCAAAGTGTGATCCGGGCACCGGCAGCACCAGCAGCAACAAAGAACTCATTGGAAATGCTAATTTTGGGGTCCCGATTCCAATCTACTAAATCAGAAATCACATTCAATTACGCTGGGGAAATCTGAAACCAGAAATGCTGGGGAGGGGACCCAATGAGCTGCATCTCTGGTAAGTCCTGCCAAAAAAAATTTGATCCTTGATAAAGTTTGTGAACCACTGCTGTGGACGCAAAGGTAAAAAATTGATGAAAAAAAATGTGGCAAGAAACCAAAAAGGAAAAAAGAGGAGAACTCTAAGGAAAGTGAGCACTCACTTTCTCTTGGAACCAATGAATGAACAGTCTTTGGAGCAGTGAGTGCTGAGCCCCTAACCCTTTCAATGTCCGTGCAACAGATACTTGTTGAGACTTGAGTTAGTGTCCGGGACAGCAGTGTGTGACATAGCTGACACAGAAAAAATCTGCAGTGTCTCTGTGTTCTTAAATATATTTTTAAAATTATTATTCATCTTAACACTAAGTACTATGTTGCATTTTAGTAGACTTAGAGGGGATCGATTGTTTATGGTTCAAAGGCCACTTGAAATGCTTGCAGAGAATTCCTGCAGGAAGCCTGGCCAGAGGGCCCGCGCGCTCCGCTCAGCTTAACTCGACCATGAACCCTAAACTCCTGGGCCACAGCAGTCTTCCTGGGACACTGGCTTTTCTTCACTAGGCAGCATTAGCACCTGCAAATGTCTCACCAATGAGCTGCATGTAACGGAAATATCAAGCCCCACTTCATTCATCTTGCACCGCCCATTCTTGCTGAAGGGGGGATGGCTTTCAGTTCCTTCATCCGTCTGGCTTGGTGATCCCTGGGCGCTCAGCGAGAGAAATCATCCCTCAGCCTCTGACATCTTCAAAACCCAAGTGCCTTTCAGCAAAGCGCCAGAAATGTCAGAACTGCAGCCCCTGATTCCCATCTCTCCTACTTTATCTCTAGCACGCCCCTTGCTGCACAGTTCACCACTTTTATCCTCCCTCCCTGGCAGCATTTGTTGTTGTTCTGCCCGAGCTGTGACGACATCCCTGCTCCTTTCTGTTGCTCCTCATCCTCAGATCCCTGGGTTGTGCTGACCACCGCTTATCTCCAATGCACTGCGTGTGTCTCCTTGTCCCTTTAATAATGCATTGCTCTCTTGATCAGGAGCAGACAGGCCCAGGTCCGGCTACCTAAGCATTAGGTTTATCCTGCTGACTTAGGTCTCCTTTGATGCCTGAGGACATGTGCGGCTCAGTGGCAGATTTTTAGTTTCCTTGATGTGCTGTCCTCGTTCTGATCTGATGTACACTGTGTGCCTTTTATATTCAGAGGGGCCAAATAAAGAATTGTCCCCCTTCCCTCTCACAGCCACTTTTTCCTGAAGTGCCCTCTTATGCTATTAGTTATGGGAACTTTTTTTTTTGACGATGTATAGTATAATTTCACTGAAAAAACACAAGTAATGTCAGACAGACTGAATGCAGTCATTCATAAGGTCTTAGGCAGCTTTTCCTCTCTTCGGCATATGTTGCATTTGCATAATGGTTCTTTAATGCAAGGAGAATTGGCTGAGGATTAAAACCAAGTCAAATTCTGAAAGAGGTTTAATACTTGATAATCACATATGGACATTACGATTACGTATACTATTATTCTATTTTTTAAGCTCCATAGCCAAAACCAAGTACTGTGAAACACCAAGTACTGTGAGTGGATTTGTTTCGAAGCCAGCAGTGTAAGGAGGCACTGTCCGACCTCACC
The DNA here is from genome assembly GCA_004024845.1 of Tonatia bakeri. NCBI lineage: Eukaryota > Metazoa > Chordata > Mammalia > Chiroptera > Phyllostomidae > Tonatia > Tonatia bakeri. The sequence continues at coordinate 28,379 of PVIA01000356.1, read as the reverse complement.
TGTGGATTACACTGGCCCAGATGGGGACTATCCTGGAGACGAGGGACAGGGATTCTGGCCATGCATCATTCTGCCCTGACCATCCCTCTTTCAGTGCCTTCCGCTCTACAAAATCCGGCCACTGACAGTAATTTAGGCCTTTCATCTAGGCATATGCAAATAAATAAAAAACAAAATGATCATAGATTTATTTATTCACCTATATTCACTCACCTTTACTGGTGAGAAAATCCACTGAACCCTATTGTTAAGGAGATGTATGGATGCTATGAGAATTTCATTCATTTTTAATGTCCTCAGATTTACTTTACCAGTATTTGGGAGATCTACATCTAGAAATTCTTATAGGAACATCTATTAATCAGAGTTACCTCACACACAGTAATATTTTTTTAATTAAGCTCTTTTGCCTACATTGAAACCCTTGAGTCAATGTAATTGCAGAAACATATTTGAATATAATATCAGTTTCTGATATATGTGCAGTAATGCATGTTGGTTTCCTACACATTTATTCACTTGAATCGCATTTGGGTAAGAAAGCAGGAGGTTATTAGTTCTACTTTACAGTCGAAGTAATAAAGGCCCCAAGTTAACCAGATGCTAAGACTGAGTCTGACCTAATTTGATGCTCTTTATAACATATCAAGTCCAATTTTGGATCTCTTGTAATGCATAATAATTTAGTAAAAGTAAATTGTCCCTTAGGTGCACTAAAACTACTTATTTGTTACAACATCAACAACAACAAAACATATAGGGAACCCTGCATGAATTGTAACACTTGGGAATGTGATTCTGTGGCACTTGAAAACACTAATGAAAAACTATAACTTGATTGTAAACAATCAGATTAACCTCTCCTTTAAATTTGACTTGGACTCCTTTTTCTAAATCTGATTGTTCACTTTATTGTCAAACAAGAACTTACACTCACGTCTGGTCAGTCCTATTTTGGTCCCTTTTACAACAACAAATCAAAAGGAATTCTTTCGGATTTTAGAATAGAGCTTTGGATAATGGTCAGATGCAGAGACAAGATTTTTCGTGTTCCCTGTGATAAGGGCCCTGATAGCTGAACCTGAGTATGACAGTCACATAAAACGGAGTGGCACACGTGTGTCACACATGCAGCTCCAGGGGACATGAGTGAGATGGAAAGCAGGAGCTACTGATCAAATGTGTGATATAAGGCCATTTTGATTATTGATTAGCTGAGTTTCTTACAGAATCAGAGAATTTTAGAAAATTCGTAAAAGGTATTGAGTGGTTATATAATCCATCTTGTGAGTAATGCAAAAATCTTTTATTTCTCTAGAGTTGTTACACTTGGATTTACCTCTGCAGCTAGCTAAGTAGTTGGTATTTGATACACTTGAAACCACTGGCTCCCAAATGGGAATAATTTTGCCCCACTGGGAACATTTGGCAATGTCTAGAAATACCGTGTTTTGCTTTGTATAACACACACCCATGTTTTTGGCCCAAACTTTCAGGAAAAAATATTTTCATTTCAATTTTTTAATTTAATTTTTTACTTATTTATATTTAGATACCCATTTTTATATTATAAAAGGATGTTAGCATTTATTTTTAACATATTTTGATACAAGAAATTTTATGTAACAAATAATTACAAAACACAAGAACAGATACAAGGTATTTCGGGTACTACCCATGTAAAATGCACATCCTTACTTTCCCGCAAAAACGTGGGCAGTTTTAGTTGTCCCAACTAGGGGGCGCTGCGGGGAGCGAGGGAGTAGAAGTCAGGTGCTGCTAAACATCCTACAATGCCCAGGGCAGCCCCACAGCTAAGAATTATCTCATCCCATCTTTTACTATATACTATTTTTTTAATTGAAAACTTCCTCAAGAAGAAAAAAGGACACTCTCATTCAAAATGTCAATAGTGCCCAGTTTGATAAACGCTGATTTAGACAAGCCATTAAATTGCTATAATTACTCATAAAATTAGAACTCACTGTAAACCACTTTTTTGAGGAAATATACCAATAAAACAGTGGTAATATGCTATGTGACCTATTTTAGATAATTAAATTAGTTTTCCATTTTACTTTACTCATGTACACATATGAGACAATGTTACCAAATGAGAATATTAAAAAATTTTTCTGACCACAGATACTTTGAAAAGGCACGAGAATTTATGCAACTTTTGATTACTATTTGCCACGTCTTAAACATATAACTAAAATTTTTCTCTAAAATCAGAATGAGGTGACCATGACTTTCTTGTTAACTCCTGAAGCATCAGACATGCTGTTATGGCCCTACCCCCCAGCTCCCTTCTGTACGAGGGTCTCCCTGATCCTCCTGCCTCTGAGTTTTGATAGCATTGTCGACCCCCGGTTTTAGCATGTATTTCTTACATTAATAATCTATGCACGTACGTATACGTGCTCACAGGTTGCCCTCAGTTTGTTGCATTTTTAGTTTTGTTCCCAGAGAACCATAGTTCCTTGTGAGGACTGCCAGCTGATTTGGTAACTTCGGACTGTTTCCAGACCTGGATTTGTCTCCCTGCTTATTATTAGCTTCTTCCTCTGAATGTACTCATATTCTGGCCCCATGAGGCCAGTATTAGTGTTTGTGCCTTTTCAATTCTCTCTGTAATCTGCTCACCTTCTTGACTGGCTAACCTGTCAGGCCTCTGCCATTTATAATATTTCTCCTTCAGCAGTTTTCCCTGCTACCTTGCTGATTGCTTTTCTGCACCAAGAAACTCTCGGCCCAGTTTGCCTCTGTGAGTGAGGAGTGTGTGTATGTGTGTGTGCATGAGAGTGAGACGATGCTCTGTCTTCTTTCAATGGTTCTCTTGTGCCCCACCTGGCATTTTTCTGTGTTTGAGTGGTCTTTGTCATGGTGGGCAGTAAGAGCTCCAGGGTCTCTGCTCTGCCCGGCTGCCAGTGTTCCCTCCTCATCCAACCGTAGGTGGATGGGACCTCACACACTAATGCTCTCTAATCCCTGCAGCTTTGTCACTGTTCAGAACTACTTAGAGATGCTTACCAAGCTCTGGCCAGTTTCTCATCACCCTCTGGTAGAGTTGAGCTGCCTTTCTCATTTATCACATGGTAAAGCAATCCACCTTCCCAGGCTTCCCTCCAGGGCCACCTACTCTGTTGCCAGCCTTTGAGATTAATACTTGCCATTTCTGTGCCTGGGTTTGTTGTGGCCTCAGTGGGCATGTTCGCTAAAAGAGCATCATCACTCTTGCTGCCCAGTGTGGGGCAGGAAGCTCCCATAGGCTGGCAGTGAATCACTCTTCTGCCTTTTCCCTCTATCCACCTCTACTGGGTAGGGAGGGAGCAGCCACCAAGAAGGCATCCTCAGGGAGTTCCCACCTCCAATAAAATACTCTCATTTCTGCCAACAGGACCAGGCAGGTCTTACTAAGGCTAGGGTGACCTGCAACAACCATATTCCTTAAGAAATTTTGTTTCTTCCCTTTCTCTTGCCATTGAGCCCAGAGTTCTGTCTGGGACTCTGGGATGTCCATCACATGTGGATCACATCACCCACTCACATCTTAGTTTGAATACAACCACTGATTATCTCCTATGCGCTCAGAGGGGCTAGTACCGAGAGGAGGACTGTCTCCTCCAATGAGGCTACTGACTGTCTCCCCAATGCCTGTACATGAGTGTCCCAGAGCTCTTCCGGACTAAAGGAAGAAGAACGGGGCTAGTGGAAATCTGTAAGTACAGGGTGGGGCAAAAGTAAGGTTACAATTGTGCATATGGAAAATAACATGCTACTTAAAAAATAATAATGCAAGAACAAGCTCCATGTCTTGCGTACTCACAACTGTACACCTGCTTTTGCCCTACCCTGTGATATGTGTGAATATTATTTATAGAGTCTTCTTGCTTTTTAACTCAAGTAATTCTGCTTATACACATTCTGAGACAGATGTTAGTGAGGAACACAGTAGTGGAGGATTTCTTCCAGACTCCAGTGCACCGAAGGGCTGTGTTGTGACAGGTCCTCTGCCAGTGCTTTCTATTCTTGCTACTCAGAGATCTGCCCATGGTTCGCAGCATCAGCCTCACCTGGGAGCTTGTGACAAACGTGGTCTTTGCCTACTGTCACTGGAAACCGCATCCTGTCTGTACAAAGACCACATCCTTTTCACTAGATACCACTGCGATATCGGTATTTATGAAATAGGCATTACTTATTTTCCTTTTGAATAAAAATTTAAATATAAGGAAGGAAAATATTCTGGTCCATGTGAGATGTCAAAGTGCCAAAGAGGAAAGACATTTCTGTGGGGGAGGAGGCTCTCGAAGACCTGACTGAGTGGAGGCCTGCAGAGGCAGTGCGTTCTGCTGGAGATGGACGGATGGTGCAGGTCAGCTCGCAGCCACACGCTGGAAAGAGGACACAGGGGGCTCTCAGCAGACTGGCAGTCCAAAGATGGCCACAGCGAGGTAAATTGCTTGTTAAGGAGATAATTACTGTGGCCTTTCCTCTGAACAGCAGCTGGAAATAGGCTGGAGCAGATGGAGCCAGAAATAGTGGAAAGGTTGTGGGACAGCCTCAGAGGAGAGACAGTTGTCCTCAGAGCAACCGATTAAACAAGTACTCCTGAATGGTTAAAGACAAGGACATGGGTTCTGCACCCAGGATTGTGTAGGGCTTTTCACACTCACACTAAACAGAGCTGTGTGGTAATAAGAAGGAAGAAGGTTGATCAATGATATTTATTTTTAAGTTGTATTTTTGTTGACATATCACAGACGATTGGATGATACGTTCTATTTATGCTTATTTCACTTGTCTCTGGACAGTTTTAACCACTGGTTCTAGACTGTCTTAAACAGGAATGCCTGTCCCCCTATATTCCAGAAGAGTGCATAAATTCAGAATACTCCTTCCTGTCCTCTTCCAGTGGTAGCAAACTTACAAGGCCTCCAAAGATACTCACCTGAGGAGGTCTTCTATTTGAATTTTTTTCTGGTCAGCTTTCATGAGCATTTACCTGCCAAATTCTAAGCTAGAGTGCCCCTCACTCATTTACACAGATATTAGTGTTAAGAGCTAATGGAAAGATGAGGGTTTGGGAGTAGAATGGCGACACAATAGACTCCCTGACTAGATGGCACTGAACTGTCATCAATACTGACCGTGCCTAATTTTCAACAAACAGATCCCGGGGGCTGCAGTTGCTTCATGATTTGGCTGCTTGTTTCCCTCCTTCCCTGCCTCACACACATACTGTTTCCATGGCTCCATTAGGTCTTGACTTGCAGAGCTGTGGATGGGCAATTGCCATGCTGGGATGCACAAAAATGACCTTGAGCCATGCAGATTTCTACCAGTCTGGGTGGCCTCTTGGCTTTAATGCAGAGAACTCTAAAGCACTCACTCTGTACATAGTGTTACCACAGACGTCATCTGGGGCTACTAAGAGTGTTGTAAAAAGGTAGTTTCAGTTCTAAGGGCCCACCTGGAACCATGAAGTAGAAGTTTATTATTTTTTCCCATTAATATAGACTACTTAGCTTCCAGACGATCTTCCCTTTGGAAGAATCTTCGAGATTTAGTCTGATGGCTCAAAACACTATATAACACTTGCTCCAAACAAAAGTTTTAAAATTATGTGAAAAGGGAACCTTTTAAAAGTTACAATTAAGTGCTGATAAAAACAAAAATCTCTTTGAAAACCAGCCCTCTATTTAGATTGAGATATGAATTAAAATACGTATTCTTCACAGCTAAGTAGAATGAGGCTCTAATAAAAAAGTGGTGCTATGTATTTACTTAGCACTTCAGATGTCCAAGTGGCACCACTATTTCATTATCATATTGCACATTCCTCCTCTATGCTTAGCGGAGAGTCCACTGCTAAAATGCGCTAAAGTATATTAATGCGGTCAATGAGTAAATTGCTCATGGTCTTGGCTGAATAGCAGTGAACCCAGGGGACCCATAATTTCCATCCTTCAAAAACTAGGAAGACTTGGAAAGATCAGTTGAAAAGGTGTGAACAGTGGCTAAACACTTTTATTCTTCTTTTTAGCAAAAGAATAAAGAATTTTCTTTATATTTATTGTGTTTGGGTTACTCCTACAAAGTGAAAGCCTGACGGGAGAGAAAAATTAGATAAAAAAGTTAATATACATTTTCTTCCAGGTTTGGCTAAGGAAGTGCAGCAGGGAAAAAACACAGACACATACAGTTGGGTAGTTTCTCTAACCACAGGACAAAATGTAAATGGTCTCTTAATACAATAACTGAATAATATAGATGGAGAGTATGTATCAATAAGAAAACGTAAGCTCAGAGTGAAGAAACATGTGCAGAATTTAGTAACACATAGTGGTAGTTCAGTTTTGGGCATAGTACTTAATTCCATAATCCCCCATATTTTCTTACGTCTAACTCAAACATATATGAGGATGAAAAAATTGCCTTATTTCAGGTGAGGCATATGGGTCACTTTTGACCTTGCCCCCACGTTCAGAGCTCCCACATCATTTACTCCAGGGATAAGACACTGAATGTCTGTCCAAAGGCAAAGATACCTAGGATCTAAGTTGAGGTTAGAGCTTGGCTGTTGGCATTTGAGGATAACAAGTTCATCTGAAGCTTTAACATGAATTAATTCAATCTATTAAATAACAGACCTCTAAGGAACCTGACATAGGATAGAATCCATCCACAAAAAGTAACTTTTGTCATCTCTGTAGCCACAGGATCTAACAGAGTTCTCAATAAATATTTTCTTATTAAATAGTTGCTCAGTTAGTAAATTCCTGAACAAATGAATAGGTGGTAGAAAGTTATAAAAAACTGGGGCATAAATGCTTTTCTAATAAAGAAGGGACAGCATAGAGTTTATTTTTTTAATTATTTAAAAAATTATTTTGTTGTTGTTCAAATACAGTTGTTTGCATCTACTCCCCACCACTTCCCCCACCTCAGCCATCCCCACCTCCGTCCCCTGCTTCCACCCCTGCCCTTGGTTCTGTCCATGAGTCCTTTCTAGTTGTTCCTGAAAACGCTCCCCCTCTTCCCCTCCATTATCCCCTCCACTCTGGTTACTGTCAGATTGTTCTTAATTTCAATGTCTCTGGTTATATTTTGCATGCTTATTTGTTTTGTTGATTAGGTTCCACTTACAGGTGAGTTTAGATAGGGCAAGTTCAGAGATCAAGGTTGGATTTCAAAGAGGAGAACGTGACGTCCAAAGGGATATGGAATAAGAAGCACCAAGTTTTGCTCTTTGATGTGGCTGTTGCCAGCCTTGCTAAGAGCAAAATTCTCAGTAGATCCCAATTTGAAACACACACCCTTTCCATCTCCCTGCCTTTCATCAAGGCTAGTTACAAAGAATGGGATCTTCAAGAGAATTTCTCCAGATGAATACATCCTCTCAGTACAAAACTCTCTGCTGAGAGGGCACCCAAGCTCACCAGCCTCAGAGTGACAATCTCCAAGGATAGCTCATAGACGCTTGGTGAGATTCTGTCGGATTTTCTTCATTTCCGTTATTTTTTATTTTTGTTTTTAATAAGTGAGCTCAATATTTATGGTACTTCTACGTCCATTCCTTTGAGTGCTGCAGAAAGGGCTGTTTGCCTGCCCATTGAGTGTGAATTACAGGGCTGACATTTAATGACACAGCTGCTTTTGCTCTGCGACCTCCACAGCTGAGGGAAAGTTGGAAGAGACTGAAACTGCATAGTAAATGTCTCACACAGTGGGAACACACCACTTTCATTTTATTTTATTTTTTAAATGGAAGGTTTAAAAAAATAGTGTGGTATATTGGCATTATTCTAAATTGCACTGTTAGGAGAACATTAAGTTTTTCATTTCACACTTTCTGAGTCTTAAGCACCATTGCTATATGGGGAAATCAGTCATTTTCTGATGATTCATGTACAGATTTGTACCAATGAGAATTGGCCATAATTATGCCGAGGCCCTGCTTTCAAGGAAGTTCATTGAGGGCACACTAAAAGGAAAGCTAAAGGAGATTCATCCTCGGTAAGTGTTCTATGTAAATTCATAAACCATAAAGGTAAAAGTAATTTCATAGTACAATGGAAATCTCCTTTGAATGTACTGTTGTTATAAACCACGGGTACTGATACGACCATCTGGGAATCACTCGATAGGGGCTTAATGGCAAATCTGTGGCCACATTTATCTTTCTTGAGTTTGCCTTGTGGCTGTGGACATGAGAAAATAGTCAATAACATCTTCCTATGATTCATTTCCAGTGAAAATCACTGAGAATTTGGAATCACTGATTTTTATCACTGACTTCCAGAGTAGCTGGAAAGTCGTGAGAGATATTCATTCATTCATCTGAGACCATTTATTTTAAGAAACAACAATCCTTGCATGCTAGTGAATCAGGAAGGAGAATAACAGGAAACCCACAGAAATGGGAGTGGCTGAGATATTAGGATGAGAAATGTTTGTATCAATTCATGTGCAAAAGAATATTCTTCCAATCTTCTCAAGGTGTTTTTTTTTTCCCTCCTGTCTATGAAATGTTGCTATGGATAAGTTCTTATTTATTTTATGTTTACCTTAATCTTAATCTGGAGTACATTGTTTTAAATCCAACCATCCAACGTTAAAAAAATATATAGACCCAGGACACAATATTTCTCTTTGAACATGCCTCTCTGTTCTCTCCTATGCAAAGAGCCCACAGTTGAATTTTTAAATACCAGCATCTTTATCTTCTTTAGCCTTACATAAACACTTTGGAAAATCTCAAGCCGTAGAGGCATTCTAGCTGGGTTTGACTTGATTATTGCCCTTCTCTAACCTTAAAGGTACAAAAGGAAGTGCACCAAGCACCTCAGGGAATCTGGCAAGTAATAGCAAACACAAGTTCAAGATGGGTCAGGTCCCACAAAGGAAAATTAAATGTATTATTCTCACACAATAAGATTAGCGAATCATCCGTCAACCTCCAGCACTCTTCCCTTCTCCTTATTCTAATGAGTTTAGTGTCCAGTAATGATGGTGCAGGCTTCATCAGAATTCTACCAGTGAAGGAGAATTTTCAAACTCTCTTTGCAAATGCAATCCGCACTGTAAGCCATAGTCATCCATCATGGAGAAGTAGCTTATGCTAGATAAGAGGCCGGTTGGGCAGAGTCAATCAAGTGAGTATTATTAGAGCTTGGTATTACACTGTCCATCAGGTGCCGGAGAAGGAATGTAATACAGTCATGGAATGTGATTTTTTTAATGCCTCTTTCCCTTTTGGAAGACTGAACTCTATTCTAACATGAATGTCTCAGAGTGACATTCATAGTCTTTATTATAAAAGGAGTCCTTCTGCTATTTCTCATCTGTCAAGAGCAGTTAGAGCTGTGTAGAGTTTTCATTACACAGCTAACACTACAAAGAAATCATGTTCCAGCTCGAGTTGCAGTCATAACTATTGGTTATTAATGAAAGGTAGACTGAACACTTGTGTTACCGAAATGAAGATAGCCATGATTGAAGGTTATAATAATAACAAGAGGATCTTGAGCTGTTAGGTCCCTTGGATACCATCTAATTTAGTTTTCTCTTATTTAGTATTACACCCTATTCAAGCAATTATTATATGGCACCAGTAGTTCTCATGAGGTACAGGCAGGGACCTTGCCAATCTTCCTTTGCTCTCTCCCCATCCCATTGGTGGGCATTGCTGAGACTTTGAAACAGACTTATCCAGCCCAGTTTTTAATTTGTACAGATTAAGATTCTAATGGCCAAAAACATCACGAGCTTTGAATGAGACTGCAGGCCTTACTGACAGCGAAGCAAATACAAGGACTCTGAAGTTTTCGCTTGTACGCAGACACTTTGCCTGCTGTGCAGGGCTCCTGAGTCACTCTGCTCTGCAGCAGGGTCTGAAAGCAAACGCCGGCAGAGGTCAGAGGGTCAGAGTGTCAGGAGTAAAGCAGGCGGTGAACCAAGAAGTTTACAAAGAGAATAGCTGCTACGAAGTTTCAGGTGATGCTCTTTGTCAGAAAATAGGGCCAGACTTCTTTGGCTTATTTTTTTTAAAGCAGATAGAAGATGAGAACTTTAGTGTAATTATTATAATAATTTAATATCTTCATTTTATAGTAATAATTAAAAACTACTGTACTAATGAACAAAACTCATTTGCAAATTCAGCTGGTCATTATGAATACTGGTATGTTCAATGTTGTGATGTTGTGTTAGTAGGAACAATAAATATTAAAACAGCCTCATGATAGATTCATGAGGTAGACCCAATAATTACCCTTATGTGCAATCCTTAACAAGCCCTCATTAATTTATTCAATAAATATTAAATGAGGATCTACTATACCCTAGACTCTACTACATGAAAAACTCATACTCCCAGGATTGCCAGGACTTATATTCCAATGGAAGGAGCCAAGTACATAAGAGATATTTGCAAAAAATGAAAAGAACCAAAACAGTTGTGAGGCCATCAAAAAACAAACAAACAAACAAACAAACAAACAAACCCACTTGCATAGCTCTGCTCAGAAGAGACTTTCCCGGAGGAGTTGTAAGAACATAGGAGTTTGTCAGAGAGGCCAGAAAGAGGTCATTCTAGACAGAAGGAACAGCACTCACGCAACAGATGGATGAAGGAAAAATCATGGTTTGATCAAGGAACTGCAAGGCATTTGTCATGATTGGAGGATGTGGGGAATGGAGAGAAGGAAGAAGAGAAAGATTAGGCTGGACACATTGCTAATGGCTAGTCCACAAATTGACGTTCAGATCTGTGCTAAGGAGTTTGGACCTCACTCTGTAATTCCTGAGTCAGTATTTAAGGATAGCAACCAGGGTGAAAGTATCACCTTTGCATTCTCGAATGATGATTCCCTTGGCACATATGAATCGGGAGAAATGGAGGCAGGAAAAAGAGGGGCAAGAATAGAAATAGACCAGGGTGTAGCTCATGAGGACTGTCGTGTGGAAGAGTGAAAGGTACGGGTTTACGGTGGTAGACTTCACAAGACCTGCTGGCTGCCTGGCTAAGAGAGAGGAAACATTGAAGAGGCAGAGCCCCAGGTTTCTGGCTGGAAGAGAAGAGGGAGCTGGAAGATACTGCCCTCAGCCCAGACCCTCTGAAGGAAAGCAGCTGCATGCCCGGGGGCTGGGGAGGCCCCCCGCCTGCCCTGTGTCCAGTCACTGGCCTGAGGAGTTCACCGCTAAAATGAAGTGGTCTCCTAATTTTCTCCAGCACATTTTCCAATTACAAAGCAAAGCATGACATTGAAAATCCAAACATCGTCAGTTAAAAAATACTCATGTTATTAGAAATAGCTCAGTCATTAGAAGATGTTTATGTAAGGAAGCTTAAAATCAGTTGATTTTTAAAAGCATCACACATTTCGGCGCTAAAAACAAACAACGGCAAAGCCAGTAAGTGCCTGCCAAGCCCGGGATCAGCAGTGTTTCTCAGCTGCTTTAATGAGCACTGAGCTAGAAGGTCAAGACAAAAGCAAACATGAGTCTTTTTTTTTTTTTTTCAAAAATACAAATTAAACATGTTTGGCATTTTATCTTGTATTTGAATATGGAATAACTAATCTTATTTATAGCAGGAGGGAAAGGTTGAAAGATATTTTTCCTTCTGCGCGTGTTTGGTATGCTACGAAGCTGCACGCTTGTGTTCCATTGTTCTGAAATCTAATCTTTTCCTTCTTCAAAGTGTTTTCTTGGTGTTTATCTCAAAAGCTCAATGAAACCCTTTAGCTAGACAGCCGGACTCAATGGCAGAGTCATCTGAGAGATAGCAATTGACCACCTAAATTGTCGAGTTAGGGCAAGTCTAATCCTTACATATGATGGAGAGCAAGCAGAGTGTTTTGGTCAGTATTCCAGCAATTATGAATACACAGTGGATCACTGTACAGTTCTAAAATAATATGCCTCAGTGACATCAGTGGATGTTTTATAAACAGTCGACTGAGTTCTTTTAATTTACAAAAATTATACTTTTTTCCTTTTCTTAAAACATTTTAGGCAGTGGGTGAGTTGAGTGAGAATGGGGCATGCAAGGCAGAGGCACATGCAGGAGATAGAGGGCAATCGTCATAAGGACGTTCTCGCAGAAAAAGAAGGAGCAAAAGAAGAAATGAAAAACCGAAAAGGCAAGGTGATAACTTTTTTGTTCAACCCCTAAATAACAGTGCCTTTCAAGGGAATTTATGCTTACTCTACTCAGTGTAAGAATAATAACAACAACTAATGATAACAGTTCCCAATGAATGCAGTGGGTACCGAAGCCTCCGATGTACCGTGTGGGTTTGGAGCTGCAGGAGTTTACTGATGGCATTTGCTATTCCAGGATTACTCATGAAGAACCTTGCCGCTGTACTCATTTACCTCTGCTAGCATCATTATGCAGACACAAATACTGAGAAAAACACCGTAACAAAGTTTCAGAGACTGCATAATTCTTTTTATATATACCTACTTCATATATTCAAAGATATTGTGTGCTCTTCAAATGCAAATGTTAACTGTTGTTTCTCTGTTACTCCTCTACTTGTATCTCTGTGTGTATTCTCTCCTTAAGGCAACAACATGTTCCCCAATTCAGTTTCCCCAATGCAAGAACGGAGTTTGAATATGTGAGTGGGGAATATTTCAATGAAATGAAAGGACCAAAGAGACCCAGACAAAGTGATGCTTTGCTTGGAAATTAAGATTCAGAGTAGCCCTTGAAATATTTATCCAGATCCCCTGGTTTTCTAGTAACTGGCCTTTAGCTTGGCATTTGGCACTGCAGGCATGTTGGGGGAGGGCAGCAGCCAAGAGAACTCTTGAGTCTCATATACTAGAAGGATGTAGAGACCATAGCCTGTGTCCTCCTCAGCACTTTCTGTAACTTCAAAATCTTTTACCCCTATGCAACAACCTCAATGTTCACTTTTACTTAGATTAAAACACTGTTAACAAATTTTGTAGGATGTTTAAAACTGCTTACACCACTTACCTACAACCTGCAAGATTCCCCCAAGTCTACGATACCAAGTGAACCTAGAACACCAATAAAGTTGACTTCAGTAACTCTGTCAACTACCTCTTCAGATGGTGTCAAATCAATCCTTCATTGGCTCTGGCCTTGTATAATTTATTGGCCCTTCTACATGAATGCATCTGAAATGCTGTTTTTCTTAGTTTTCAGATGATTCTAAAGAACACTTTTTGTAGGAATTCATAATATGGCTATGACACTTTCATTCTACCTGTATGACTGATTTGTATTCATGTGTCATTGATAATGTCATCTGGCATTCTCCTTTTGCCATCATCTTTTGATACTGGTGCTACTGTGACAATTTGCATATGGGTTTCATGAAATCATCGTCGTTTTTACATATTGCTGCAAAAAGATGGAAAAGGGTGCTAAGGTAAACTCCCCAGACCTGCTGAGATTCCTTATCTCCTTAGCAGTTCATTTTGAGGACAGCTGAACAGAACCTTGTCTCAAATTTTGAATTGTGGGGTTATATTAGATTCAGCATAATGCCCAGAGAGACATTTAAATTCAATTGATTGATTTTTGTGTTATAGTCTCAGGAGCACTGTTTGCCAGTTTCCATTCTCAGTTCTGTCTGAGCAGTTCTGAGAGAGTTAGGTGGTTCACAGTAATAACCTCAGAACAATTTTGAAGCAATTCCCTTCTCCATATTCTTAAAAGGACCTCAAAAACTTCAATCCTCCTATGAAAACTAAATATTCCTTACAGATGGAAGAGGTACAAGGGACACCCTAATATGCCTAGGGATTTTGAAAGAGGCAAAACAACTCCTTCATAATCAAGATCACTCCCATCTTGATCCATAAAATCCTTATTCTTCTATCCCTTTGATACTATTATCAAACAATATCATCAACACTTTCTGTAGTGCTAAAAATGGAAGGCATCAATGAGGTCTTAAGATGGCTTTTACCTTCCAGAAATCTTCAGCATAGTTGGGAAGACTGAACATAACGTTTAAAAGATTTGTATAAAATACAAGGCAGCATGTGTTAAGTGTCAATAGTTTTGGGCAAGAAATAGTTAACTCTACAAGTTAAAGGGGCACAGGACAGCAGTGTATGCTAGGTGGTTGGAGCAGACTTTGCAAAGGAAGGGCTACTTGTCTGGACCCTGAAGGATAGGTTGGCTCAATCTCACGATAATAGAAAATTTGAGTTTGGAACTTGGTGAGACATAGCCGTCCAACATTGGAAATATTGTAGAGTAATAATGCTTTCTTCAGTGGATAAAGAGTATACTTTTACAGAGGGTAGAATGTTCATGAAAGGAAATAGTGTCTGATAAGTTTATGGGCAGTTTTTAATGATTGGCTAAGAATTTTGAATTTTATCCAAGGGAAAGGGAGTCCTTTGAAGACTTCTGAAGACTTTCAAGAGAGATGGCTAAGATTTAGCTGCCCAGAACTGATGGAGGTGGGTAGGTGGCAGGTGGTGGTGGTAAAAAGAGGAAGAAGGGAAGGCTCCATTCATTAGAGATCAGTACATCACATCTGCATTTTACTAGAGATTTACAAATGAGATCCTATGTGTTCCGATCAGAATGGTGGCAGCAGAGTGGAGCAGACATAATCCTTACCCGAAGTTTCCACAGAGCAGATTCCCAGGTTATTCTAAACGGCGTGAGTCACTCTTGGTGCATTTACCTTCCCTACTCACATCCACACTTTCGCCCTAGTTTCCTCCAGTGAGTTGCCGAAAACAGTGAAGTGAATGTGAAAATTCTTTCATAGGAAGTAAAATGCAGAAATTAATGTTTTCTAGTCTTAATCTCAGAGCCCTTTGAAAAGTTGGCCAAAGCTATGAAATCTCCCTTAGGAAAACAATATGCACTTACAGACAAGATTATGTGTACAGTTTCAGGGGTTTGTAGACAATTTGAAACACATTCATGGATGTTCACTTAAGGGTCTTTAGAGCAATTTTTCCTTGATCTACTATGGGTAAATTCTAAATTATAGGTACAAAGCCCAGACAGAGGTGATAACTTTGCAGCATTTGCTCCTAGTTCACAGGGAAGGGGAAGAGCAATAAAATGACGGCACTTGGGAAGACAAATCTTTAAAGAAAGAACAGTTGGAAGTGAGCTTTTTATTTCAATTAGAGCCTTATTTGGGACTGTACTCTGCTGAATCTAGCATATTAAAATAGATGATAAGTAAGAATTTAGCAGAAGGGTTAATATCTGGGACGAGAAACTATTATGTGAGGCAAAACGATTTCAGAAACAATCTTATCTCAAACTGAGACTTAAATAGAACATAGCTGCCTTCAGTCCATCTAATTTTCCTGAGTGATCTTTCAAGAGTGTTGGCAAACGGCCACATTATTTTATCATTTTTATGGTAAGACAGGTAGGAAGTAACCAAGATTTCATTAAACTTGCTCATATGGATGACAGAGAGAATGAAATGTTAGTCAATGAATAATTGCTATTTTTGTTAATAATTTAGTTGAATGGTCCTTTTTATGTTTACTGTTCCAGTTATTCAGTAAGTGCTTATTGAGCATCTACTACATGCCAGGCATTGTCCTGTTGATGAGGTACCATCTATCTGATTTTCCCAGGAAGGTCCTGCCAAGTGCCTGATGACCCTGTGTAATTATTCACAATGCCTCTTTTATTCTCCAAAGTGCACTGGTTTGAACTACAGATTAGGCTATTTAGGTATGCTATAAATATGCTATAAGTGAGTGAATCACCTAACAGTTTCACTACTTGAGAAAATTGCTGCCACTGTAGTTACCTAGAGGATTATGAATAGCCTATGCCCATTAAAGCAGAGAAGATTTAATTTGAAGCAGATTCACAAAAGATGAAAAATTATTTTAATAGTTCAAGGAAATTATTTGGTTATCTAATTTTATTTTAGAAATAGAATCTGAATAGGGTTATTTTGCTTTTAAGATCTAACTTTAAGTAAATAAGATAATCAAGATATTCAATTGTTTCCCAGGTTCCTAAAGCTCTGGGAGGCAGCAGGTGTTGCTGAAATACCCGCAAACACCTGAACATCTCACTGTGGGAATGCTGTGAGGCAGGGATCATATGTCTGTGGCTGAGGGAATTGGCGAATGGCTTGTCAGAACAGCGCAAGACCCAGAAAATGTCCCACCCCCCTTCCTTGTTTTCCGTTTGGTACAAATTTTACTTTATATAGAGATCACATTTTGACGAGGTGACCTAGGTCCTGTGAGCCGTGGACTCATTATACACAGGAATCCATCAAGCTTGGCTATCTTACTTGCCGGCCTCCAGAAGATTAGAAGCAGAAAGTTAGAAAGAAAGCTGTTACAAGCAAGCAGATTTATGGTAATGGAAGAGATTGAAAAACCACAATAAGGAGCCTAGGGATTCAAAAAGCGTCATTTCTGAGGCCATTTGGGGAAGAGATAAAGAGCCTCGCAGGCCCAGCAGCCCAGAAAGCATCGCTGTGTTACAGCAGCTCTCCGTGGTTGTCAGTAATGATGGCCCTGGGCCATCAAGAAAAGGTTAAAGTGGGTTTACTGTGCTCTGTTCAATAAGACATGGTTTATAATCCATCTCAGTGAGAGTGGCATTTTACTTGGGCTCTTTTGGTTGTAAGTAATAGAGTCTCTAAATATGAGACAAAAGTGTGTGTGTGTGTGTGTGTGTGTGCGTGTGTGTACCTAGGGATTACAACTTGCAAGTAAAAGGGGCCAGAGACTGAGTCAGCCCAAGGACTCACTCCTGTGTCCATCTCTTTTATAAGTCCTTGCTATCCGTTTGTTTGTTTTTATATGATATGTCAGTTTGTTTTGGATTCTCATCCTTAACCATTTTGGTTTGTACTCACCCCTTTGGACACCTCCCAAGGCCTTGTTTCAGTTTGAACTGCTTCTCTCTGACTCTCTTGTCTTCTTTTTCTTATAAAATTCCAAGAGGGAGGACGTGATTTATCCAGTTCATGTGCTCGCACTGGCGACGTCCTGGCTTGCTGATTACCTTTGGTTTGCCAGCGCTGAATCAATGGCCTCTCCCTGCCCCAGTCTGCGGATATGCAGAGGAAGTGAATTTGGTTCTCTGGTCTGATTTTAACGTCCCACTGCGCTGCAGCTGCAGATGATCTGGTTTTACAAGGACTGGACTACAGGCGTGGCGGCTGCCTAAACAAGTCCAAAAATAGATAAATATTCAAAAGGTTTGAGATTTTAGCATAATGACATTTAGTTATCTGGAAAATTTGCTCTAAGTAGAAATATATCCCACAGATACTATATAAACAAAACCCTACTTACATATGCATCAGGAAAATTCAGAGCTCTAATAAAATATTAATAAATTAATATGATTGTGTGATTTTTATTCCATCGTCAATCTTTTTTCCACCTAATATTTGAAAGTAACTTCTGCGTTCTTCTTGGCCTATGTAACTCACTCATAAACATGTCTCCAGTATCCCCTTTTGTACTGGGTCCATGGTCTTCATCCCTTCTTCCTCTGCTCCTGCTTCCCCATCCAGACTCAGCCAGAGGCAGATGCTTTCACATTTGAAGGGGAAGGTCACTGTGTCGAGAACGGATGAATGTGGGCTTCCGGTGTTGCTGGTACTAGGTTTGCCATAAGATTCTAAGAACATTGTCAGAACAGTGATTCATGTCATAACACCTGCACATCATGACATTGGTGGTATGTTAGGTATGTTAACACTGACCACAGCTCACCTGTCCTGACTCACAGAGCATTGCTATGACAGAGCACACATGAGAAAGATCTGGCTTGGAGCCCCAGCAAAATGGCAGCAAGATAATAAAAAGCTAACTTTTTAAAAGTTTGCTATCTTTATTATTTCACATAAGATCCCCAAAAGTCACTGTGTGGAGAGATCAGAATTTTCACTTATTATGGAAGTGGGGGTGGGAATGGTGGGTGCCATGATTTTATCAATCCTTAGGGACTCAAAACAGCTGACATTCCTTGGATGCTTACCACGTGCCACCTGCTATCTCAACACCAGGCATATTTGCCAATTTTAATCCTCACAGCAGATCTTATGGAATAGGGACTAAAAACCCCATTTTACAGTTGAGAAAACAATGGCATATCGAAGGTAAGTAAGTAGCCCAGGATCACAGAGCTGCTTAGTAGAATAATTGGGATTCCAACCCAGCCATGCTTGGCTGTTCCACTGAATGTTCTAATTCTTTCATGGGTCTTGCTATCTTTGCATTGAAGGTCACAGGCCAGGCCTGGTTCTGTTAGAATCCCCAAGTCCTTGTCAAGCTTCATCATTCTATACTTGCAGAAACCGTTACTCATGGAGACAAAGATGTGTGCTTCAGTTCATGTAGCTGGTTAGAGACAGAATCCAATCTGCTTGGGACCTGGCCAGAAAAAGAGAGGACTCAAAACAGTAGTAGATTTGCATAAAGGCCCAGTGGCTCTGAAATCTTTGAATGATAGTGTGAAAAAAGGCCAGTAGCAAAGAGAGCTCAGCTGAAATGTGAGAGAAGGATGGAACATATGAAAAGAGGCTCCTGCATCTGAACTATGAAACAAAATAATAAATGACATTAAATTAGAATTATCTCTCAATCTGTGTTACTCATCCAAGTTTTAAAAAATGAATCAAAATGAGCATAAAAGTCATGACAGGGCTTAATTACTTTATAAAGGAATTTTAACTTCATAGATCACACTCATAATGTAGAGTTTAATGGTTAATGCTACCACGAGAAGAAAATAAGATGAGTAAATTAGAATGAGGCACGCTTGCAAACAATTGCACTACTGCAAAATGAATCATTTGAATAGTATCTTTAGGTCATGTAGGAAGTGCACACTATGGTACTCTGTCACCCGCAGCCCGGCCATTACAAGGGAAGTGCAAGCAATAAACTATGGAAATACGTTTTCTCTTCATGGGGACTGGAAATATTATGGTCAGAGTTAGTGTCAAGGTCCTTACAAAAAGGATGGAAAATGAAATTAAAATATCACCTTCAATGCTAAATGTTTGTTAATGCTTCAGTTCAAAGGCATACGGAGGAATCAATAGCATCATCATAAAGGATCAAAGTAATTACTAATAAATGCAAGTAATAACATTACAAATAAAAGTATTTTAGACAAAGTGAGGGTCAAGTTTCCTATTTTATTTTAATACAGTAGGTCAGTGAACTACACAGTGATCATATTCAATAGAAGTGGAATTAACAACATAATTATTTTTGCCAATGATCACAAAATAAAAATAGCACATAGTGGAATTATGGAGAAAAATTTGACTCATTGCTAGAGTGTTCGCTGATATTATAAAATTAATCTTAGGCACCTCATTATGGATCATACTATACATGTACATTTTAGCTTTACTTGGCAAAGTTATCCTCAGATGGTATTTGTGCCTTCTTATTGACTGGATTTTATTTGCTTTCATGGGCTCCAGTGTATCAAACTATCTGGGAAATAATTTTTTCATAAATGACTACAAAATTTACTTATCTTGTTTTATAGCTTTTTGCTCCAACAACTGTATATGAGAAAAAGTCATAGTAAAAAAAAAAGTTCCACAGATTCCTTCCTTATTGTTTTTTTAAGCTTTCAAGTTGCTTATTCTAAGAGGCCTTATTCTTCTCACTGAAGCTATCAGAGCTAGAAAGGGAAGTAGTCAGTGGACACAACATGTTCCAGGCATCCTTCTAGACCCCCGGATGAAGAAGGACTTTGAATGTCTGCGTGTGGATGATTAGTTCTTTTCCTATGTGTGATTCAGTGACAAGAGAATCAAGAATTTCTAGTGACTTGTTCTGTGGCCACTAATTCCCCATGAAGACTCAACAAGTCACTTCATTTCTAAGCACCAGTGCTGCCAGCGTTGACAGGCCCACATTCTGGGGTTATGCCCTTGCCAGGTGGGGAATACATTCGAAAGGCTGGATTTGAAGTGATTGGATGAGAGAGAAGATAGATCAGTTTATCCTGACACTCACAAAGCAAGACATTAGAGGAAATATCCCTGCATGTGAAGTTCAGTCAGTATTTAGCAACACTTTAAATTCAGTTGCTGTACATTCTCAAAATAATCGCTGATTAAATGCATGAAATAAAGGTGGACTCTATTTCTGCAACGTTAAGATTTTGTGTAGTTTAAAGGCTACTGTCCATTTTATTCAATTACGTTGGTCTGCAGAAATGCATGCTTAATTAATAAAGGCAGGCCATGATCATTTATCTTGAAATGAAAACCTTTATGGATAGCACTAATGAAGATCAGACTTTGCCTTTGCAAAGGCGCCCATCGCGCGGCGCAGGGACAACCTGCCCGCTGACTGAGGAACGAGGGGACGCCGTGAGCTACATCATTTAGAATCGTCATTAAATATCCACAGATCAATTATGTCACAGCAAGGTTTATTAATGATGCACTTATCAAATATTCATTGTACGGCACTAACATTTAAAGAATGTGGTCTGCTGAGCCTAATGGATCTGTGTTTTAACCGTCTGGGTTATTTAGGGAATTAATTCAAGGGAACAATTGAAATACCGAAATCTGGGCTGATTCATTATGTCATGTTCTACAAGAGCGTAGCTGATCTCTTCTTTTTAAAAATAAGTTACAGGTGTCATTGATAGAAGGGAAGTGGCGGGCGCACTGCGACCTGGCAGGGTGGTGGTGCACGTGCGCGTGAGCAGACCAGGGCCCGCCGGTTCACTGCGCACGCGCAGGCGTGCACGCACACCACTGGACCCCAAACTGGGCCACCATTTGTTGTTTATTTAAACATGCTGGTCTTGTTTTTATATCTGGTCGTGTCATTAAAGTTGCCTGAGATGATTCAAATGAGGACCTTTCCGTCAGGATCACGGTGTCAGTTGTGCTGAGGTTCTGTAAGCTCGTTCTGCCGGGTCTTGACGGTCGCCGTGCTAAAGGGAATTGCTATTCTGGTCCTTGTTCTCTGTTGAGGACAGATTTCCAGTTTATATTTATTTAAATATATCATAGGTGTTAATTTTTGAAAATAATATTTAAGGATAAACCTTCAAAAACTTTTGGAAGATTTATCCTTAGGACTCAGGTATCAGATTTTAGTTAGTGATCAATTCTATTCTAGTAGTGATAGAAACTAATGACAAATGAAATTATATAATACGTATTATTATTAGTAGTATTTCAAGTAACAGATATACATCATACTGGATTTTTGATACATCATACATCATTCATCTCAATTAATATTTATTAACACATATGAGGTGTGTATTAATGGATATCGTAAATTTCTGTTGCCTTCACGAGAAATCGGTG
Organism: Tonatia bakeri; assembly: GCA_004024845.1. Taxonomy (NCBI): domain Eukaryota; kingdom Metazoa; phylum Chordata; class Mammalia; order Chiroptera; family Phyllostomidae; genus Tonatia; species Tonatia bakeri. Next base: position 7,059 of record PVIA01000356.1, on the reverse strand, counting down.
AGAGCGGTGCTGTCTGGGATAGCCATGGTGGGCAGTAGCCTCTCTCTCCAGCACACGTGTGAAATATAGTAAAGATTATTCAAAATTCCAGATGTGCCCTGATCAGTGTGGCTCAGTTGTTTGGACCGCATCCTGCAAAGGAGACCTTTGCCGCTTGCATTCCAGTCGGCACACAAACCTGGGTTGCAGGTTTGGTCCCGAGGTGGGAGGCTGCAGTGGCCAGGATACATGCAAGAGGCAACCGCCTGATGCTTCCCTCTCACATCGATGTTTCCCTCCCTCCCCCTCCAAATAAATGAATAAATAAATAATAAATACATAAACAAGCCAGATATTTTTATAACTTTGGTGTACCAGGTTAACTGTGTATTAGCTGATATGTTTAAATCTGTCTCGTTTTAACTCTGTGCAGTAATATTCAAGTTTAAAAATAAATCACTGTAATGTCTCATCTTTTACTTGGCCCCAGTGTTTGACATAACGTTGACGTTTTGAAGAAATAATCATTTAAGCAAAGTAGAAGATATTAAAAAGTTGCTCATAGTATTTTTGAAGAAAAAGTATATATACACACACACAAAATCTATAGATAGATTTCTTAGAATTTTAGTCCTTGACTCAAGAACTAGTTGATCTCACCCCTTATTTTACCAACAAATGACCAGCAAAGATGACAACAGAATCCTCTGTTTTTCTAATACTGAGTCTGAGGTCATTCTGATGTTCAACACTGTTTCCCAAGAATATATTCCCAGAGAGAATTTATCTAGCATTTTTTATTTTCCAGGCTTTAAAAAAAAACAGGATTTGTCTCAGATTTGTACTGAAGTGAATAAAATCCCTATTATACTGCAGTTTATGGAAATGCAACACGTGAAGGGCTTTTTGTAGTAGCTTTTCATTTCTGCTTCTCTTTGTCACAAAAGGCTCTTCACTTTTGTAGTTGAAATCATTTGTAATTATGAATTGTGCTTTTAAAAAATTCATCAATGAAATCTTTGATTTAAAATGAGGTGCCAGAAGAAAAGGAGAAGAGGAATGACTGGAATTTAAAGCAATAGAATAGTTATACAGAAATCACAAAAGAAAGACATCTCACCTAGTGTGTCTCATAAGGAGGCAGGAAAAATGAAGATACCGTACTCAGTCTTATTTTGCAATTTGTTATCCAGAGTTACTTGATATACAATACACAGGCAATACCTTTATGTCACATATTAAATATTTGTGATATATTAATTATATTTACTGCACAAAATTTAGAAATGGTGGTCACAGGGAGTGACTGACAAAGTAAAAGAAGATACAAGTATTTAAATATTTATACTTCTTTTCTTTTTATTATTATTATTATTTTTAATTCTGACCTATTACACAGGAATTTTATTTCATGTCTGTAAATGTGCTAATATCTCTTAATAATACTTGTAGTGTATATATCACTAATCAAATAAAGAACACTGAATTAAAAATATGTTTAAGACTGGGAGAATGAAAAAAGTGAATAAATAGTTTTTAAGTATGGATTTTGATAAGTTCATGCCTTTATTCAAAATATTTGGTTAATTATAGCTCACATGAATTTTTTACCAACTAAAAGGTAAATATAATCATTCATTTAATATTATGTTATTGTGTATATGTGTATATATATTTGGTATATGTATATTCAGTATATGTGTGTGTTTGTGTGTGTGTGTGTGTGTGTGTGTGTGTGTGTGTATATATATATATATAAAGGGAGGTATATAAATATGAAATATATACACAGAATATAGTTGTACTCTTGAAGGTCTTGCCCATTCCTATAGTCTCAACTGTTTAAAAGAAAGGAGAGGGGGTGGGAGGGAGGGAGGGTGGGCAAAAGGAAGGAAGGGAGAAGGAAGGACAGATGGACTAATTGCTCAGGTCAAAGTGGTCTTTCTTGGCTGTAAAAGTTAACTTTGGAGATATCCAGAATCTGATCTGTTCAGTCCTGCTATAGCCTTTGGATGATGCCACTTGGTGCCCCTGATGGAGAGAAATCCTACCCTATCACGCAGATACCTACTCTCGATGTCCTTGGTGGTCCAGATCTTGATCAAGCCATGCTACTCTCCACAGGAAACCCCAAGGCCTTATTCTGCTTCCCACACTATATGAGCAGAGATCCCCTCCACCCAAGTCATACTTTGGCAGCTGCTGCTTCTCTGGCACTTTCACCATCAGCTGTGTCCTGATGACACTTCCTCCCATGAGCCTTCAGCCTTTTTATTGAGCAAGGGTCACCAACCTAGTGTCTTCCAAGTTCACTATTAGGATATTGGAAAGACTCATGGACCTTCCCTGACAACATATCTTAGTTATGGTGCCTTGTGCACTATTCTGTGTTAATAAATCTTAGGCTGTAGAGCTTGGGTTTCCTTCTTCCCAGAATCCTTAGGAATCTAATCAAAACAGAACCTCTATATGCTTTGTGACCAACTTGAAATAATGGAGAAGTAAGAAATGCCTATGAGATCTTCTCTTACACACTTTTCCTCCAACCCCTTCTCCTATGCCCTTTTTGGCCCAAATTTCCATAATTTAAACATGCACCACTGATGATTCATTTAAGCAAGTATGCTTCAATAAAAAGTCCTGACTCTACTACTTGGTATGAAAGGTGATGACATAAAATTTTTAATTATCTCTACTCAGTGGTTAATCTTTGCCATAATAGGCATCTCATTATATACTTTGATTTTTTCTTCAAATTCTCTGGTAAAGAACTTAAAATATTTTAGAGTTAGATAACCCTAGTATGCTATTTAAAAAACTCTCATACTTGAAAGGGATGAGGGATTATTTTAAAAAAATGAAAACATTTAATTGTCTTTTTTACTCTTGAATTTTTGGCTAGAATAATTATGTCACTTGAGCCTTAAAAATGAGAAGCACATTTAAGACCTAACGACTGTTGCTATGCTGAGCCATGTGATTTATACATCAGTGAATGAGGTTTTAACTTCCAACCTTGAAGCATCCCATAAATTAGTTGTAATCTTGACTTACCCTGTGGTTACAGAAGGCTCGCCCTATCAAAATCTCACATCAGCCTCTACCCACAAAATTCTCTGATCATTATCACATCAACTTACCCTTTCTACTAGTTCATGCTTATCAACACACAGCCTGCTGGCACCTTCCCAGGCCAATAAGCAAAACCATCCTCTTTGGATCCCACTTCCCTGTCTAGATATTGCCCTATTTCACCGCTTCTCTGTTCTTCAGAACTTCTTGAAGATGGTTTATTTTGTTTTAGCTCTGACTCCTCTTAATATTATTTTATTCAAACAACCCCAGTCAGGTTTTGAGTCTTCATTCTTTGCACCAAAACTGCTCACATTAAGGTTCCCAGTGACCTCCTCATGGCTCAACCCAGTTCTCAGTTCTCATGTGTCCTCTTAGCTAACCTGTCCTCCACGTTTGATCAAGTTAATCTCTCCCTCTTTCTTTGTACCCTCTCTTCACTTGGCTTCTGGGATACCAACCTCTTCTGCCTGCCCTCCCTCCTCATCGGTGCCTTCTTAGTTTGTTGCTGTATCTCTTCATCCTTCCCATCTCTAAACATTGAAGAACCTCAAGATTCAGCCATGGATCTTTTCTTACTCTTTTGTTGATCTCATCCACCTCACGACTTTAAGATGCATAAGATTTTCCTAGTTGTATCTCCAGCTCAGACCCTTCTCTGAACTCTAGATTTGTTTTGCTAACTTCCCACTTGCACGCAAAATAGACTTGTCAGCCAGTCTGTTCAAAATTGAACACCTCCTTCCTGCCTCAGTCTCCTCCTCTCGTAGTCACTACTTGTACCATCTGAGTCAGTGCCACCATCATCTATGAAAATTATGACAATAACTTGCTAACTTGTCTCTTGACTCCTACCTTCAGCCACTACAGTGGACTCAACAGACTAAGCAGAGTCTCCCTGTTAACTTGTAAGGTCCCATCATTTCCTCCAACAGCTTCGCAGCTCAATCAGAGTAAACAAAACCCTTCCAGTGTCCTAAAGGTGCTACACCTTCCGTGCCCTCATTGAATCTGTGAGCCCATATCCTGTACTTCTCACCTTCGCCCACCTGGTCCTGACGCACTGGCCTCATTTCAACCCCAGGCGTCTGTACTTGTCCCCTTCTGCCTCTAACACTCTTTTCCCTGATACTGCAACACAATGTGTTTCTCACCTGTTTTCAGTCTCTGCTCAAATGGCACTGTCTCTGTGAGGCCATCCTTTACTTACCTTCCTAAACTTGTAATGCTCTCACCACATCTCTGTTCCCCTTCCCTGATTTTTCTTCATAGGAATTGCCACCATCTAGCATACCAGATGTTTTTGCATGTTATGGCATTGTTATTATTTATTGCCTATTTCCTTCTACTAAAATGCAAACTCCACTTTGACAGATATGTATGCCTGCTTTTTTAAAAAATAGTTATTTATTTATTTTTAGAGAAAGGGGAAGGGAGGGAAAAAAGAGGGAGAGAAACATCAATGTGTGGTTGCATCTTATACACCCTCAACTAGAGAACTGGCCCACAACCCAGGCATGTGTCCTGACTGGGAATCGAACCAGAAACCCTTTGGTTCACAGACTGTCACTCAATTCACTGAGTCACACCAGCCAGGACTGTATGTCTGCCTTGTTTCTTGCTTGTTCCAGGTGCCTGGAACAGTTGCAGGTGCAGAGTAAGCACTGAAATTATTTAATGTATTAATTAGTTAATTAACTAATTAACTATAGAAATGTCCTCTCTACTTCAATTTCTCCTAGACATTTCTGACAATCCCTAACTGTAGCTTTGAAGGAGACCCAGGGGTTCTTTCCTTCTCCCATGCCTGAAGGTAGACCCATAGATTCTTAGGAGGCCCTGGTAGTCCTGTCTGCTGCTATGGCTGCCATTACCTTTCCTGTTCTTACAACTTTAATTTCTATGACATTACTAAAATTTCATTGGCAATTCTGTCTTTTTTATGTGCACACATGCCTGCTTAACTATGCTATATTACCGGCTTATTGAATATAAAGGCTTTTCTCTTCATATCATTAGCTATGCCCCTAAGATTCTGCATTTTCTTCCCTTCAAAGAATGTCTAAGTATATGGTCACTGAATTCCATCTAGGTAGGGAGACACTTTCTTACATGCACATTTTGAATACACTTTTTGAATGGGAAGATGCAAGTAGCAGTGGCTGATGTCATTTATCAGAAGCTACTTAGTTGGGCATGAAATCAGAACACCCAAACATCTGAGCTTAGATCTAAAGTGTGTGTTTTAGTCCCTGTAGCCTTAAGAAAGGGTCTCAGATGTCAGCAGCCGTTAAATTTAATTGAAGAGGTGAAAATAAGCTCTCTGTATGAAGAGCTGGGTTTTATACAATTAAGCAAATATATTCATTAGGTTCTATAGATTGATGAGCTGCCCATCAGATCTGTGCCAAGCACGGAAAACAACATGAAGGGGTGATTTTTTATGTTTGTTCAATTACAGTTGTCCTGCCTTTTCCCCATTGCTCTCCCCTGCCCCCTTCCCCCCCCCCCCCCCCCCACCCCCCCCCCCCCCGCCATTGTCCATGCACACGAGTCCTCTATTCATGTTCCTTGACTTGCCCCTTCCCCTTCTTTTCCCCGTTATTCCCCTCTCCCCTCCGCTCTGGTCACTGTCAGTTTGTTCTTTATTTCCATGTCTCTGGTTCTATTTTGCTTGCTTGTTTGTTCTGTTGATTATGTTCTAGTTAAAAGTGAGATCATATGGTATTTGTCCTTCACCACCTGGCTTATTTCACTTAACATAATACTTTCCAGTTCCATCCATGTTGTTGCAAAGGTAGGAGTTCTTTTGTTTTTCTGTTTCATAGTATTCCATTATGTAACTGTACCACAGTTTTTTGATCCACTCATTTACTGAATGGGCACTTAGGCTGCTTCTAGCACTTGGCTATTGTAAACTTTTCATTTGCACTATCTGCTTTACACATTCAACTAGGAAACATGCAGATTTCCCAGCATCAGCAGTTTTCAAACTGTGAGTATGAAACATCACTTTCAGCTTGAGTTTCCAAGAGTGGGCAGTGTATAACCAGAGGGAGGCTTTCTGCAGACAGTTGGCCCTGTTTGTTTTGCTGGTTTTTTTTTTCTCCCCACAGACATTTCATTTCTGATTCTTCCATTTGTTGTGTAAAATGGCTCTTTTCTGGAGCAACAGAAATGCTGTCTGTGCCACAGCTGGTCCTTTTCTGGAGGCAGCTATGATTGGAGGTGTGTGTTTCTGCTGGCATCTCTCCTTTCTTTTTCTATTTTAATTATTTTTATTTTCCAATTACCCTTGATGTACAATATTATATTAGTGTCAGGTGTACAACCCAGTGATTGGTGATTATGTAACTCACTAAGTGATCATCCTGATGAATCTCATACCCATCTGCCACCACACGCAGGTATGACAGTATTATTGACTCTATTCCCTGTGCTGCACTCTCCATCCTCTGGCTATTCTGTAACTACCAATTTGTTCCTCTTTTAAAAAGATTTTATTTACTTTTAGAGATAGGGGAAGGGATGAGGGAAAGGAGGAAAGGGACATTGATGTGTGAGAGAAACACCCATCAGTTGCCTCTCGCATACGCCCCAACCCATGATTTGACCTGAAACCCAGGCATGTACCCTGACCGGGAATCAAACCAGCGACCTTTCAGTTTGCAATTCGGTGCTCAGTCCAGGCAGAGCACCAATTTGTACTTCTTCATCGCTCGACCTTTTTCACCCATTCTTCCAAACCCCCTCCCATCTGGCAACCATCAAAATGTTCTCTGTATCCTCTCTTAACCACTTCAGGAGAGTAGTTAGAAATCTGTAGACTTTTAGGAGAGGCTGTCCTTGGTCTGCGTACTAATTTGACGACAAGGCATTGTTATGTGGGACTAAGGTGGCCGACTTTGCCATTTGGCATAGGTCTTCCCAAGCTAAAACTAAGGAAGTACGAGGCATTCCGGAACAATTTGCTCATTCTGTTCAGGTCAGTCTACTGAACTTTGGAAT